>JAKTUT010000034.1:0-141909 GCA_030556845.1 Sugiyamaella floridensis | reverse complement strand
CAGACGACGAAGCAGCAGACGACGAAGCAGCAGACGACGAAGCAGCAGACGACGAGGCAGCAGACGACGAAGCAGCAGACGACGAAGCAGCAGACGACGAAGCAGCAGACGACGAGGCAGCAGACGACGAAGCAGCAGACGACGAAGCAGCAGACGACGAAGCAGCAGACGACGAAGCAGCAGAGCTCGAGCTCACGGTTGATGAGCAGGCAGGAGGGGTAGGAGCAGCAGCAGGAGTGACGCCGTAAGTAGCGGCAATCTCATCGAAGGCACTGTTGAGGGTCGAAAAGGCGGCAGAAGCATCAGGGATGGCAGTGCAGTCAAGCTCGGCGTAGGCCAGGGATTGGAGGCCGTTGAGACCACTACCAAGGGTACTGAGATCGTTGGTCACGATAGGGCCGAGAGAGGCACCGAAGGCTGACGATTTAGCACCAAGCAAGGACAGAAGATCCACGAGAATGGGAGCAGCATCGTCGAGAGCAGACACAATGGCCTGAGAGTCGCAAGGCGAGATGGTGGTGAGGGCAGCAGCGGCAGTGCTGGCGGCGCTGACCGAGCTAGCCAGGTCCATTTCGATGTCCTGGATGCTGAGACCATCAATGATGTTACCGGTAAAGGTGGCCAGAGGCGCCTCAACAGAGGAGGCAGCAGTCTCAATGCCCTGTATAAAGGAAATCAGCGACGAAGCGCCGGCTGAGGGGGCCGGGCACTGAGCAGCAGCCAAGCTGGCGGTAGCGGCAACGAGCGTTGTGGTGATGGTCGGAATTCTAGGCATGTTTGGTTATTTAGTGATGGAACACAAGCGAATGATGAACCAGCACTGAAACTAGAGGGGTATTTGACTGGAAGACCGTAAAGCTTCCAAGATGGGCAACGCGCGTGCTTTATATGAAGAGGCGCCCCGAAGCCGCTACAGCAGGTACGAGGGACTTCCCCCTCCCCCCTTCTCAGCCAGGTCCTAGCGGCGGAGATGTGAGCACAGTGCAAAGTGAGACAAAAAGTAAGACACAACGCAAAAGCAAGCTGGTGCATAGGTGAAGCGAAAAAAAAAAAACAAAAGCAAGCGGCAATAACATTAGTCGTACTGCCAAGCCTCAGTAGACAAGTCAAGAATGGCAGGAAGTTGGCATCTGTACAGCTTGCATGGTGATGTCGATCGGTGCATGGTAGCCGGTGGATAACCTAAATCAGACATTTTCTTCGAAAGGTGCAGTTCCTGTTTGGGCAAAGATGACCCTGAAGAATGTACACTAGCGGTACACCTACGGGGGCACCGGAGAGGTGGAGGGGCGAAGTGGGGGTAAGAGAAGGATACAATCCGGCGGTATCTGGCAAAAAGGAGGGGGTTACGGCGTAAGCAGGATTTGAGTCCAGGAGCTGACGCTCGCCGTGAAGCAATCCGCCGTGGACATCTTCGTCTATCAAACGGGGATTGGCGGATTAACCGACTGGGCCCGGCGCTGATTAGGAACAATGGGTGGGTGACGGTAAATGTTACCAGTCAAGCGCGATTTACGTGTGGACGATCCCCTACTCTATGTCGAGCCTTGCCCGTAGGAGCTGGTAAGGAAGGCAATGATTTGCCATGGGGACCACATCAGGAAGGTGTGAGACGATCCAGTCCCGTTGTGTTTGTGAGTGTGCGCTGATTATTGGTTGGAGCACGTCTTCACCTGTTCACGGCATATAACGTGCTTTGTTGATGGTAGGGAAGTATAAGGGGCAATTCCTCAATTTGATGTTGACTGTTGATTGTTTTACCTTCTTCCCCCCCTTTAATCTGGCGACATTGAAGGCGCCAGCTTGACAAGGTGAGGTGACGTGAGGTGAGGTGACTGCTACGGCTGTCTCACTAATGGTCGCTTCTCGGTTGCAGACACGCCTGTTACGTGTGCAATGCCAATCAATACATAATGCGTCTGGTGGGTCCAGAAGCAGGCGGTAGGCTTGAGAGGAGGCGGAAATTACTTTGTTTCCCTGCTGCTGTGAATTTCTAAATCAAAAAGCCCGGGCCTTCGTTGCTGCAGATTGAGGGGCTAGTGCGTTTTAATCCGGAGCTAGGCACTGCACCTAGGCGCAGGGCATGGGTCTGGTGCCCGCCCCCCTTGCTGTCTGCATGCCAGGCTGTGCCTCCTGCTTTGCAGGGGGGCAAGCGAGGAGTGCACCGAGGAAGCGCGGTTTGAAGCAATGCCAGGGGGGCAGACGCGACGACCGGTGATGGTCTAGTATCCCGCATCCACCGTATAGATGGTGCCAGATTGGGTATGCCAATCAAGGGGGGGAACGAAGTCAATCGCCGGTGTAATCTGGGGGACTGGATAAAGAATATGGAGAGCAAAAAAAAAAAAGGAACTGCCGTCCCTGCCACCGCCCTGCCCTGTCCATCATGGAGCTCAACAATGGGGTCCACGAGGGTAAGCATGATGCAACTATGGGCTTTGGGCGGACCGCTTTGAACCGGGCACCCCCCTCATTGTGCAGTCTAGCCGAGCGGTACCGCAGTTGGGTTATGAGCCGGAGAATGAATGGTGAATGGGCGACTGTGTGTGCAGGTTGTCACCGTGCGGATCTGTCTGTGAGGCGGATACTTTTGATTCTACGGGACTCCTCAGTGTCTAGAACAAAGGGCCGCTGTGGCGGGCACATCGGTCTTCCCCCCCCCCCTACGCCCAGATCCTGGCCAAGGGCAACTGTCATTGTCATTCCGGCGGACGGGCCGTTGCAGTGCTCACCCGTCATCGCTTGTTTCAGATTATTTTCTCCGGGTTGCTCTCTCGCACCCTACCCTGACCGCTTTGAGCAATTACGACTGCTTGTCCTGTCTTAGCCATTGTCCGTAAGTGGATGGAGGGGTGATCTGTGCTGACGCGGCATGCTGCCCCGTTCTTCATCGCGGTTGGTGTTACCGCCGTTGTTACGCAACACCTCATGGAAATGCGTCTGGTCCAATTGAGTCCACTGCCAGGTACTGAACTCTATCGGACCGTGGACCCAAATCTGGTGCCTGCATGGCAGGTTCCAGGTTAGGGCTCAGGGTAGACGCAAATATTTTTATGCGGCGTCGGGTAACTAAGCGGTGTTCATCAGGGTTTGGATGGGGTACGGGCGCGTGGCAAGGCTCTCGGGGTACGGGTATTCTGTGTATGGGCGGGTGTATGGTCTGGGTACGGGTTGGGCCCGGAGTTGTAATGAAAAGCCACACACAAATAGTGACTTGGAGCAACTGATAGCAGGTGAGGATCCGCGGAGATTAAATTACGACAAAGATATCGACCTTGAGGCGGTCAGTCCATTTTTTCCCTGTTTGTTGAGGCATGCCATGGGCTTTTAATGGCCTTTGAAATGGCATTTTCTTATCCCCATAATGGAGATATATTTTTGCTGCCAACAGTCGCAATTTTACCCCATATGGCACCACCATTACTAATGGAACGGCGCAGCGAAGTGAGGGGAACTTTTATAAGGGACAATTGTCAGGTCGAATCTCTGCTATCACTTTATTGTGTGCTGTCTATTCTATCATGACCCATCCCAAGATTGTTTTCTACTCCAACATCATGTAGGTGAGAAGAGGTTGACACGAGGTTGATACCATTGTTCAATGGAGCCAGCTAGTGTGGTGTGTCGGATATAAGCCCTGCCAACGGGTCAATCCAAGCTACAAGTGTCGATACGAGTCCAACTGAGTCGGGACTAGGCTACAACATGATACCGACGCTAATATCTGACACTAATTGTGTTTAGCAATACTAACGAAGTTGCCCCTACGCGCAGCGAACCTGGCTGGCGCTGGAGCTGGCCGGTGCCGAGTACGAGTACAAGGAGGTGGATCTCGTCAACAAGCCAGACTGGTTTCTGGCTGTGTCTTCAACTGGAAAGGTTCCCACCGTGACGGTGGATGGTGAGGTATTTGTCGAGTCACTCATCACCACTGAGCTCATTTCCAACCTGTACCCCGAGGCAGGACTCCGCTCGTCGGATCCTCTGGTGCACGCGCGCTCTTCGCTGTGGGCCGACCGCTTTGCCGAGCATGTGTCGCCCATCAGTTACCAGGTGTTCCGTAACGGTGATGCCACTGCCGAAGAGATCCACGCCAAGTTCTTTGAGGGTCTTGATAAGGCTCTTCAGTACCTCGGTAAGGTGGGTCCTTTTGCAGCAGGCCAGTCCAAGCCTCTTCTCGGAGATATCACTGTCGCTCCGTTCATTGCTCGTATCCACCTGCAGGTCGAGCACGGATACCTACCTCCGTCCATCCTCGAGACGCTCAAGACAGATTCCAAGTACGCTGACTACCTGGCTTATGTTGATGCTGTCACGTCTTTCCCGGCGTTCAAGAAGACGTTCAATGTCGAGAAGCTTGCTGCTCTGTGGACTAAGCGTGCTGGTGCTCCCAAGTTCAAGCAGTAGGCTATTAGCAGCCAGCGCTCGAGACTGTGAGTTGGCGGGCTACGGTAGTCGATAAGTCAATCTGATGGTTTATTTTCTCAATGAAATTGTGTCAAAGAGATGATGTGTCTCGTAGTATTAGTCTGCTCCGGTGGTAGTCTATACAATAGGAGTTTATTCAGCTGGTTGAGTGACTTCATTATATGATGGCTATATCAGATGTACATCACTAAATCCGGAGCTTCACAATCAACCAATTGACTAACTAGTAGAACAAAGAATAATCTCAAACAATGATCAACTTATAAACCAAAGAAGACGTAAAAACATTCTATAATTTGACTAAAGGGACCACCAACACCGGCCATCGAGACGCTATCAAAGACCTCAGCGTATGAACGCATCACCGGCTGGTCGAATATGTCTCTGGCTGGTTGGGTACACCACGGACTCGCCGATCCTCCCCGATCGATCGGACCGTGGATTAAAAGACCCGCCAAGTCGATTTGGTTCCGATTCAGAACAAAACAGCCAGCGAGTACTGGACGTTGGATGTTTGTTGTTATTCAACTGCACCTGCAAGGTACCAAGGATCCGGTTTCGATGAGGGACATATCAACAAACGAAGAAGGAAGTAGCCAGCAGTAAACAAGACGGATCCAGCCGAGATGCAAAACAGAATATACAAAATAAAGCTAAATCAAATAGGTGTAGTAGATAAAATAAAGAGTACAGAAAGACTGCAGCTGTATAAACATTGAGGTAAACAGTGGAATAGGATGTATTGGAAAATGACATACAAGTAAACATATACAGGACACAATAACAAACAATCAATAGAAATAAAGATGACAATACCGAGGTAAATGGATCCTCTGCAATTTTTTTTCTTAACTCTTGGCCGCTCTCCGCTCCTCCTCTGGACTAGACAAGAGCACCTAATGGGTAGGTCATGAAGGTTAATGCAGAAGTTTCAAAGTGGATCAGTAGTGGAAGATAAGGATAAAGGGGAGGCCAACAGTTAACAGATCGACAGTCACAAAGGAAATAAGAGATTGCAGTTAAAATGTATAGGAATGACGAAATGTATAGGAATGACGGTCACAAAGTATTGATAACTAGACTGATTAACATGAACAGACTGTAAGGATGGTATGCACAGCAGAGGAGGTCTTTTAATTAGAATGAGAGACTTGAGGCAGTAACAGCAGTAAAGTCCAATATCAACACGGTAATTAACAAAACTTGAAATAAATTGAGTAGAAAATTGTAATTATGATCTGGACAACTGAATGGTATTGTGCACTATGATCTGACTCGTATACTCACAGGTATCAGCAATACCCACCAAAAACAAGGCATACCACAGTAACACCAATCACAGAGATTGTGTACCATGGATCCACCTACCTTGGAATCCCAGCTACAAATCCCGCTTACTATTGGGTCCGCTCACTATTATACCGCCTAATACCGCCGGAGTCACGGAGACCCGATGGTGGACCCCAACCCTGCGAAGCCGACCCCTGCGCTCCTTTCATCTCCGTTTGTTAATTTCCCCTCTCATTCTACTGCTTCTACCCCAGAAATGCGCCTTGTTGAGGTCAATGCAATTGCTAGTGATGCTCTAGCTTTGTTTAGTATGCTTAACTGTCCCTGCCTACCTAGTCCTTGTCCTGCTCCTTGCTTCTTCGTCTCCCCGCTTGCTTCTTCCTCCCTACCCTCCTGCACCCCCCTTGTATCGCGTCTCCTTCATACCATAAACACTTGTTTAGGACTGGTTAGTGTCCCAACAGGCTGTCTGCATTGCAGTGCATTATGTACTTGCAGATTGCCTGCAGTAGGTTGACTGCTCGTATTTTGCAAAATCCGAAGCAAGTCCTCCATAATTAAGGTTGGAGATCTAACGGTGAGCCGATAGGGTTGAAACCTTATCAAGAGCACTGGCCATCACCAGAACCTATCGATGGCGGGCGTGGTACCAACGTGCGCTGGATAACATTGGTTCCAACTCGGTATACAACTCTCTATACAACGCTCTGTGTATATTTCGGCCCACCCTCTCTCCGCCCCGCCGGTCTCCAAATGCGTCATCTTGAGACATTCCACACCCTTGTTTTGAAAGATGCAGTCGGGCAATTGAGTCCAGACCTGCAGGGAAAAAATAACCTGCGCATTCATCCCACTGCTGGGAACTATCATTCCCAAACAATGACAGCATCACATCCCCGCAGTACCATAAGGCATTCTGCGCTCAGTGCAATCTCCGAGTTCCGTGTCGACACATCGGTCGTGGATGGATCGTGCATCTCGCATCCATCTCAGATAAGCTGGTCGATCGTCGCTAAACTTGTGTGCTGACCTAGACAAAATCCGCCTGGCCTTCTGCATTACTAGTACTGCCGTAAAAAAATCATTGTTCAGCTTTCTGGTCGCGGCCCGCCTGCTTTTTTGCACCTTGCCGTGATCGACATATCCAAACTTACCAGCATACCTGCTCAAAACGGTTTAGTGTCAATCAATCCTAGAATGGAACCAGGAATCCAGTTACCACGGCACTGTTCAAACAGAATGATACCATTAACGGAGACGGGTTTGTTCGTTACCTTTTTCCTGCATTGCTGTGGACCACTTCGTACTGCTTGAGTTATTTAGAACTCGTCAAAAACATGGATATCGGAGCACCGGTACCACCATGTCTCCATGCCCGCCTGTTCAATAACAACAAATCTCGTATTTTCCCCCTGACTCACCACATTTGAAACCCGTCTTGGCATAGCTCTCTGGATTTGGACGGTAACGAATACGCGGAAATGCACACTGGTTTCTAAGCGGACAAACAGTTGATTGTCTCTCGGGGCCGCTCAATCCTAGCTTCCATGAGATTGAATTACTCAACTTTCCATGACCAAATTGTCACTATGATTCCCAAATTGTACAGGAGTAATACCAGTTATTGTGAATTTTAATTGCAATTCATAGACGAACTATTAAAATCCAACAGCTGAAGAACCGGCAATTAGCAGTCGGGCCATTAACAGGATTCTAAGAGCTCTAGCTCATTTTTAAATGCGACAGACATAATTGAGATGCTGGAATTACAGTTGGATTTAATCACTGTTCCTGTACCTCGGCTGCTCATTCGACTGCAACTAGGAATTCGTCTTCTCTGCCAATAACTCTGTTGCCAGCAGCACTACCAGGAAGAGGGACTATAAGCTTGTCACCTTGGGCTCGTTCCCAGGCACAATGCTCCAACATGGCAGTGGGAATCCGTTCCGTTGACATGTCCATTCCCTCGTTGAATTGCATCATCATACCAGCAGCCAGATGCCATAGAATGTGACAGTGAAATGCCCATACACCAGGGTTATCTGCTCTCCATCGCAGTACTGCATGCCCAAACCGTGGCACACTGACAGTATCTCGTCTCAGCGGATTGCTGGTTGCATAGCTTTTCTCGGACTCTGGCGTCCAATGTCCAATTCCCTTGCCAACACTCTCGACTCCGTGAGTATGTACAATCCAGAACTCGTGGCCATGAAGGTGGAACGGATGCGTCTCTTCTTCACTGTTGTTAATAACCAGCTCCACAACACTGCCATAAGGAACATCCATCACCAGCTGGTCGCCTCCCCACTTGGCAGTAGTCTGTTTGTTGTAAACAATAGGAACTTCAACGGTATCACTGGCATTGATATTCCCGAGCTCAACATGCAAATTGGGCGCACCAATAGCCGGTTTCCAGCTCGTTCGATTGAAAAACGCGAAGGGCGCAAGGTTCATCCGTTCTAATTTCATTGACTTGGAGTACACAACAAACCGAATATCTGCTGGTGGAGCATCGCTTACAACCACAGGCTCCAAAAGGCTTGTTGGCAAATCAAAGCACTCATCTGAACCTTCGTCATCCTCCGATGAGGAAGATTGAGGAAGTTTCTGCTTTGCAAACCGCGTGAAAAGACCAGCACCCGGTAGTCGTCGCACAAGTCTCAGCAGCTCGTGCTCAATCGGGCCTCTGATGGTTACAATGGCCTTAATTTCAGGATCGAGCGCCATATTCAGGTAATTAAAACACTCGTCCTTCATTTTGGCCCGCATCCAAACTGGCTTCTCACTAGAAGCTGTGATGATCACAGAATACCGCTGTCCAGAAGCAATGGGAAGATGGTTGACATCAACGCGTTTGACTTCTGTTGAGTCGGCCTCTATCACAGTTAGATTGTGCCCATCGATAGAAAAGTCGAAGTTAGCCATTGACGAAGCATTGATAATGCGAAGCCGGTATCGTTTTCCTTTTTTGAAATCGAATTCAGAGTATTTGCCCATTCCACTAGTGCAGGGGACATTAGTTGAGATGATCCGATCGCAATTCATGACATGATTGCCATTGATGAAGCCATTGTCGGGAACAGGCTCCTTGCCTCGACTTCGAGCTGACAGGTACCAATCAAAGGCCTGCTTTCCCGTACGAAAGTAATGGTCATGGAGCATTACAACAACCTCTTCATCGTAATCGCCGTTTTTCTGGCTATAGGTCTGAGAGGGCTCATCGCTGATGATGAGTGCCCCACTCAAACCATCAGCACGCTGCGTATGTACATGTGAATGGTACCAGAAGGTACCACTTTTTTGGTGTTCATCGATTTTGAGAACATAGGTGAAGTTTGCTAGCGGCGGGATTCCACATTGAGTGACGCCTGCCACTCCGTCCATGTGATTGGAGCCAAACTGGCGCAGTCCATGCCAATGAATGCTAGTACTATCATTAACGAGATTGTTAACGACGGTGATTTCGAGAACGTCTCCTTGGCGAGCAGTCAGCGTCGGACCAGGAAACTGACCATTTATGAGTATCATAGGCTTATCTACGCCATCGATGCTGCGATTCTCGACACTCACTTGCCAGACGTGCCGATGAACAGATGCGGTTTCAGATCCAGCCGCTAAGTTTAACGGTCGAAAGCGGCTTGAGATGCTGATGCACCATAGCATTAGTACCGTGACGGAGATACAAACTGATGCGTAGGTAAAAGACCGGCATTTTGGCATTGTAATGGATTTTGAACTCAAAGAAGTTGAATACAAGAGCTCCTAAAAAATATCAAAATTACAACCAAAGGGAATCCACGTTTACCTCTGTTTTCTCTATCGGTCTCCGCCAATTCGGCAAGACTGTCGGTTGAGAGCCCCGTTTAACTGCTGCAAGTTCGGGGATATCTAATGACTCACCCGTTAGAGCGACGCACGGCATCACAAGCTCGGAGTTGAACCGACGGGTTCAGACGAATGAGATGTGGTCCTATTGGCAACGTGCTGCGGTATATCCGCATAACATCACCTTAATGCCGTGTGGTTACCCGTGGCAATTTGGGTTAATCGAATTGCAGATCGTCTCCTGCAACAACTGGCTTACACGGGTCCTATGCAGGAACTAGTATGAGACGGTGCTTTTTCCAGGACCCTGAATGTACGCTAACCGGAGACTCAGGGGGAATTCTCAAGCGTTGAGAAGGCCCAACCTGGAGAACAGGTTACTTTCTGGACATATCATTCGACAATCTCTTCTCGTACCGGCCTGAGTGTCGATCCGGTACTGCAAGTGTTGATGCATGTATGGTTGGCGGAATAGCCGAGGTGATTTTTTGGCATTTTGGTGAACCAATAACTTACCACATATTTATAATGGCTATTCGTCACCCCCTTGGACTAATTCGCTAGACATCAAATTAACTGAGAAACATGCGTTCAATTGTCAAGAAAGCTGCCGTCGTGGCTGCTGTTGCTCCTTCGGTTCTGGCAGACTCTCTGGAAACCATCTCCCATGTCGTTCTGTTCATGCAAGAGAACCGTGCTTTTGACCATTATTACGGAACTTTGGCTGGTGTTCGTGGTTACAAAGACCCCAATGTTCTTGTCAATGATGGTGTGCCTGTATGGTACCAGCCAGTCACTGGCCAAGCTTCCCCGTTCCTTCTGCCCTGGTGGTTGAGTGAGCAGGGAAGCTTTGCCGACAGTAACCAATGTATGCTTGCTGGTTCTAACGACTGGACTCCCAATCACAATGCTTGGGATGACGGTAAAATTGATCATTGGGCTGAGGACAACACTCCGTACTCGTGGGGTGGTCTTCGTCGTTCTGATATTCCTACTCTTTTCAATATTGCTGAAGGTTGGACTATTGCCGACATGTATGCCGAGAGTGTTATTGGTAAGTTCTCAACACCGACAGATGAACCAAAGCAAAGACAGAAAAATTTTTTTAATGACTTATTTCTAACTCAGGACCCACCAATCCCAACCGTGTTACGTGGGTTTCAGGACGTATTAACCTCGAGCAGGATTTTGGTCAGGGTCCCTACATTGAGAATGTCGAGACTCCTGGATGCACCACCAGCAAGGATGGTGAGGTTTATGATTGTTATCCTCTTGTTTGGGAGACAACTCCTGAGATTCTTGAGAAGAACAACATTGACTGGTTCTTGTTCCAGGATGTCGACAATTTCGATGACAACCCTCTGGCCTGGTTCAAGCAGTACCAGGAGGCTGATCCTTCTTCGCCTCTCGCCGTTAAGGGAACTTCCTTTTCTGGTCTCGATGATTTTTACGCTCGTGCGGCCAACGGTACTCTTCCTCCCGTCTCGTACATTGTCGGTCCTGAGGAGCTGTCGGAACACCCTCCTAACCGTCCTGTCGACGGAGCTTGGCTCCAGAAGCAGGTCGTTGATGCTGTGGTGAACTCGCCCCTATACAACGAGACTGTTCTTATTATTTCCTATGATGAGACTGGTGGATGGGGTGACCATGTTCCTCCTTTTGTTGCTCCTAACGGAACCGCTGCTCAGTGGTTTGCCGATCCCGAGAACCCCAGTCACCAAGTTCCTTCTGGCCCTGGATTCCGTGTTCCCATGTACGTTATTTCACCTTGGACTCGTGGAGGTAATGTCTTTACTGCTCCTTCTGACCACAACTCTCAGATCAAGTTCCTTGAGAGCTGGGTCAAGGCCAAGTTCAAGAAGGACATTACTTCTCCTGTTATGAGCACGTGGAGACGCCAGTTTATGTCGGATCTTACTGACATGTTTGATTTCGAGCACCCTGACTACTCAGTTCCTCAGATTGCGGATGTAGCAGCTCCTCCTATGTCGGGAACTAAGTTCCTCCAGCCATCGCAGTGCGAGAGCCAATTTGACAAGGCACAGCCCCCCGTTCCCTACGGTCAGCAGAACATTAACGATGCTCTTTTCACCGAAGAGGGATCCAAGCTGATCCGTGGTGCCTTGACTGAGGGACGTTACCTTGTCTTTGAATCTGTTGAGCAGAAGAAGTCGTTCTCTGTTTCGTCCCGTACTCAGTCGGAGATTTCAGTTTCTAACAGTGATGTTTCTGACCTGAACGCTCGTTTCATTGTCCACCAGCAGGGTGGTCCTTTCTCCAACCAGTTCAAGATCCAGAGTGTCAACGGTCCTTACCTCACTGAGCTTGGTCTCACTCTTGAGGAGAACCTAGCGACTGTCTTTGAGATCGAGTATGAGGCAGGCCAAGGATACACCATCTCTCCTGTCAATGGTGGCTTCTTTGGTATTCTTGAAGGTATTCTCAGCTTTCTCGGTGGCAAGCAGTTCTTCAACATCTACTCGGTCACCTTTGGTAACCCCGTTTCCGACTTTGCTATTGCCTCCAACACCACCACGGGAGGCTTTTCTGCCATTTCTGCTTAGAAAGACGTTGACATCGGTTCTTAGCAGTTTGCCTATTTCAAATAGAATTATAGTTATACAGTTACAATACAATGAGTTTAAACTATTTGACAAAAATTAGAAATTTACCGACAATATCACGTACAAACGATTTGACCAAATAAATAAATAGTCTGTGATGTTTGTGACATGGCAACTGTTGTCTTATAATTCTTATTATAGTAACAACTCAGCAACCTTTAAAACTCCTTATAGAATCAATTAATTACAGCTTCGCAAAATTACAGACTTTACACCATTGAAATTCCTTATAAGTTAACTACTTACAACTTCATGATGTTTGTGACCTACGTCTTATAGTTCTTACCTTCTTTTGCAACAGACAGCATTAAAACTCCTCTATACAGTACATTACTTCCACATTTTCCAATTAACTCTATAAACTTCATTTCTAGATCCAAAAAACTCTATTTTACTCGTTAAAGCCCATGTCAGCGGTGTCCCAGCCATTCTCCTGCAGATACTGGCGGAATTTGTTGTCCTCAGACTCCAGCTCTCTGTCCATCTTAGGAATCAAGAAGTAGACGATGAGACCTCCAACAACCGAAAAGGCACTTCCAACGAGGAAAACACCCTGCTGTCCCTTGATGGTATCTCCACCAATGTCCGTCTGAATAGGACTGAAGACCTGGGTTCCAATGGCCGCACCAGCTTTTCCAACAGCAGCCGAAAAACCCAGCATATGACCACGGAACGGCGTGGGGAACGACTCAGCAGACACAAGGAATGTTGCCACACCAGGACCCATCTCTCCCAGAGCAACAAAGATTCCGTACAAGACGATGAACAGACCAGTGATTCCGTTGATTGGGACAAGAGCACCTCCGAGGATGAAACCAAGCAGGGCCTGTGAGAAGAAACCGGCCATCATGGTATTCTTGCGACCAATCTTGTCCATGAGGTAACCACCAATGAAAGCACCCGGAAGGTCAAACAGGTTGATGACGGTACCGTAACCAATGTTCTGGACAATGGTGTTGTTCGGGTTAAGTTGGGAGATAATAGTCGAAGAAAACAGACCAAATGGGTATGACACAAAGTCGTACATGAACCAAGCAAGCGAGGTTCCCAACAGAGGCTTCCAGTAGCGTTTGATGAGCAGCTTGTAAGGAACACGACGGCGGATAGCGTGTCTCTTAAACTGGGTAGAGTTGAGCATGCGCAGACGGAAGTACAGGACACTCAGGGGAAGCACGAGACCCAATCCAAAGCAAATACGCCAAATACCCTGGCTGGCTCTCTGGTGGTAGCAAGCCAGAACAATGAGCACGACAACACCAGCAATGACAAAGCCGAGATCAATGGCAAAGTCGCACACAAGACCCACGAGGAATCCTCGTCTCTTACGCACATACGAGCCTTCATCCGAAGCCTCGGTAGCACCGGTTCCACAAACTGGGTACTCACCACCAGCACCAACTCCAGAGATACCACGGGCAACAATAACCATCCAGATCATACCAGTGACAGTCTTACCGTGAGCGGCAGCAGTGAGGACGATTCCCAGAATGAGCAGACCAGTGGCCACCAGGATACCGGTCTTGCGACCAATTCTGTCGATAAGGATACCAAAGCCCAGCATTCCGATAATCTCGCCGATGAGATAAGCATTGGACATACGACCTGATAAGGTCGAAGTGAAGTCTTTAGGGTAAAGCTCCTTGAAGATGAGGTTCGTGTAACCAACAACGGCCGCCGTGTATCCATCAGAGAACAGAGCGACACCGGCCGCAACGACAGTCATGATACTGCTGAGTCGAGTAGTCGGAGCCACGACCTCCTCATCAACGCTGTACTCGGTCACATCGGCAGTGGTTTTCTCGGCCTCGTAGGCGACACGGTCACTGAGGTCTTCGGACATTTTGTTGCAATGAAGAAGGCCACCAAACCATTGATGTGGAGGAGGATTCTTATCTTTATAAGCCAATGTCAAGAAAAAAAACGATATTCGAGACAATCTAGCATTGGCACGTGGTAACCATTTTACGAGTGTTGAAATTAACTCGCATGCGACGACGGATTTGGGTCAAATGGATGCACATCGCCGATGATAGCCAATGGCGACAGAGCACTGTACATCATGGCTGTGGCTCTGAACTGTAAATCAAGGCTACCTGCGTGTCGATTGTAACTGAGTTTGGTAACTACGCCTTGCTTGTGCAGCGGTTATCTGAAATTGCGATCCTGGGACTGCAGCCGAGGTGCAGAAACCGTATGCGACCCGTGTAAATGGCATGCCTTTGAAACGGCGTCATGAAGCTGCAGGGCAGACTGTTAAGGGGTGCGGATCGACGTTTTGTGTTTTACCTGTTTGGGGCCGACTCAAGTTTGACGTGTGCAGTGGTTAGGAGATGTCGACACACCCACGTTGTGATTCTATGGACCGTGGTAGGTCACCCAGCCAAATGCCGGTTTTCACCACTGCAAAAATGCTAGCAGCGGAAATGCCGCTTGATACTAGGAGCACTGTCGATCGACGGCACCGTGTCACAGTAACGAGTCCGTGTTGAAGCGGCGCAGACATTGGTGGGTGTGTGTATGTCCAATTCGTTGCCTAGTAGTCTGTCAGCTAGTCATCAATTAGCCGTTTGAATGGGCTCTTTGATGCCTTGGCAACATGCAACGGAACCGTATCTCCTTACATCACGCGGGAATTTCCCGGAACCATTAGCCCCTGAGCACGGGTCTAGTTCGGTTGAACATATTGCCAGAAAACCCCCTTCATTCGAGTACCACGTTGCAATTATCGTGACACATGGACAGTAGTCGCTCATACCTTGCTCATTCCCTGCTGATATCCTGCTCATACCTCATACCGTGATCATACTTGCTCATACCCTGCTGCTAAAGTAGCTTAACAACTGATGCCAAGCCAAGCTGCTGGTACCGGTACGGGAGAGGTGTAGCAAGGGGGCCATGACCAGATCTAGACTCATCGGTTTCATCTTCATCACTACTCCACATGTATCCTGTCCAGGTATTGGATGATGTCCAGTGAGGTGTCCTGTCGGTCTGTTGTAGACCAGATTGCAAGATAGTCGTCACTGCGCCCTCGGTGACAATCATGCTACTGTCGTATTCCGAATCATCAAAGCTATTTTCACTGTCCGTCTCAATAGGTCCACCATAAAAGTATTCAGGATCAGGCCGAGGGTCTCCTGGTTCACTTCTCCTGCCGGCGCACACTATAGGTATGAACATACAGTGTTTGATGATGCACTGATGAAAGTCATAATCAATGCCATCGTAATCGAAATCACGGCTCTCCGAGTTCATAAACGTCAGTGAATTGTGTCTAATCACATATTTGTACTCAATTCCTGTAGAAAGGATGCATTCAATGAGATTAGTGACGTTGAGCGGGTTGAGTGGAATGGCCTCTGCTATCTGAAGCCATACCAAGACAACTATGCACAGGTAGTTGACTCGACACATGAAAGGCTTCAAACTGGTGGATTGAACTTATCAACAATACGACAAGGAACTTCAATTTATACACGAAACTTTAAGTCATATTACCGTCAGAGTTGTTGGTCATAGCAAGGATAGTCACAGCAAGACAGCCCGACGCTTCTACGCATATGCGGATAAATGTTCCGACTACAAGTTCCAAGGCGACGAGGCCATCAACCTCAGCTTGTAGCAACTCTCCACCATTTCCCCGATTTGTTGCTTCTATGTCTGGTGGTCCAACGGGGAAGGAGCAGAAATACGACCGCCAGCTCCGGCTCTGGGCATCTTCAGGCCAAGAGGCGCTGGAAAGGAGCCGCGTTTGTATTATAGGCGCCAGTACAGTAGCATGCGAACTCGCCAAAAACCTAGTGCTTCCAGGCGTTGGTCATATTACCATTATCGACCATAACAAAGTGACTCGGGCTGACGTGGAGTCCAATTTCTTTGTTACAGAAAACAATATTGGCAAACTTCGTGCTCCTACTGTGGTTGCATTTCTCCGCGAGCTGAACCCAGAAGTCGAGTTCCTCGCTGGAGCTAGTGATGTCAATGATCCAGAACAATTCGACTCTCTGTTCAACGACTGGCGGCGGTACTCGATCGTCGTAGCCTGTAGAGTCGAGCATTCGGTTATTTTAAAACTCAGTAAGCTTCTATGGTGTTTCAACGTCCCCCTTGTGGTCGTGGAGTCCATGTCTTTCTATGCTTCTGTACGTCTCGTCGTCTCTGAACACACAGTCATCGAGACGCATCCTGAATCACTCGCTGAACTGCGACTAGATTCACCTTGGCCGGAGCTACAGAAATTAGCTGAAATTGATCTTGACTCTCTATCTGAAACAGACTTTGAACACGTCCCATTCGTTGTGCTGCTTCTGCACTTTGTCGAGAAATGGAAAACTACCCATGAAGGTCGTGCACCCAGCTCCTATGAAGAGCGCAACGAGTTTAAAGCTATGATCAATGCATCGCGACGAAATGGTAATGAGGAGAACTTTGACGAGGCTCTCGCTGCAGTCTGGAGACTGTCGCAGTCATCTACTGTCCCTTCATGCATTCTGCAGCTTTTCGACAATCCAAATGCGAAGGATGCCACACCAGATTCGACACCATTTTGGATCCTTGTCGCAGCTTTGGACCGTTTCGTTGCTTCCGATCCCCAGCACTTGCTTCCTCTACCTGGTATTCTGCCTGATATGAAGGCAGATACGCGTGGGTACGTCGATCTTCAGTTATTGTATCGTCGCAAGGCCGAGGAGGACCTCAACAGGTTTATGTCCATAGTGTCCGAGATTGACTGGCAAGGCAAGATCTGCAAGGACATGGCCAGTACCTTCTGCAAGAACGCTCGATTCCTGAGAGTCATCCATGGCTCTCCGTTATCACGACCGAAACTTTCTGATATCCCAGAAAGCGACCACTCCATCTTTTTAATCTATTCAGCACTTGGAGTGGTGAAGCCATACATAGAGATGGCAGCGACTTCTCCTAGCGAATTGCCACCACAAATTGAGTCGACTCAGGCATACGAAGAATTCAAGGCCGTGGCTCCACAGAAAACGTCGACTCTGCAAAACGTCCTTACCGAGCTATTTCGATCGGGCCTTGGAGAACTTCACAACACATCGGCGTTTATTGGAGGCATTGCTGCCCAAGAAGTGATTAAACTATTGACTCAGCAATATGTTCCTCTGGACAACACCCTTGTTTACGACGGCATTCACAGTATTACCGGAACATTGAAGATGTAAGCTGTATCGCAGACCAGCCTACATTTTGACACGACCATTTATTAACCAAATAAAAGCCCTATCTAAATACTATCTACGGGTAGTGGTAGGCACTACGAAGAGCCGACAGAGATGTCTAGGCACCGAGGTGTTCGGCATCTAGCTTCTGGCGTCGGGCAGCAAGACTCGCATCACGGCGGTACTCGGAAGCAGCAGCACGAGCTTGGGTTTCCGAGTCACGGGAGCGGAGGGTGCTCTCTGGGCGAACTTCAGCAGCCTTGGAGGCCTGCTGCTCCTGTTCGCGGAAGAGCCGCGCACGGGCATAGGAGCTGAGGTACGGTACAGCTCCAGGAGCGGCGGATCCTTCAACAGAGGCAGTGTCAGCATGAGCATAATGCTCTGCATCATTGCTGTCAAGAACGTTGTCACTATTGTTTTCAGCAGACGCCTGATCATACATTTCTTGGTCAGAAGTCAGACCAGAAATCAGATCAGAAGCAACAATAGCAGTGGCGCCGTTTGATTCGGCCGAAGCAGGCACAGGTCGGTAGAGAAGGACAGCTCGGCGTTGTATACCGCGAGCAGCCTCTCGAGCCGTGCTGGCCATTGCGAGGCAGGTTGCAACAGCAGACGGAGATTGTGAACCATGTGCGTGTTTAGCCAACTTCTCGGAGTAAATCTGCGAGGTACGCGATCGAGCTTTAACAGGTACCTGGACCACTGCTGCTGCCTCACGAGAGGCGATTGGCGCAGCGCGTCGTGCAGCAGTTCGTGCTAGACGCCAGGTACGACTGAGCTCGTTCGACAGGTCTGGCTGGTGAGGGAAAGGCTCCTCACCAGGCAGGTAGTCAACAATAATGCCCTCGATACGTTCATTTATAGGCTGGACGATGGGATCAAGGCGTGAACGCAGTAGCGCCCGACCGTGGGTGTCGTAGACTCGAGCATAACGACGACGAGCAGCACTGCTGACTCGCTTCGAAGGAGCTAGGATTACCGAATTGATCGTACGAGAGGCCGCCTGGCGCGATGTGGACAGAGAGCGGTTGACAGCCTTAATGGGAGTAAAGGCCATTTCACGCACCTGACCTGGTTGTGCCGTGGTAAGAATTGGAAAGCGCTGGTCCACGCGGGTCAGAACAGTATCACCGAGGGAGTCAATGCGGAGAAGTACGGGACGACTTCGCGTGACAATGGGCTCAGAGACAGGCTTTGATCGTTCACTGAGTGCCATTGCTAGAGGGATAGCATTGGCAATGAAGATCTTAGCGACCGGGAACGAGCCAACCAAACCTGCAAGTGCAGCAACAGCAGGATAGGTTGCCAAGTGTTGGACAAACAGCGAAGTTGCAATGGGTTTTGCGGATTCTTCTTGTTGCTCCTCGTCTTGCTGAGTGATAAGCTCAGGAGGGGGATCAGCAGCAGCAGCAGATTCAACGTCTAGTTCCATTACGAAGCAAAAAAACAGATCAAGAACAGATCAGAAGAAAGAAAGAAAGAAAGAAAGAAAAGACCAATAAAAGGCTTGAAAGAAACCAAAGGTGAAGAAAAAACTCATTTTGTAGACATATGGATATTTAAGTACTGTTGGAGCTGTACAACTAGTAACCACCGTCTTTGAGGTTAGATCTCCATTATGGGTTATGAAGAAAGTGTCGTCATAATCTAAGATGATCCGTTTCGATTTATGCCCAGTGATGGCTCTTTTATTGGGTGAGATGTCGCTAAAACTATGGGATCAACGATAGGCATTTTCAAAGATGTATTCTCATAACAATTGGTTCAAGTATAATCTAAGAATTGGTGCAATTTATATATAATAGGTACATAACCTCCATATGACGATTCACAACTTATCCAATAGTATAGTTGTAAGTCACCAAATACTTACAATGTCACATAATACATATCGACCGGTTCAAATTGAATAGAATGACAAAAAGCCAGTAATATAGTGACCGTCAGCTTGTCACGAATCATCGCAACCGTCAGTCCTATCATCACCTCCCCAAACCCTCTATATATATATGCACTTCGTGATGAACCTTCTTGACCACCTGTGGAGCATGACTCTAAAATAGCCGGGCGTAAAGAGATTCGTTGATTCCGAGTATATTGTGGTGTTTTTTGAACGAAGCATGACGTCTCGGAGAACTAAGATCCGAGCGCCCAAAAAGGCAGTCGTCGATGACGGTGATTTCGACACTGCTTGGAACGACAAGCTTTCACCTGCCATTGGTGAAATCTACGCCAAAAGCGCATCACGGAGGTCTTTTGAAGAGCTCTATCGTACAGCATACTATCTAGTGCTACAAAAACATGGCAAGAAGCTCTACGATAGCGTCAAGGCACAGATTCGAAGCCACCTAGAGATCCAAGTCGACACGACCATGAAACCTCTGATCCAAGCTGAGGCGTCGGATGGTCATCGAGCACCACCATCCTTTCTCAAGATCGTGGAGACTTGCTGGCAAGACAACTGCGTTTGTATGAGAATGACATGCGACATCCTCATGTACCTAGACCGCGCCTATGTTCGGGATGCCAAAGTGCCTCTCATGTATGATGCTGGACTGAGTGTTTTCCGAGACGCCGTCCTATATAACTCCTCGGTACCAATTGGTTCTGTACTGTTTGATATCATAATTTCCGAGGTCACCAAGGACCGCGACGGTGAAGTTATTGACCGTATGGCTGTCAAGGCTACAGTGGCTATGCTGGAGGCACTTCCGGATGGAAGAATCGAGGCCGACTCGTTCTATTCGAACCAGTTCGAGCCGTTGTTCCTCAAAGCTACTGAATCATACTTTGATAAGTGGTCATCTGCATTCCTCGAGTCTAACCCAGATGGATTCGAGTACCTCAACAAAACGGACGCGTGGTTAAAGGATGAGGGCTACCGTTGCACCATATACCTGTCTAACCGGACTCTCGACAAGCTTGTGGCTATCGTAGAGCGCATTCTTATCACAGAACGTATCAGCAGTGTCATGGCCCTGCCTGGAACAGGATTCCAGTCATGGGTTGACAGCGACAAGCTCGAAGCCCTGTCACTTTTGTTTAAGCTTGTCAACCGCGTGGACACCTCATGTCAGGTAATTTGCCAGTTTATCAAGCAAATGATTATAGCTACTGGTACTGAGATCAACCAGGCTGCGCAACAGGCATGGGATCAGTCAAGGGTGTCGAAAGGACCTCGACGACCGAGACCTGCCGGGGCAGCTGCCCCGCAACCTGGTCCTACGGTACAATCTCCTACTGATATCTCTATCCAGTGGGTTGAAAAGATCATTGAAGTCAAGCAAAAGTATGATCGGTTCCTGGCAAGTTGCTTTGATCGCCATCGCACCATTCACACTGTCATCCAGGACACATTTGCCCAGGTTGTAAATGACAACCCACGAGCAGCCGAGTTTTTGTCACTGTTTTTGGATGAACATTTGAAAAAGTCCATAAAGGGCAAATCTGACCAAGAAGTTGAAGACATTCTTGAAAACGCCATTACTGTGTTCCGTTATGTTGCGGATAAAGATCAGTTTGAGACATACTACAAGATGCATCTTGCCAAGCGTCTGCTCAATGCGCGCAGCGTTTCGGACGATGTGGAGCATAACATGATCAGCAAAATTTCTCGTGAAGTGGGAACGGCCTTCACGTCGAAGCTCGAAGGAATGTTCAAGGATATGCGGATATCACGCGATGTGAACAGCGAGTTCAAGGCCATTCGTGGTGACATTCAGGTCAATGTTCTTACGTCAACATTTTGGCCCATGCAGACCGTTACTAAGTCCGCGTGCGTGCTTACTCCAGCTGTGGAAGAGGCTCGAGAGGCATTTGAAAAGTTCTATCTAGGTCGACATACTGGCCGAGTGCTGTATTGGAATATGAGCATGGGAACCGCCGATGTGAGAGCACGGTTCAAGAAGCGAACGCATGAAATCAACATGTCCACCATGGCAATGTGTATTCTTATGCTGTTTAACGAGCTTCCCGAGGGCCAAGCTCTCACGTACAATGAGATTGCGCAAGCGACGCAGATTCCCGCGGCAGAGCTGGGCCGTCATTTGCAATCGATATCCGTGGCTCCTAAAACACGACTTCTTATAAAGGAGCCCATGTCGCGAGAAATCAATGTCACGGACAAGTTCTACTTCAACGACAAGTTCGAATCACCACTGGCACGAATCAAAGTACTGGCAGTTTCTGCAGTCAGCAAGGTTGAAAACGACAAGGAGAGGAGAGAGACGATGCAGAGGATTGATCAATCTCGCAAGTACGAGGCCGATGCTGCTATTGTGCGAATCATGAAGATGCGTAAGAGGTTATCGCATGTTGAACTTGTGACTGAGGTCACCAAGCAACTGTTGTCACGGTTCAAGCCTGATCCTGTGATGATAAAACATGAGATTGATTCTTTACTTGAGCAGGAATACCTCGAACGAGACAGCGAGGAGCGCAATGTGTATGTGTACCTTGCTTGATTCTGATAACGATTGTATAATGATGTAAATAGGACTGGTCAACAGTCGAGTAAAGCATTTTCTGGATCTACGGTTTTAGATTCTTTTGGTAAAACGTTCTCGACTCAAATTGCTGTTACATATGAACAGGGCATGCAAAATACTTAAGACTTCCCCTGACTCGGGCTGATAAATATGATTAGAATGACGAAGACATGCGACGCTTCGACTGTACGAGCATCTGGCGCTCGCGACGATACTCGTGAAGAAAGCGGCCCCGTTCCTCGCGCCAAGCAGCTTCCTGGCCACTGAGTTTGTACTCGTCTCGAAGCAGGCGATGCCAGGCCGGCTGTAACATTGCGCTTTCGCTTAGGTATGTTCTCTTCAACGACGGGTTTGGTCGTTTTGAAAGGTAGCAACGTTGACGTAGACGCTCCTCGGGGTTCTTGGACCACAGACGTAAACTGTGTCTGCGGGTAAGAGGTGGTGAGTGAGCAGAAAAGGCAGTTGTAGAAGCAAGAGCCGCGATAGCAGGGTCCTCATCTTCTTCAGGAATATAATAAACGGAGCGTGATGAGCCTGTCAGAGATGAAGCACGGCCAGCAACGTGTGAAGTGCTGAGCGATCGTGTGCGCCGGACGTCACGAGGACTTGTTTGGCCCTCAGAGAATGAGGCACTTCGAGGACGGCCCCGAACAGGCGATGAAGCCGGTGCTGTTACTAAAGATGGCGATGACAAAGACAGAGGCGGAGGAGCCAACGATGGAGACAGTGGGGACGAAGGTGGAGGAGAGGGGCTCGCGGCAATAGCCGATTCGGAGCCGGGACCGATTCTCATACGCTCACTGCGACGGGTATCATGACGAGCCTGACGGTCCAGATAGGCTGAGTTAGCACAAGAGGAGGGGCGACACAAAGGGGGGAAAGCGGCAGGGAGACTTGTTATGTCACACCTGATACACACCTTGTTCACAGACAGACCGAATACGATCAAGACGACGATGAGAAGCCACAACAGAAACAAGAGCCGTAGGGATGCGCGGCAATGAGTGCGGGTTGCGGATGATGCGGTCGGCGGCCGTGGCGGGTATAGGCGACAACGACATGGACGGCGGCGAGCGGCGGGAAGCTCCAAAATTTGCCGGGGGTCAGGGTGGTATGGACAGAGAGGGAATCTGGAAATACAAAAAGCGGGTCTTGATAAGATGATCTGTTGGGGTAAGTTGGTAACAAGAAGGGAGGAAGCACGGGGTGCATATATGCAAGATAATGGGGAGGTAAGGGTCCGGAGGGTTGGTGGCATGCCCATAACAGAGATAAAGGTATCAACAAGTAGATGTTAATGACTTGTATATATGGATATATGGGGTTATAATTGATGGGGTAAGTAGAAAAGGGATGAATTTAGTGAGTTTTGCTATTTTTTACAGAGACAAGCTTGGATAACTGTGTTTGCTAGTGCTTAGAACAGGGTTACAGGTCACCTGACGATCCTCGCAGGTGTCAGTGGGTCCTGGACCACTGAGCAGAGTGTTTTTGTTCAGAGATATTCGTGGTCATATGAGGGGAGTGAGAGGGGAGGGTGAAGGGCAGAACTGCTGTAAAAGCTCTATGTAAGGTGCTTGATTGTTAGTACAAAGGTACATAGCATGACTTTAAAAGAGCTACAAAGTACCTAATAGTAAAGGCACAGTCAAGGCAAAGTCAAGGTAGCCAATATCTAGTGCTTCCAAGTATCAACAGTTAAAATTATACATGTTAAGATTCGTCATATCAAGTAAAATTGGGTCTTATACGACTGAATGGGCCACTGAAGTTCCTCCAGCAACTCCTCATCTTCCTACAGCTCTTATGCAGGGTCCTGCATATTATGTCCAGGGATATCGTTCAAGTTACTGTAACAGGTATCAGTTGGCTATCGAGGATTTTGTTGTATATAAAATGAGATTGAATAGATAAAGCAACATCTAAAGTGCACAATCAAGTAAAGATCTTGGATCTGTATGTTGTGCCTTCAGATCTACGTGTTGGATTCATGGAATGGCTCCAATGTGCTGGACTGTCGCTGTATAAATTGATACCAGATCATCAGGTATCAAATTGGTCAGCAGAAATGATACAACCACGTATGATATACTTAGCGTATATGATTGTCACTTACACGTGGACAACATATTTCAATAACAAAGTGCCATGAGGCGGGATCTGATCTGAAACAAGTCATCATCAGTCAACTTTACTTAGGAACCATCAGTTGATATAGCACTGTCCACTGTTACTTCATATCCATTGAAATCAAATGATACAATCAAATCAGTAACTAACTTGAAAGCGTTTAATCCATTGAGCTTCCATAGAGCATAGCTAGCAGTTATATGGTTAGTGGTACTAGCTAACTAACCCCTTCATAAAGCATTACAGCTCAGTACTACACAATGAACGAAACATGGTTATATCTGTTGATATCATCAATTCACCAACTTGATACCAAAGATGCTCTATTCTTCACCGTAAAGTAAATCCTTCTCGTCACCGTTTAGAGATCCTATTTCTCACCTTACAATATGTCCTATTCGTATAGTCCGTATGTCCTTAGTGCTATGCGTCGCCATTTTCCTAGTCATACTCCCACCAATCACCACGACAGTCATCACCAACAATCTCTACGTCATCAGACGTCACACGTCACACCAACACTCAACATAACTCCTCACCACCCATCGGCACTCTCTTGACCGGCTCGTTCAAACTCATTTAAGATCCACCAGCTTCTTGCACCTGCATATCTACATTCCTTAACCTCATACCCAAATATACGCCACAACCCTGTGCCACGCGCAACCCCCAGACCGGAACCCTGAAATTTCACCAAATCGCCAATTTCGGGGGGCAACCACACGGAATCCTCCACAACACTTCCATACACCTCGCTGGCTATAGTCGGTGGCAGGGTGGATCCGTGGTTAGTTGTTTGGTCGACTGCATCTTGTGAACTCGCCTATCGGTGTTCTGGAGCCCTAGTGCGCTGTAATTCGCCCCGGTAGCTTTGGAAAAAGGCTTGTTTCGCTGCTTGGTTGCCGTGTTTTTGTTACCTTGGTTGAACTGGCGCTTGCTCATCTTGTGTCCTGCCAACTTCGCTCAAACCCAGCCTGAGTCTTCCCAATAACCGTCCCTTCCTGTCCCCTCACACCTTTGTTGTCCCCCTCTTCCTCTTCCCTTTTATTCGTAACCCCGCCCTTCCCCCGTTTTCTGTTTTCTTGCACCGCTTTTACTTAGACCTTTGTCTGACTTTGTTCCATCATGAGTGGCGCTCTGTTTCAGTACTCGAGCGCCCCGCTGCGCACGGTCAAGGAGGTGTGTAGTTGCAAGAACTTTTTTTGTTCCCGCACTTTATTCATGTATAACTAACTCAGGTTCAATTTGGTCTCTTGTCGCCAGAGGAGATCAAGGCCATCTCAGTGGCCAAAATTGAATTCCCCGAGACTATGGATGAGACCCGCCAACGTCCTCGTATCGGCGGTCTCAACGACCCTCGTCTCGGCTCTATCGATCGTAACTTCAAGTGTCAGACCTGTGGAGAAGGCATGGCCGAATGCTCGGGTCATTTTGGCCACATTGAGCTCGCCAAACCCGTGTTCCACATTGGTTTCATTACAAAAATCAAAAAAATCATCGAATCGGTGTGTTTCCACTGCGGTAAGCTCAAGCTTGATGAGTCCAACCCGCTGTTTGCCCAAGCAATCCGTATTCGTGACCCCAAGCGCCGTTTCAATGCCGTTTGGTCTCTTTGCAAGAGCAAAATGGTCTGCGATGGTGATATTGTCTCTGAGGACGCCCCTGCTGGTGCCGCAAAGTCCATCGGTCACGGTGGATGTGGTAACACTCAGCCCACTGTCCGTCGTGATGGTCTCAAGCTGTGGGGTACTTGGAAGCGCGACAAGAATAACGAATTCGGCGACCAGCCTGAAAAGCGCGTTCTAACACCTGCCGAGGTTCTCAATGTTATGAAGCACATTCCTGCTGAAGATATTGTTAAGCTAGGTCTCAATGAAGACTATGCTCGCCCTGATTGGATGATTATTACTGTTTTACCAGTCCCACCCCCTCCTGTTCGTCCCTCGATTGCCATCAACGAGACTGCTCGTGGTGAGGACGATTTGACTTACAAACTCGCTGACATTCTAAAGGCTAATATGAATGTACAGCGATGTGAAGAAGAGGGTGCTCCAGCTCACGTTACAAGTGAGTTTGAGTCTCTGTTGCAGTACCACGTTGCCACATATATGGACAACGATATTGCCGGCCAGCCCCAGGCTCTGCAGAAGTCTGGCCGTCCTGTGAAGTCCATTCGTGCTCGATTGAAGGGTAAAGAGGGTCGTCTGAGAGGAAATCTGATGGGTAAGCGTGTTGACTTCTCGGCCCGTACCGTCATTTCTGGTGACCCCAACTTGGAACTTGACCAGGTTGGTGTCCCTCGAAGCATTGCCCGAACTCTGACGTACCCTGAAATCGTCACTCCATACAATATCCAGCGATTGACCCAGCTTGTCCGAAACGGTCCTAATGAGCACCCTGGTGCCAAGTATGTTATCCGTGACACAGGTGAGCGTATTGATTTGCGTTACCACAAGCGTGCTGGTGACATTGCTTTGCAATACGGTTGGAAGGTCGAGCGACACATCATGGATGACGACCCCGTCCTCTTCAACCGTCAGCCTTCTTTGCACAAAATGTCCATGATGGCGCATCGCGTTAAGGTTATGCCTTACTCTACATTCCGTATGAACTTGTCTGTGACATCGCCCTATAATGCTGATTTCGACGGTGATGAAATGAACTTGCACGTGCCGCAATCTGAGGAGACGCGTGCGGAGCTGAGCCAGCTTTGCGCTGTACCTCTCCAGATTGTTTCTCCGCAGTCGAACAGACCTGTCATGGGAATTGTACAGGACACCTTGTGTGGTGTCCGTAAGATGACTAGACGTGATGCCTTCATTGACTACAACCAGGTTATGAACATTCTGTTCTGGATACCTGGATGGAATGGTGTTGTGCCACCCCCTGCCATTATTAAACCAAAGCCTCTGTGGACCGGTAAGCAAATGGTGTCTATGTGCATTCCAGAGGGGATTTTCTTGCAACGATTTGACGATGGCAACCCTCTTATTTCACCCAAAGACAATGGTATGCTGATTTCCAAGGGTGAAATTATGTATGGCTGCGTTGACAAGAAGACTGTTGGTGCTACTGGTGGTGGTCTCATTCACACTATCATGCGTGAGAAGGGTCCACAAGTCTGTTGCAGCTTCTTTGGTAACGTTCAAAAGGTTGTAAACTACTGGCTGCTACACAACGGTTTCTCTATTGGTATTGGTGATACAATTGCCGATTCAGCAACTATGCGTGACGTGGCTAACACTATTGCAGAAGCTAAGCAGAAGGTGCAGGAGATTATCGTTCAGGCCCAGTCCAACAAGCTGTCGCCGGAGCCTGGTATGACTTTGCGTGAGTCGTTTGAACACAACGTTAGTCGTGTTCTCAACCAGGCTCGTGACAACGCTGGTAGATCGGCTGAGATCAGTTTGAAGGATCTCAACAATGTCAAGCAGATGGTGGTGTCAGGATCTAAGGGTTCGTTCATCAACATCTCGCTCATGTCTGCTTGTGTCGGTCAACAAATTGTGGAAGGTAAGCGAATTCCGTTTGGTTTCGCTGACCGAAGTCTTCCTCATTTCACCAAGGATGATTTCAGTCCTGAGTCCAAGGGTTTCGTCGAGAACTCGTACTTGCGTGGATTGACCCCTCAAGAGTTCTTTTTCCACGCCATGGCTGGTCGAGAGGGTCTCATTGATACTGCAGTGAAGACTGCCGAGACCGGTTACATTCAGCGACGACTTGTTAAGGCGCTTGAGGATATCATGGTTCAGTACGATGGTTCCACGCGTAACTCGCTTGGAGACGTAATCCAGTTCATCTACGGAGAAGATGGTCTGGATGGTACCCAGGTTGAGAAGCAGACAGTTGACACTATCCCTGGATCCGATGAGGCGTTCGAGCGTCGTTACAAGATCGACCTTACAGACTCATCGCGGGCCATCAAGACTTCGTTGCTCGAGAGTGGTAACGAGATTTTGGGAGACCTTGAGATTCAGAAGATTCTGGATGAAGAGTACCGCCAGCTTGAGGACGATCGACGCGTTTTGCGTGATTTCGTCTTTGCTAATGGAGACCATAACTGGCCCCTGCCCGTTAATCTACGTCGTGTGATCCAAAACTCGCAGCAAATTTTCAGTCTTGATCGTTCCAAGGCTAGTGATCTTACCCTTCCCGAGATTGTTCGCGGTGTCCAGGAGCTGTGCACGAAGCTTATTGTCATTCGTGGCAAGGGTGAGCTTCTCGCGGAAGCCCAGCAAAATGCTACTTATCTCTTCCAGTGCCTTGTTCGCTCGCGTCTTGCCTCGCGCCGTGTTATTGAAGAGTACCGCCTTAACAAGGCGGCTTTTGACTGGGTTCTGGGTGAGATTCAGTCGCAGTTTGCTAAGTCTTTGGTGAACCCCGGTGAAATGGTAGGAGTTGTTGCTGCTCAGTCCATTGGTGAGCCAGCTACTCAGATGACGTTGAACACATTCCATTATGCTGGTGTTTCATCGAAGAACGTAACTTTGGGTGTTCCTCGTCTGAAGGAGATTCTTAACGTGGCCAAGAACATCAAGACTCCTGCTCTGACCGTTTACGTTGAACCAGAAATTGGACGTGATATTGAGAAGGCCAAGGTGGTTCAGTCCGCTATTGAGCACACATCGCTCAAGAATGTGACTACTGCTACTGAGATTTACTATGATCCGGACCCCCGTACGACGGTTATCGAAGAGGATCTCGATACTGTTGAGGCGTACTTTTCCATTCCTGATGAAGCTGTGGAAGCCTCGCTCCATATGCAGTCGCCTTGGTTGCTACGTCTGGAACTTGACCGTGCAAAGATGCTCGATAAACAGCTCACCATGAGTCAGGTTGCTGAAAAGATTACCGAGAGCTTTGGTGATGACTTGTTTGTCATGTGGTCGGAAGATAATGCCGAGAAGCTCATCATTCGATGCCGTGTCGTTCGTGATCCTAAGACTCTGGAGGATGGACAAGATGTAGAGGAGGACCAGATCCTGAAGGCTATTGAGGCTCATATGCTCGAGAACATCACGCTGAGAGGTATTAACGGTATCACGCGTGTGTTCATGATGGAGCACAAGCAAACAGTGCCCAATGAAACCACTGGTGACTATGAGACCAAGATGGAATGGGTCCTTGAAACGGACGGTATCAACCTGGCTGAAGTGATGCAGGTTGACGGAGTTGACTCATACCGCACGTATTCCAACTCATTTGTCGAAGTACTTTCTGTCTTGGGTATTGAGGCTACGCGATCGGCTTTGTACCGCGAAATCTACAACGTTATTGCGTTTGATGGTTCGTATGTCAACTACCGACACATGGCACTTCTCGTGGATGTGATGACGTCGCGCGGTCATCTGATGGCTATTACACGTCACGGTATTAACCGTGCCGACACTGGAGCACTGATGCGTTGCTCGTTTGAGGAGACAGTTGAGATTCTGCTTGAGGCTGCTGCTGTTGCCGAGCTCGACGACTGTCGTGGAGTATCGGAGAACATTATGCTTGGACAGATGGCTCCTCTGGGAACAGGTAGCTTTGATGTGCTGCTTGACGACGAGGTGCTCAGCACACTGCCAGTTGATTACTCACAGGCGGCTGTTGCTGCAGCTGGTGCCAACGGTACCGGCGCTAAGGGAGGTATTCTGGCTGATGGAGCTGCAACACCGTATGATGGTCGTTCGCCGATGCTCATGAATGAGGGCATGTCGGGTATTCTTGATGGAGGCGCAGCGTTCTCTCCATTAGCTCAGTCTGGTCTTGGAGACGACCGTGGTGGATTCACCGAGTATGGCGGTGGTGGTTTTGGTGCCAGTCCATTTGGCGCTGGTAGCTCTTCGCCTGGCTATGCTCCGACGTCACCGTTTTCGTCGTTTGGAGCAGCTTCACCTGCTTATGCCGCGTCGCCTGCTTATGCTCCTACTAGTCCTGGATATGGTGCTTCGTCGCCGAGTTACTCACCATCTTCTCCGGCTTACTCACCTACGTCGCCGTCGTACTCTGCTACGTCTCCGGCATACTCGCCAACGTCGCCGAGCTACTCACCCACGTCGCCTAGCTATTCGCCCACATCGCCGTCTTACTCGCCGACGTCGCCGAGCTATTCTCCTACGTCGCCATCGTACTCTCCCACGTCGCCGTCGTATTCGCCTACATCGCCGTCGTACTCGCCCACGTCGCCGTCGTACTCGCCCACGTCGCCGTCGTACTCACCTACTTCGCCGTCGTACTCGCCCACGTCTCCGAGCTACTCGCCCACTTCGCCGAGTTACTCGCCGACATCTCCGAGCTACTCGCCGACGTCTCCGTCTTACTCCCCTGGAGGAGCAGCAGCGTCGTCGTCGTACTCACCCACGTCGCCACAGTACTCGCCAACGTCACCCGCGTCTTATTCGCCGACGTCGCCGTCGTACTCTCCGACTTCCCCACAATACTCGCCCACGTCTCCTCAATACTCACCCACTTCTCCGTCGTATTCTCCTGGTTATAACAACAGGAGTAATGGCAGTGGTAGTAGCGAGAAGAGGTAAGAGTGTTGTGGCTACAAAATTTATGAAACTAAAAAACTGGATGCTTCGTCTGGTATAGCATGCCTCATTCTCTAGAGCTGTATAAGAATGAATAAAACGAATAATGATACGTGGTGGTGTAGAAGAACTGAGGTGAGATGCTGAGACACTACGAGGGGAGCTAGAAGCAGTTCAAGATCTGAAGACCACAGAAACCATAGCTCTGATGGCTCTAAGTTGAGCGAAGTAGTTCATGATCTGTGACGACTAAATCAACTTCTAAAGGTCCCCTTGCTGAGCGAAGCAGTTCATGATCTGAAGAGTATGCTATAGTGTAACTTCTAATCTGCGACGTCTATCCTAACAGTTAACTCCTAACGGCTCTTGTGTGTGCAGACTCATAAATACTATGTACATTAGATACGACGGCGCTCGGCCTTGCGGATCTCGGCGTCCACATCGCCCACATCCAGCTTCGAGTTCTCGCGAATGAAGTAGAGCTTTGACCGTTTCCATCTCTTGGCAGGAACACGCAGGATCTCGAGCTTTGTGACGGCCGGGTTGAAGACAGACACGCGGTTCTCGACGCCTACTCCGCTGATTTTGGTTCGCAGTAGAATGTTGGTGCTCAGATGGCGCTTGTTGATGGCAATAACGACTCCAATGAACGAGTATCCATCCTTTTTAGTTACTTGGACAACATCACCAGGCTTCATACGAGCGTCGTTGTGTCGGTCAAAGAGTTTTCGCTTGGATCCATCAGGGTCATATGTTGAGTAAAGGTCTTTCTGGGCTTCAAGCAGCGGCGAGCTTCCACGGGCCACGAGTCTTGGAAGAGGTTTGTATACATTGACGACATTTTCTGCGTTAGAAGAGCACCTTAAGAGTGAGAACAAGGCCGTGCAACGAAAAAAAGAGGCATCTAAACCGACATTTCACGTTCCTACTACCATCTTCTACAAAGCAGTCCACTTACGAGTTTTCGAGGGAATAATGTAGTTTGCAACCTGAATTGGCGTTGAACAACGTAAAGACAAACCAATGGATGTTCCCATAGTTCGCTGGACAGGCCAACAGGTCGTCAAACCGTGTCGAGACAGTCCTAGCCGTGACAGCATTTTGTGACGAGGAAGTAGAGTGTGGATCGTGAAGTGAAAAATTATAGACGCCGCGCGGCTTGTCTTGACTGGTGAAGGAGACGACCGACTCTAAGTTTGTACCTCTTCCAACTTGAAAAGACAACAATAAACAATTTTCAACTATTTAATCCTAAACATCTGTTTATATTACACTATGCTTAAAAAAAAGTCATCAAGTTACAATGACAGCAAATGTAACTGTCCACATATCTTCCATCATGTTATCAACAGAGATAACTTAACTGATACTCCACGATATCTCGTACCACTTTAATGTCGGTAGGATTTGCTGTCTGTACCACTTATTACCTGTAGGATTGCTGCTGTGCCAGCTTATTACCTATAGGATTACTGTCTGTAAGACTTGGTCGTGTGAATCCACTGCGGGATTATGAAAATCACGCAAACAATCGACCTGTGCAACCGCGGCCAGTACGGCGCAAACAGAGTTTGATGACGGTTTTAGGCTTGATGCGTGCCGAGATGCAAGCTTATCAGCCATTATTCGCGCAATTATGACATCACTGTATCAGATAAGATGACAGCTAGTATAAATAAATACCTTTGCATGCCGCTTTTGTCGGCAAACAACTGTTTGGTCTTGAGACCACTGTATACCAGGGCTTGAAACTTCAAGGCATGGCCACTTCTGTTCACCGCCCTGGAATTACAAGATTTCCTCGTCATATCGTCCATGCTTCTGGTGACTATTGCCCACGTTTGTCAGTGGATGCACTGTCTCCATGGACCGTTCAACAAAAACCGCTGGTAACAGCTTCACCTGTAACGGCCACTCCATTAACCTTTACACGGTCATGTGCAAAGAAAACCATTAAACGATGCTTCAGACGCATCATCATGCAGCATCAAATGAACCTGTACTATTTCTCGCGAGCAGATCTCAACAATATCATGCTAGAGCACTTTGAGTCTCCCTTTGAAGAAGACTCCGACTGTCCCGATGATTGCACGCACAGCGACGTGCAAGTGGAGCTCGTGTATGCTGCCGTCGTGGGTCTTGCAAAGTATTATCTCGTCAGATACCTGTACCAAGATAACCCAGAAGCATTGCTTGAACTTGAGTAAGTTGCGACATAGAATGTTGCCTTACTGCTACAAGCACCAGCATAGCATCCCACCAACCATTATATGCTCAATAAATAATAAGGTGATTGAAACCAAAAGTCCTCTAAAGCCTGTAATCAGAGTTCTGATACATCACCACTCCAAAACATCTCCCCAGCCAACGGCCTTTTTGTCTTTGCGTGGAGAAACTCGGGGGTTATAGTGCATGTGAATAAGTTTTGACGGGCTTTCGCCTTCATGATCCGACTCGGGGCTTAATGGTCGCTTGACTCCCGGATGTGCGTCTTCTGATTCGTACAGATCACAAGAAGGTTGTTTCTGCTTGACAACAATCCTTTCGAGGCTCTCGGCACTATAGAATCCAATATTGTAACTTGTGTCGGGCGTCGATTTCAATCGACTCTTTAGAGCGGGCTTTACTGGCGATGAGTCCCGATGATGAGGTTCACATCGGCGTCCTGGTGACCTGCTCCGTGGATCCACTAGATCCTTTTCCTGTAACCTTCTGGACCTCCGCTGAGGCTCAGCAATTGCCTTGATGCTTCGCCGTGGTTTCCTCTTCAAGTCGGCATTCTCCACGGTACCATCACTTACACAATGCTGCGAGTTATCATGGGTCGCAACAGACGCGCTGCCGGCCTCTGCTACACTCTGAGACCCAGTGTCCATAGTTCATAGAGGAAACAATACTGAAATCAAACGTAAATAACCCGACACGATTGTGGTTAGGGCCAACCCCGGTTATGCAGGGGGATTTAGGACTTGCCTGGTCCTTCTAAAGTTTCATCAACGTTTCTAACTTTTTCACTCCTCAAACTGCCCGTATACCATCATATGCAAATCATTCATTCATTTCTATATGTATACATGTCAGAGTGAGAGATAGTTATACAGCCGGGGTGGCTGATTCACCGGACGAAGGCTCATCGGTGCCGAGGTCCTGAGGTGCCTTCCAGCTCGACGAGTTTAGTGGAGATACCCGCGATTCAAACATTGTATCAATCTGCTCCAGACTAAGACCCTTGGTCTCGTGAACAAACAGATACACAAACACCACAGAAAACAGCAGACAGCCACTGAACACAAAACCATAGTAAAAGTGAATGGCTCCAGTTATGAAGGGTGTGAAGAAGGAAATGAGGAAATTGGCAAACCAATTGGCTCCAAGACCAATCGACATTCCCTTTGAGCGAACACGCAGGGGGAAAAGTTCCGACACGAGAACAAAGGCACAAGGAGCCCAAGTCGTGGCAAAACAGAAAATATACGCCGAAGTCACAAAAATCATTGCTTTACCGACGCTGTGACTAGCAACAGAACTGCCATGGGGGTATAGAGCGCGGGCTCCTAGAGAAGCGTAGATGACGAAGAAAACAAACATACCCACGGCACCCCACAAAAGAACGCGACGACGACCAAATCGCTCCACGGTAAACAAACCAAAAAAGGTCGAGCCGAAATTCACAACACCAAAAATCAGCGAGGCCTTGAATGAGTTTGTCATTCCAATTCCCTTGAAAATCGTCGTGCCATAATAGAAAAAGTAGTTGGCACCACACAGCTGCTGAAGTGCAAGGACCGTCACGCCAACCATCAATCGATAGGGCACGCGGGGCTTACCATTGAGAAGCTCAGACCAACGGGCCTTACCAATGGTCTTCTCGTGCTCGACAGCAGCAACGACATTTGCCATAATATTAACGACAAGAGGATCCTCCTTGTCACAGCGATTACTGAAACATAGAGCCCTTTCAGCTTCGTCAAGGCGGCCCTTTGAAATCAAGTACCGGGGAGACTCTGGCATAATTGTCATACCAATAATGAGAATAAGAGCCCAGGCAAATCCAAGACCAAGTGGAATCCGGTACGAGCTCGTGTCGGTTCGAGTACTGGTGCCATAGCAGACTCCGTAACCAACAAAGATTCCAGCAGTGATCATGAGCTGGTACGAAGACACAAGTGTTCCTCGGACTTCCTGGGGTGCTGTTTCAGACTGGAACATGGGAACGAGCACAGCAATTGTACCGACGCCAAGACCACCAATAAGACGACCAATCATAAACTGGTACCAAGCACGGTCGGCAGAAATCTGGATAATGACTCCCACAATGTACACAGTGGCAGCAATCATGACACCAATCTTGCGGCCATACATGTCACCGAGACGTGACAAAGCGATTCCTCCAATACAGGCTCCAATTGAGAAAATACCGACAACAAGACCCGACCGGACTTTTGAAAAATAATAGACGCCGTCAGCATTACGAGAACCAAAATGTTCGAGAAACACAGGCATGTTGATGTAGCCAGAGATTGTACCTGTATCGTAACCAAAGATAAAACCACCCATGGCAGCAAACACACAAAGTGTTGACACCAATAGGTATTTTGACTTTGATTTTGCGACAACTGGTAACTTGCCATTATTATGAGCAACGGTATGGAAAGGAGTCGAGGTTGCAATCTCGTCCTTGAGAGAAGTTTCGGCCGATTTGTCCGACACAGAAGCAGCCATTGTGGGGAAGAAGTTTGAAATAGTTGTGACAACAAACAAAAACGGGCTCCCTTTCAACTCAATTTATATTTATGAAGAAAAACGGGGGGGACCAGGCCAGGTGCCAGCCAAGAAACAACCCGTTGGAACGGACGGCATACTTTATTTTTTGGCTCTTTATCCGTCGTCCCATGTTCCGCATTAAGAAGGCCGTCCGTCTCGTTTAGGCAACAGTTGACGGCGGTACATGAGTGATGTGTCGAGCGGGTCGGTGCGGAGATATCTCCAGTAGCCAATGACGGGGGACCACCAGACTGGCGGGGGGGACAGGAGATCTTCACAGCGGAATATCCACAGGGTGGCATTGAGTCAGCTGACTGTACTTGGAGACTTGCGGTCATAAACTGCGTCATTACCACGTTGTAAAAAAAACTGGTTCATTTTACAGCTAGGATTTCGACTCCCCCCCCCCCAGTTATCCGCTCTTATTCCTTATCGGGCAACCTGTCCAAAAGCTATATCAGAAAGGACAGGAAAATATATTTGCGGGGGACTTTGCAAGAGACAATCTCGGGAGCAAAGTTTTATTTCATTGGTCTCATGACCCCACAAATCGAAGCTCGTGATGCATTTAGTCACGACAAAAAAACCTAAACAGTAGCTGGCGTTTTACAGACCAGCGAAAGGTGCATGACATGCGATGAGCGGAAAAATTCTCATGCACGCCGGAAAAACCTGGTCTGCATATCACTTGTCAGCAAGAGCCTCGGGCCGTAGAAATAGCTTGGCAGACTGGGCAACACGGTCATAAGGGGAAATAACGGAGGACTCTATCCAAAGTCCATCACGTTATAGATTACCCCAGATTTCGGTATTTCGGAGCTATAACTTAATTTGTGGTCTGTTTGGAACTGGGAAACTGCAATGGGACTAACCGCAAAAACTATGTAGTGACATCATGATGAACAGGAGGTAGAAGAGGCTGAAAAGATTGCCTTGTCGCAATCCAAAAAGATGAGCTGTCGGAAGCTATCCGTTCCGATGGTCAACATGAAAAACTGTGCGCCTCATACTGGCAAAGACGGGCTCAAAGGTGTCAACAGACTATAGCAATATCATGAATACCAGTAAAGGGTCTGTATCAATAATATGAATGTCATTAAAAAGTCTCTATCCCCGTCAATGCCATTAGAAGGTCTGTATCAATCATATGAATGCCATAGAAAGGCCTGTATCAGTAATATGAATGCCGAGGAAAGGTCTCTATCAATATGATGAATACCATTAAAAGGTCTATAAATGCAAAAATTACGTCAAACTTGAGGGAAATGCGGGATGGTGATGGTGATGCTGTTTTTTTGTCAAGGGCCTGTTCATTTAATTGTCGGATGCTTGCCCCGTAGAAGTTTTTGATACATGGATGTCTTTAGCATCGGCATCAGCAAGTCCAGCCTCGGGATCCTTGGCGGCGGGTGGTGGAGCACCATGAGGACCGGCCTTCTGAGCAGCTTCCCACTTGTGCTTATGAGCAAACACAAAGATGACGAGCATAAGCACTAGCCACGAAAATAGAATGGGAAGAGCTCGGAAAAGCGTTGGAACCTTGCCGCCAGACCAAATGTCGCCCAATATCTGATATGCTTCGTAGGCAGGCAACGCATATGACCAGTGGTAAAATGGCGGCTGCATATCCATGGGCAAAATTGTACCTCCAATGTTAATGAAAATCCAAATCAAGAGGACAACAGGCATCAGTGGCAGAATCAAGTAGCAGCTGAGATTGAGCAGCACAAACGCATGAATAGTGAGTAGTAGCCACAGAGTCATCCAAGTGAGAACAAACTGGTTACCGTTGACATTCCACGACTCGCGGAATGCCCAAATGTAGCCGGCGGTGCACAGAGCGGCCAAAAATGAAAACACAATGGTAGACGTGAATCGAACGGCAGTCATCCGGCGTAACGACAACTTCTGGTAGAATCCACCACGGTCAAAGAAGATGTTGATGCCCAGCACAAAGAAGAACTGCTGCAGAATGACCATGGCCATTGTAACCGTGTTGAAAAATAGACGCGGGCCCTGCTGCGTCGGCTGCAGGTTGATGACCGTTTGTGATATGGGCAGTAGCATCACCTGAATAGATGCCGTGTCATTGGCGTTGACGGTCGAATACGCCTTTGCACCGTATGTTTTGTAGAGAACCGTTAGTGCTGTCGAGGTGAGGACGTTGAAGTTGGACAGAAACAGTGAGTCGCTGAACGCGGGCCAGCGTACCTCATCCCACACATAGTTGATGGTCTCGTTGGCATTGTACGAGGCAGCGGAGCTGTTGGACTTTAGAGCATCGAGGTACCGAGTCGAGGCGTTGGCCGATGTCCACACAGCAGCCCAATAGTTACCATCAATAACAGCCTGCATGATCTGTTTCGGATCAGAGTTGTACTTGGACGCGGGCTCAAAGTGAAGACTCAAGAACTTGTCACCCTTGAGCTCGTCGTAGGCAGTCTCGAGGCTCTGAGCAATGATACCATCATCGAGCTGGACGGCAAGCACTTTGAACTTGTGGGTACGTTTGTCGGAGTTAAAGGCTGTTCCGTAGAGATACGACAGACAAGATAGGAACAACAACTGTAGCACAAAAAACACAATAGCCATAGGCTTTGAATATGGCGGGAGCTTCATTGTTGAGAGATGACAAGACACACAAAGGTAAAGATCACCACAACCGCACCAAAAAGCCGTAAACAAAAAAACACAAGTATAAAAAAACGTGGAAAAGGTTGTAATGAAGAAACAAAGAAGCCGTCCAGTATGACTCTCTTATAACTTTGGATGGTTGCGCTTAGCATGTTTCCATGCACGATTTATGCAGCCTATATCCTTTAGCCGGCAATCCGACTCCGCACTAAGCGGGACGCCGAAGGTAGGTAACCAGGGCAGAAAACATCGGCAGTGGACATTGGGCCATTTCGATTTGGCAATACAAGTTTTTCAGACTTCAAAAGGCCGGGAAATAGCGCCATTACGTCTGTTTCCAGCGCCCGGAAGCCGTGGTACTTGGCGTCGGAGAAGCGACAAGCACCAGTATAGGTGCATCTCCAACTGCACTAGGGCATGGGCATTACCGGCACTGTACCGGCAACAGCGATCCGAAGCTATTGCCGGTAACCGGGCCAATTTGTAGCCGATTCCCCGAGACACCGAGATATTAGTGGGGAGGGGAGTTGTTTTCGGGCTCCGCTACACGGGGGTTTTGTTGACGTCACTCGTCGTCATCTGAGTCTGAGTCATCAACTACTATGGCGATTTCAATGTCCGAGTCATCAGAAGACTCAGGGTCTGGAACAGCTTGAGTCGTCGTGGGCAGAGGCACAGGAGGCCTGACTGGTGCGACGACGACGGGTACAACGGGCTCAGGACGCTGTTGGATGTGCAATTCGGCTGGATGGTTGATTGGAGCTTGAGCCCGTGGCTCTGGTACATTCGTTTCAGCAACAATAGGCGCCGCCCGGACCTCAGGCCCCGCCTCGTCAACGTCCATCGGTGCGCCTGCTGTACCTGCATACACAGCATCGGCGTTCCGAGCACCATTTGATGTTACGTTGGTGCTGAAAGAAGGCTGCTCCGACTCGTGCGTGTCTGTTATGTGCTCGTACTTGTTGTCCTCGTCGGGCTTCTGGACTGTTGCAGGCAGAGATAGTGCGTGTGCTGATTTGGCAAGTGGTGGTAGCCGCGGGTGAACCAGAGCTCCAATGGCCTCGACTCCTGGTGGAGCGAGCTTAACAGCTAGAGGAGAGATGCTGTACCGCGAGTTGAGGCCTGGGTACAAGGAACTGGCGACAAGTCCGCGTGTTGAACGGGCTAGAACAAAGTACCGATCTATTTGCGAGCGGACAGCCAGCGGAAGTCCTGGCGCTGCAACAACAGTAGCAGCCAGGAACTCGCCAACAATGAGACGAGCACCATCTGAAGCAGGCCGCGTGAACAGCGCCGGGTTGGAAACGGCATCGGCAAGTGCTCCACCTTTAGTAATCTTTGGTGCTGCTAGGCTAAAAGAAAGCTCGACAAGCTTTGTCAGCGATTCATAATACTGTGCTGGCAGGCGTCCAACAACACCCAGCAGCTTTGTGACAAGTGCCACAAACGCCAATTGCACACGAGTATCAGCTCCATTAGCTTCAGGGACCGTCGAAGCGTGGTGGAAGAACATATCAAAGTGTGGGAGCAGCGACTGGCCTAGCACGGGCACGAGACAGCTAGCCAACCGTGTAACTGACAGGTGAATACAGTCCATAGCAGCTAGAAACATGTGTCGATGGGCCCTTTCAAAGCCAGGTCGCGGCGTCGTGTGTCTTGAGCATGAGTAGATACGGTCACACAGATCAGTGATTGCACCTACAGGAACCTTGACAATCATCTTTGTAGGACTGGTCAGCACGCTCTGCAGTACGGTGAGCAGAGTTGTGACGACTTTGACGTAGTCAAATGGTGAGGCCGCAGAACCGGTGCCCGTGTTGAGTTGAGCCAGACCCAGAAGCAGTCCCTGGCCAGCAAACTCGTTGGGACGGTCCTCCTTGATGTATGGGGTAACAAGTGAGTCCATTGCCATGTGGATTTCGGCAACAAGGCCCAGACATACCGAGTGCCATTGTGCTGCCTCGGTGCCCTTTGCCGCAGCCATGTGCAATTTGGCGAAGCACTCAGCAGTCGCTGTCAGCAGCTGCTCGTCAATGCTATCAGTGCTCATCAACGAGCATGCTGGTGACAGTGTTTCTATAAGAGCAGCGTGAACTTTGGCAGCCGAAGGACGCAGTGTCGCGGGCTGTGAGTCGAGAAAGTGTGAGAGGGCCTGAATAGCTGGAAGCTGGAGGTCTCTAGCGTTGTGTCCTGATCTGGTGATGATTCCCAACAGCAGTTTAATAAATGATGGGATTCGAGGCGTAGTGATGTCACGAACAAGTTCGGGTCTGCCTACAGTTGAAGCAAACAGAGCCTGAATAGCCTGGATCACCACTACATGGGTCGTAGCAGGGTCTGGCAGCTCAAGAAGATGGATGAGCATCGTGGCCCATGAAGCTCCATGAGATGCCAGAATTGGCTGGGAAACCGACACCGAAAGTTTGACAAGGTAAGCAGCGAACCAGCGGGATATGGGGGATTTGGACTTTAGAAGACCAGAAATTCGCACCTTGAACTTGTGAAGAGTGGCTTCGTCGGCCGATTCAAAGATCTGTGGAGAAGCCGAGGCTATAACTTGGAGAATAGTAAGTCCAGACTTGGAGATGACCACATCTTCATTACCGGGCTGTAAAGCCGCCAAAATTCCGTCCATTGAGACGTCTGTTAGCAGTGAAGAAGAGATCCAAAATAAATTTATTTTGAGCTCAGGGGAATTTTTCCCCTACCCAGCCCGCGATCCTCAGCCGTCTCAACAGTGTCCTGAGAGCCATCCAAACTGCAGTGATAAACATCTAAAAAGAGCTCATAGTACACCTAGTAATGTTAAAGGTATAAAAGTGTTGGTTGGTTTGTAATTTGTACAATTTTTGGTAGGTTTAACCGGAGATTAGTCTCACTGTACTGCAGGGTGAGATCAAGTGTGATCAGTAGAGACTCATATGATACAAAATCCCACTTGGCCGAATGTTATTACATTGATCTGATCCAAAACCTCAAAATACCAACCAATTGACTCATTTAAATTCGTTAAAAGCTAACTACATAACTATTCCGAACTCCGCAACCGGATCCCGTCGACTCAAACTCTTGTCTACTCCGTACCCTTTTCAGTGAGACCCCTTACACCAATATGGATTCTCTCTCATTACGTCCTTCATCAACCATTTATACATGATTGAGTATATTTCGCCTATGGCTTTAACACCATGTACTGTATAAAACTGATTTTAGTAGTTTGACTTGTTTAAATTTCATCAACCTAAACAATTTGATTCTACAGTTGTCTCCACTATCTGCTTCTCCGCTTCCTTAGGTCAGCTTCCGGGTAACCCAAGATTAGCTCTCTACGTTCCCCCGTCCTCTCAAAGCGCGCCCTGCGTTTTCCAACTCTCTTCCCTTCTAGCATTATCAGCTTGAACAGTGTACCGAGTCGCCCTACTTTTTATCCACGACAATCGCGACCGTGCAATTGACATCATGGCTGTGACACGTTCTCGTAAGGCTGCGACCGAGGCCGTGGACGAGACGCCTGTCAAGACCTCGGCGGACTCGGCACCAAAACTCACCACCACCACCATCTTCCTGTACATTCCGAATCTCATTGGATATTCGCGTGTCATCTTCGCCCTGGCATCACTGGTGTTTATGCGTTGGCATCCCAAGTACTGTACGGTTCTATACTGCTTGTCGTGTATTCTTGATGCCCTCGACGGCGCTGCTGCTCGCAAGTACAATCAAAGCTCGCAGTTTGGAGCAGTTCTCGACATGGTCACGGATCGATGCACGACCTCGTCTCTCATCTGCTATCTGTGTGTGGCATACCCTCAACTTGCCGTTGGTTTCCAACTGTTGGTGAGTCTAGACCTGGCGTCGCACTACATGCACATGTACGCGATGTTGACGGCGGGCTCAGTATCGCACAAAAAGGTTGGAAACGATAGTTGGATCCTCAAACAGTACTATACCAACAACAAGGTGCTGTTTCTATTCTGTGCATTCAACGAGCTATTCTTTGTGGGTCTGTACCTCAGCAGTTTCCCACTCAAGTCACCGCCTAACCTGGGCTATCTGTATGGAATTCCTCTATCGTATCCGACGCTCATCTGTGCCTTGACTTTCCCTCTGTGGGTCGGCAAACAGATCATCAACGTGGTTCAGATGTACCGAGCTGCCGTGATGCTTGCAGAGAGTGACGTTGAATTGAAGCTCAAGCAGCAGGCAAAATAAACCCAGCTTTGATAACAAAGCTTAATGGCTAAGCAGCTCGACTTTGTGAATTTATCTGGGCCACATATACGGACCTGACAAAACTACTCTTTGCCGGTCTACCTAGATGGCCGTTATTAGCTAACAAACTAAGTATACAAATCCCACTGTAGCTCACAGTGCTACACGCGGTGGTAATGAAATCCCAACAGTATTAACTACATCTTATCCTGTTCCTTTCACAGTTTTAGTTTGGGTCAGAAAGTGCTCTCGCGTTTGTGGTTTAACAAGGTATGATTGCGCCAAACGCTGTCAGCATGTCTCGCCCGTCCCGGTCAAGGGCACTCTGATTTCTCAGGGGCAATTGCAGATACTACGCCGAGTCTTCATCATATACGTATAAAACGTGGAAGGATATCATGAAGAAAAAAAAACAGTTCAACTCGGCGAACCAAACTTTTATCCAACTACAGGGTAACGCGCGTCGCTTTGGTTCAGGGGGACGGGGGAAGGAGGCAGGGTTCAATCCCCGCTAAGGTAACAAACTTGTTCCTTCTACCCTCATCACTTCAACAATAATGACGGCGGACAAGCAATCTGTTTATCCATCCGATAGGTATGGATTGCCCAAGACAGACTTGACACGGTGGAGATTGCGGACTGATGAATTCGGCAAACAGAATTGGGTCTACCTCAGTAGGACAGACTCAGCCAAGGAACCTCCTACCCCGTTTGTTGTTCACCATCTAGAACTTGAACAAAAGACACTCAAAAAGGGCGTTTTCAAAAATGCTCACGAATCGGCTCGGAAATCTTTCGAGTTTCTTTCGTATCTTCAAGATGACAGCGGCATCTTCCCATGTCAGTATGGTGGTCCCATGTTCATGCTCATTGGCTACATCGCAGCCAAATACTTCACAGGGACTCCGTTCTCTGAAGAAGAGCGTATTGAAATCACTCGCTACCTTGTAAACAGAGCTCATCCTGTGGATGGAGGCTGGGGACTTCACGCCTATGACAAGAGCACTGTCTTCGGCACCACCATCAACTATGTGATTCTCCGCATCCTCGGCATGCCAGCAGATCACCCTGCTGCGTCGAAAGCTCGCCAAACTCTCAAATCACTTGGTGGTGCTATAGGCAACCCGCACTGGGGCAAAACATACCTTGCACTCTTGAACCTATACGACTGGGACGGTGTCAACCCGGCCCCTCCAGAACTCTGGCCGCTGCCATATGCTCTTCCTATCCATCCTGGACGGTGGTGGGTCCACACCCGTGCCATTTACCTTCCTCTAGGCTATCTATCAGCCAACAGAATCCGAATGGAACTGAACCCGCTTCTCAAAGAGCTGCGTTCCGAACTCTACACCAAGCCTTATGATACTATCGACTTCTCCAAGCACAGAAATACCGTCTGTGGTGTCGACCTCTACTACCCTCACAGCAAGGTTCTCAATGTCGCTAACAAGGTGCTCTCGGTATATGACAAGTACATCCGACCCAAGTGGCTTCTGAAGTGGCTGTCAAACTACTCATTTGACCTTATTATGAAGGACCTCCATAACACGGACTGGCTTGCCATTGCTCCCGTATCCAACGCAATGTCGGCTATTGTTGTATATCTTGAAAAGGGTAAAGACTCACCCGAATTCCAGCGTTTCCTCTATCGTTGGCCAGACTTCTTGTTCATGACACCCGAAGGTCTGCTGATGAACGGAACCAACGGTGTTCAAGTCTGGGATTGTGCTTTTGCTCTCCAGTACTGCGTCATGGCTGGCCTTGCAGAGTACCCGGAATTTAAGGACACTCTTGTTAAAGGCTACAGATTTTTACTTCGTTCTCAGTTTACGGACAACTGTGTCGAGGGAAGTTTCCGCGATATTCGCAAGGGCGGCTTCCCGTTTTCAACCAAGATCCAGGGATTCACTGTTAGCGACTGCACAGCTGAAGCAGTAAAGGCCATTATTATGGTGCAGAACGTACCCGGTCTTGAATTCCTTAAGGAAGAGATCGATAATCGGAATCTGTACGACGCCATCGACGTCCTGCTATCGATTCAGAACAAAGGAGCATTCCACTACGGCTCGTTTGCGTCGTACGAGCAGATCAAGGGTCCCCAGCTTCTAGAAATGCTGAACCCGGCTGAAGTGTTTGGAAACATCATGATTGAGTATCCGTACGTCGAATGTACGGACTCGTCTGTTCTGGGACTGGTGTACTTCCGCAAGTACTTTGACTACCGATCCGAAGAGATTGATGAGACCATTTCTATTGCGATAGATTACATTCTCTCGTTTCAGAACGAGGATGGTTCGTGGTATGGATCATGGGGGGTGTGCTACACTTATGCTAGTATGTTTGCCATTGAGGCTCTGTCAACTCAGGGATACACGTACGAGAATTCTGAGTCGGTCAGAAAGGCGTGTGAATTCTTGGTCCGCCGCCAGGAGTCTGACGGTGGGTGGGCCGAGAGCTTCCGTTCTTGTGAGCTCTTTTCTTATGTGCGCGACACCGAGAGTCAAGTTGTACAGTCTTCATGGGCGGTTCTGGCGCTTCTGCTTGCTGAATACCCTCATCAAGATGTCCTCGATAAGGCCGTTCAATTCATCATGAGCAAGCAGAACTCGGATGGTTCATTTGACTGGAATCATGTTGAAGGAGTATTTAACCATTCATGGTGAGTTGGCTACATGTCCTTTTTGCTTTCTCTTCTTTCTCTAACACAGTGCTATTGAGTACCCCAACTACAAGTATTACTTCCCTATGAAGGCACTGGGCCTCTACTCTAAGCGATATGAGCATAAGGGACGCAAAAAATGATCTGTATATACAGTAAGGAACTCTACCAAATGATCTGTATACACAGTTATGAGCCCTACTAACAAGGTAAAACAATCGCTACTGATGAAAGAGTCACAAACTCAATTTATTTAAACGGGAATACTTGTTGAATCGCCAGCTGCAACAGTTACTCATAATTAAAGTAGCTAAGCAAAGAGCCAATGATTCGTTTATTCTCCCAGGATAGAGAGCCTGACCGCCGTGAAAAAAAGGGCGGGCAGTCAAAACGCCTGGTGCTCAATTCAAAATGCAGCGCGTGTCTGAATCGATCTGACAATTGACGCAAAAACCACACACGCGTTGCATTCTGAAATCAGCATTAAGTTGAACACAAAATGGTAAAGTTTCCAAGTTGTCGATGTTTTTATATATAGAGTTGCAACCCTATCCCCATGGTACCTAACCCTATCAGTCCGCTCTGAAAAATGATTCATTTCTTGATCCCGTCAGTCTCCTTTCCCCCACAATCTTCATTTCACGACGTGTGCGTTACTGTCTAGAACCGCTCAATCGTGGCATTCGCTGTGTTATACAAAGCATCCACTGGCTGGATATAAATTTTTGTTGATACCGAACGCCCGACCTTTTGTTCGACAGATCATGTCTGAGACTCCTACTGCTGCTGCTGCCGCGGCACCTGCTGCTACTGAGGCTCCTCGCGAGAAGACCGCCAAGGAGCTGGAGAAGGAACGCAAGAAGGCCGAGAAACTTGCCAAGTTCCAGGCCAAAGAAGCCGCTAAAAAGAAGGCTGCTGCTGATGCTGCTGCTAACAACACCTCGAAGAAGGCTGCCGTCAAGGAACAACAGGCTCCTATCCCCGAGTTTGTCGATAAGACTGTTTCCGGAGACAAGAAGATTCTATTGAGTCTTGAAGACCCGGCTCTTAAATCATACAGCCCCAAGATTGTTGAATCATCGTGGTACGAATGGTGGAAGAAACAGGGCCTTTTCCAGCCTCAGCTGACTGCTGATGGTGAGATCAAGCCCGAGGGCAAATATGTCATCCCGGCTCCTCCACCCAATGTTACTGGTGCTCTGCACATTGGACACGCTCTGACCATTGCTATCCAGGACTCACTTATCCGATTCAACCGCATGAAGGGAAAGACTACTCTTTTCGTTCCTGGCTTTGATCATGCCGGAATCTCGACCCAGTCGGTTGTCGAGAAGATGCTGTGGACTCGTAACAAGACAACTCGTCACGACCTTGGACGTGAGAAGTTCCTTGACACTGTTTGGGAATGGAAGGAAGAGTACCACGAGCGTATCCGTAAGCAGATGGAATCACTTGGAGCCTCTTACGACTGGTCCCGTGAAGCCTTTACCCTCGATGAGACGCGCTCCGCTGCTGTCACCGAGGCCTTTGTGCGCATGTTTGACGACGGTACCATCTACCGTGCCAATCGTCTTGTCAACTGGTGTGTTGCCATGAACACGACTCTGTCCAACCTTGAGGTCGACAACAAGGACATCGCCGGCAAGACGCTGCTGTCTGTTCCGGGACATGACGAGAAGGTCGAGTTTGGTGTCATTACTTCTTTTGCCTATCCTATTGAGAACAGCGACGAGAAGATTGTTGTTGCCACTACTCGTCCTGAGACCATCTTTGGTGATACTGCTGTTGCTGTTCACCCCAAAGACGAGCGTTACAAGCACCTCCACGGCAAGTTTGTTATCCACCCGTTCCTCGGAAAGAGAATCCCCATCATCACTGACGATGTCACTGTTGACATGGAGTTTGGAACTGGTGCTGTCAAGATCACTCCTTCGCATGATCCTAACGATTACGAGACTGGAAAGCGTCACAACCTTGAATTTGTCAACATTCTCAATGACGACGGTACTCTAAATGAGAACGTCGGTCCCGAGTTTAAGGGCGTCAAGCGGTTCGTTGCCCGTCGCCTCGTTATTGAGCAGTTGAAAGCCAAGGGCCTTCTCATTGAGCAGAAGGACAACCCCATGACCATTCCGACATGTGCCAAGTCTGGAGATATCATCGAGCCCATTATGAAGCCCCAATGGTGGGTTAAGCAGAAGAAGGAGGCTGAGGAGTCGATTGCTGCTGTCAAGCGTGGTGACCTTGTCATCACGCCCAAGTCCTCGGAGAACGAGTTCTTCCACTGGATGAACAACATCCAGGACTGGTGTATCTCGCGTCAGCTGTGGTGGGGACACCGTTGCCCTGTTTACTTTGTCAACCGTGAGGGTGCTGAGGACCTTGACCGTAGTGATGCTACACAGTGGGTTTCTGGTCGCACTCTGGAGGAGGCGGAGAAGAAGGCTGCTGAGAAGTTCCCTGGCGTCAAGTACACGCTTGAGCAGGATGAGGATGTTCTCGACACGTGGTTCTCGTCTGGACTGTGGCCCTTCAGCACCCTCGGATGGCCTAATACTGACTCTGACGACATGAAGAAGTACTACCCAATGAATCTGCTCGAGACAGGTTGGGATATTCTGTTCTTCTGGGTTGCGCGCATGGTCATGCTGGGAATCAAGCTGACAGGCCAAGTGCCGTTCAAGGAGGTCTTCTGCCATTCTCTTGTCCGTGATGCACAAGGTCGTAAGATGTCCAAGTCGCTTGGTAACGTCATTGACCCCCTAGATGTCATTGCTGGTACTCCTTTGCAGGCTCTGCACGATAAGCTGCTGCTTGGTAACCTTGATCCGCGCGAGGTCGAGAAGGCGAAGCAGGGTCAGAAGATGTCGTTCCCCAACGGTATCCCCGAGTGTGGAACTGATGCTCTGCGATTTGCTCTGTGTGCCTACACCACGGGAGGTCGTGATATCAACCTTGACATTTACCGTGTCGAGGGTTACCGTCGATTCTGTAACAAGATCTACCAGGCTACGAAGTTTGCTCTCATGCGTCTGGGTGACGATTACGTTCCTCCGGCTACTGCTGATGTCAGTGGTTCCAAGAGCCTGGTAGAGAAGTGGATTCTGCATAAGCTGTCGGTTGCCTGCAAGCTTGCTGACGAGGGTCTTGAGAACAAGGACTTCCTGCAGGCCACGAATGCTATCTACAACTTCTGGCTATATGAGCTGTGTGATGTTTACATTGAGAACTCCAAGTTCCTGATTTTGGAGGGAACTGCCGAGGAGAAGCGCAGTGCTCAGGACACTCTATACACATGTCTGACGAGTGCTCTAGAGCTCATCCACCCATTTATGCCATTCCTCACTGAGGAGCTGTGGCAGCGAATTCCTCGCCGTCCAGGTGACAAGACTGAGTCGATTGTTGTTGCCAAGTACCCTGCAGTCCAGGCATTCGACGAGAAGGCCGAGGGTGATTACAACCTTGTTCTTGAGGTTGTAAAGGGAGCTCGCTCTCTGCTGGCCCAATATGGTATTCTCAAGGATGCTACGATTATTGTTTCTGCAACCAGTGAGGGCGTGAACAAGACTGTATCTGAGCAGGAGTCGAGTATTTTGTCACTTGTCAAGGCTGCCAAGGCCATTGAAATTACGAGTGAGGCCACTGCTCCCGCTGGATCGGTTGTATCTGTTGTGTCGCCCGAATGTTCAGTCTTTTTGATTGTCAAGGGACTTGTTGACTTTGATGCCGAGATCTCCAAGGCACAACAGAAGCTTGAAAAGACCACCAAGTCCAAGGCTCAGCTCGACAAGGCCATGTCTGTCAAGGACTACGAGACCAAGGTTCGCAAGGACGTGCAGGAGGGTAACGTCAAGAAGCTAGAGAACCTGAATGCCGAGATCTCTGGACTCGAGGCCATTATCCGTGACTTTGAGCGTCTCAAGACTGCCTGAGATCCTGGTCTTGTCCCCCCTTCACAACACTGTAGCTTCAATGAATAGAGCTAACAAGAATAATATAACTGCTATGTGCATATAATAAAAAGTATAAGCGATTTTAATAGTCATATAGACCTTAATAACCGCCCTTTATAACCACCCTTTATAACCACCTTTAGATCTACTTATAGTCAGGGCAGAAATACTCCATTGATTAACAATTCCCTCACGCTTATAGGCTGAGCATAGCCGATGCATATCAAATGCCAGATGCAGCATGTCAGCCTACGCTTATGTCCGAATGCGGTAAGGTTTCTGCAGTGCACAGGCGGGTACCCCCTCCAAGATGCACCTGTCCGCGGCAGCTATAAAAGGCGGGGGAATCCCGCTTGTTTTTGACCAGCAGCTTAACGAATTGTTCACTTTTGACCATGTCTAGCTTTATAGTGCTGATGCAGCTACTGGCTACTGGTGCAATTATTTTGGGGCTGCTCATTGTCCATGAGGTGTACGGCGAATACTGGTACAACAAGGAGTCAAAAAAGCGGGGAACTGGAATCCCCAAGTTTCTACCGTCAACTCCGTTTGGTCTTCCTATTGTGTATGCATTTCGCAAAGCTACTAAAGCCAACAGAATGTTGGAATGGTCATATGAGGGAGTTTTGTCCCGAGTAGCCCTTACTGCTCGGCAACAGGCCACTTTTGAGGTTGTTATTCTGACTTGCGACCCGGAAAACGTAAAGTCCGTTCTGGCTACAAACTTTAAAGATTACTCTTTGGGTGTTCGCTACTCCCAGTTGTACCCATTGCTGGGTAATGGTATCTTCACACTCAGTGGTGAAGGCTGGAAGCATTCGAGGGCACTTTTGCGGCCCCAGTTCTCGCGTGAACAAGTCTCACAACTGAAGTCATTAATACGACACACTGATACGTTACTGTCAATTCTTAAACAGCGAGCATCTGACGACTTTCTCGACATTCAGGTACTCTTCCACTGCTTGACTCTCGACACTGCGTCGGAGTTTCTGTTTGGCGTGAGTACCGACTCGCTGGAAGACTCGCACAAGGAGGTCCAGGGACCTAAGCACAAAGTGAAGTTCTCCCAGTTTGCTCGCAGCTTCTCCGACTGTCTTGATGTATTGTCTGCACGCACTCAGGTCGGCTTCTTCTACTGGCTTGTTGACTCGTTCAAGTTCCGACGCAACATTGCCATTTGCCACGAGTTTGTAGACTACTTTGTCGCCAAAGCTCTTGACAAGCCTGTTGAGGATGCCAAAAAAGACACATCCGACGGACCATATGTGTTTATTGATGCTCTTGCCAAAGAGACTCGTGATGCTCGAGCTATTCGCGATCAGGCATTTAATATCCTCCTGGCCGGAAGAGACACGACCGCCTCTTTGCTTTCCATTATTGTCTACCTTCTGGCGAGAGACAAGCGCGTGTTCAACAAGTTACGCACCACTGTCCTTGATACATTTGGCACCGATGTTGAAGATATTTCCTTTGAGTCTCTGAAGCGCTGTGGCTATCTCAACCAAGTCATCTCCGAGGTTCTTCGTCTTTATCCCATTGTTCCTCTCAACTTTCGCGCTGCTACTCGTGACACGACTCTCCCTCGAGGAGGAGGCCCTGACGAGAATGAGCCCGTGTTTGTGCCCAAGGGAACCAAAGTCGTCTACTCACCATATGCCATCCACCGACATCCAAAGCTCTGGGGCGAGAACAGCAACAAGTTTCTTCCTGAGAGGTGGGAAGATGGTCAAACTCATACTTGGGACTACATTCCGTTCAATGGTGGTCCTCGGATCTGTCTAGGTCAGCAGTTTGCACTCACCGAAGTGTCGTTTGTTCTCGTGCGATTCATGCAAAATTTCAGCGATATCAGTTTCCAGGGAAAGCCAGACACAGACAGTGTTCCTTTGTGCAGTCGATTAACAGCGTCCGTGGCCAATGGAGTTTTTGTCAAATTCGAACAAGCGAAGTACTGAGGATGTGTATGTATCATGATTAAAAATGTCACGGAAATGCAAGCAAAATATTACATTGTAATAAATATGGAGTGCCTTCAATGGGAGGTTGTATGAGATAAACAGTAGGAGGTCAACAACATCCCATGAAGATATTCTCAGGGAGTACCAGATACTCCTAAGTAGTACCAGATGTTCTCAAGAAATACCAGATGAATACCAGGTACTCATAAGGAGTACCAGATACTCATAAGGACTACCACAAGCTCAAGGAATACAAGATGAACACCAGATAGTCTCAGAGAATACCAGATACTCATAAGGAACAGTAGATACTCTCAGGAATACCAGATACTCACGGAATAGTACCTTTTTTACATCTCTCAGAGATTATGCTCAGTTTTTCCAAACATTGTCCTTCTGTACTTTGTCTTCAAGGGCTGCCCGAACAGAATTGTAGATAGTTCTACATGAAGGTAGTGCAGCTTCCAGACAATCAAACAATTGATTCTCAGAAAATAGTCCTGTGCTCTCACACAACAATAGTCTATCTGGAGATGACGAGACAAACTCGTAGGCAATAGTGTGCGTTGACGACGACGCTTTGAGGGACTCAGCATCAGGTTCAATGACAATTTTATCGTCAACAATAGCCACAGATGTGGCTACGACAAGTCCCTGTAACGGAACACCAGCATCCACGAGTGCAGCATTTGATGAGTTTATAGCAGCAGCAAGTTCCCGGGTGTTGAAATTTACGGGCTCACCAGGCTCTAGGACTTGAATGACAATTTGAATAAGAGATCGAGGATGAAGTTGTCGCAGCATAACCGATGATAACGCACTGTACAAACGGTCTTCAAGAAGAGTCTCTCTAGTAGCTAAGTTAGTATATATATCCATGTCTCACGAGCATCAAACTCACTTGAAAGACCAACAACAGGACGAACTACGAGCTCTAGAGTCGCAGCATTGGGGATCTCGTCTCTAGGTTTGACCTCTATGGGTCCTGATACAGAGCAAACGACCTTCGTTGAACCATAATGCCACTCTGCCGAGCCATCAACTGCTGGAAGAACGCCGAGTGCAACTCCTGGCGCGTCAATGTCTTCCATGGCTTGTATATGGATGCAATGAAGCAGAGAAGAAAAGACCGTGAAGAGGTCTATAAGATTGGACCCAACCCTTGGATGTAGGGTAGGAAAAATAGTTTGATGAAAGTTTAAGACTTGACAGCTACAGCTACAGAAACGATCTTAGAATCCTGCCAAATACTTTGAAAAATACTGTCTTCATCATTGTTGGGTGTCTGTAGAATCGACAAGACGACAGTCATATTATGATCCACGAGGACCATCTCGGTGCGAAGTCCGATATCACACGCGCCGAGTCGGTCATCTGCGGAGGCATTGCTGGACTCGTTAGTCGATTTGTGATTTCTCCACTCGACGTTGTCAAGATCAGATTACAACTACAGGTGGGAAAGACGAATGAACAGTTCCCAGGAGCAACAGTGTGGAAAACGGTGAAAAACATCTACAAAAATGAGGGAATTCGCGTTTTTTGGAAAGGAAACGTGCCTGCAGAGCTGTTGTATGTCATGTATGGAGCCGTTCAATTCACGTCGTATCGGTCTGTAAGCCATTTTCTCAACAAAAACGCTGATTGGATGCCTGACAGCTCAAAAATCTTTGTTTCAGGTGCCATATCTGGCGTCACGGCCACTACAGCCAGTTATCCACTTGATCTGCTTCGAACTCGGTTTGCTGCTGATCTGTCGTCACAAGCATCTTCTATCCTACCATCTATCAAGGAAATAGCCAAGCATGATGGACCTCGAGGATTTTTCCGCGGATTGACCCCGACATTGGTGTCCCTTATTCCAAACATGGGGCTTTTCTTCGTATTTTACGATAAAACCCGATCCTTGATGAAAGCTGCTAAGATCGATTCTGTTCTACCTGCCCCCGAAGCAGCAGCTGGATTCATTGCCGGTGTTGCCAGTAAAGGTGCTGTGTTTCCGTTGGATGTCATTCGCAAACGTCTTCAGGTCCAGGGACCTTCGTATGGCAAGCGGAAAGATATACCCGTCTACCACACTAATATTTTCAAATGTGCTCGTCAGATTCTAGCTCATGAAGGAATCCGTGGTCTTTACAAGGGCTACTTTGTGTCTCTGATGAAGTCAGGTCCCAGCAGTGCTGTTACTATTTGGACCTTTGAGCGGACTCTGACTGTTCTCCGTCGTCTGAAACCCGTTAATGAGCCATGATAATGGCCTTTTGGCATATAACGACTTTTACGATTGCATTTTTCTGTATATTAAATGATCTCTTTTTTGCATGCAAATAATTTGTCTAGAATCCCATTTGTCTAGAAGCTCCATCCAGTTAAGTATGAAGACTCGGTGCCCAACACGCTGGGGTGTTCCTCGAATTCAAGCGCTGGAATAACCTTCACCTTACGGGTCTGCTCAGCTGTCATCAACGTCTGGTACGACTGATCTAGGAAGTCATCCAGTCCATATTGAGGCTTGCGGAAGGGCTGTGACATGATCTTGGCCAGAGTAGCTACATTGGGGTGATAATGCGATTGCAATGTCTCAAGTTCCCATAGCGACGAATCAATGGCCTTGGTAAGAAGTGGATCAGCTTCCTCGTTATCAAAGGGGTCTTCATACTCAGACACAATCTCAGGATTGTGAATCATCTTCATGCACGTAGGATGACGCTTCAGCTGGTTGTAGATGAAGGGCACAGTAGCTACAATGGCTCCTGGAGGCGAGTAGAGAGCTAGGCGAGCCATTTTCTTGATGAAAGAAGCAGCGATAGTGGCCGGTAGATGACTCGACGAAAGAAACAGGTCCACGAGACGGAAGAACCGCGACCGGTAAGTTGTATGCATAATTGTACCATCGAACAAGGCGTAGAGCTTTGTGTAGAAGTTGGGGTAGTCGAGGTTATGGCTCTGCATGAGCATGAATAAACTGTTGAGAGCAAGCAGACTGACGGATCCTCCGTGATTGTAGCAGTCAGTCAAGAAATCCATGAGCATCTGTGGTTTGTTGAAGTTGGGAATTACGCGTTGATGAAGCATCTTCAGAATGACCTTGTGCTCATCAAGGGTGTGAGGAAGTTGCAGAGCAGCGATCCACGCCTTTTGAAATGCAATTTTGTGACTACTCAGCTTGGCCGGTGAGCCCGACTTGCTGGCAGATTTCTTGGAGAGTTGCTCGGTATTGGGCAGGTAGAAAGACACCAGTTCTTCCTCTGTTTTAGGAGATGTAGCAGCCAGTACTTGGAGAATCGAGCCTAGGCGGCGCGAGATGGTCTTCTTACTGATCTGCTCAGCATCTTCATCGGGAGTTCCCTCCTCAGGATCAAATACATTGGCGACCTCACGGTAGAAGTAGTATCGAAGATCGTCGTAGGTAGATAAATATTGAGAAATGAAGTTGGCAAGAATGGGATCTTGAGCAGTACCAATAGTGTCGTTGTAAAGGATTACTGAACTGACAATCTCAAACATCAGCTTCTTGGGATAGTAGTAGTCCTGAGCAGCAGATGGAGCCATATACTTTGATTCAATGTTGATAAGCTGGATAAGAACCGCAAGACTCGACATGACAGCCTGAGAATCGTCTGAAGAGCGAGCAATCGTAAGCAGCAGGGCCTTAAAATCAGCGTATCTGTCATTCAACCAAAAAGCAACTTTGTTATGAGCATCGTCTGATTTTCCAGTTCGACGAAGAGCAGAAGACTTTGACAGTTTGCCAAATACTTTTGCGAGTCCTACTTCAGCTTGTTGCAGAGTAGACGTAGATACATCTGGGCTCTTGATGAGATCAATGAGCTTGACGATGTTGTTATAGTTTGACGCCGATTCGAGGATCCCGTCAACAAGAACATCAATAGATACAGAGTCCGACTTTTGAGTGGCTTGTTTCTTGTTGGGATTTCCAGCTACTTCGGCTGAACGCTTTACTTTGACCATTTTTTATCCGTGTCCACTAATAACTATCAGCAGCAGCTCACTGTGGTTTAATATTTTTTGGAACTTTTTTGAGCAGCTTCTTCCTGTTGAGTCACGTGACTGTCCAGCCGCGTGGGTATGGCCGCACAGCCCGTACCCTGTGATAGCTGACCAAGCCGCAGTAGCTTTGTCAGCTCGACGGGAAAGGATATCAGTTAATTCATGGTTAATAATTAACAAAGTTAGCTATGAGTGATAAATTAGATTCTGGGGGTGGATGAAGCAAACTCCGCGGTGAAAAGTCGTTGAGTAATGGTAATTTCAGTTACCAATTGTACCTTGTACCTTTTCTGACGCAATAACCCCCTCCCTATAGTCAGCACAGATTCCCATAAGTCACACAGCCTGTACTGTAATGTAGTCTGATGCCATTGGTCTTGTTAGTGTTTGTCATCCTGCTTACAAATTTCAGGACGTTGTAGGTGGTATTCGGATGAACTAATTGACCGTCCCGACATGTCCGACACGGAATCTGGGGAAACCGTCGAACTTGTCGGAGTTAGGTGCGTAATGACCGATATGCAGCACATTTCTCCCACAGCTATAAAAACAAGGACATTTTCCTGAAACTCTCAGGTTGTATCAGCATCTATTCAATCAGCTGCTGCTATCAATTGAACTAGCACATCGTCTCTTGTTCCCACTACCTTATTTACAGTACTTTCTTCCACAATGGTCAACGTTCTTGTTATTGGAGCCTCAGGTCTCATTGGTGGTGCAACCGTTCGATCTCTACGAAGACAAGGCCATCATGTCTATGGACAGGCTCGATCCGAGTCCAAGGCAGCAGAGATAGCCAAGATCGAGGCCATTCCTATCATTGGAACTGCTGAGGACCCCAGCTCATACGTTGATGCAATTGACAAGTACAGCATTGACGCAGTCGTGGACGCTGCTGGTTATGAGGCTACAGCAAATACTGTTCTTGAGACTGTCAAGGCAGTGAGCCAGAAACGCATTGATGCTGGTCGCACCAAGTTGACCTATGTCTATGTCAGTGGCATCTGGGTTCATGGTAGTAAATCGGCAGCTGTTTCCGATCTTGATGATGACTTGGAAGCCCCCAAGCTCGTGTCATGGCGAATTAAATTTGAGAAGCACATTGTTGCTCAGCGTGATGTGCTCGATGTGACTGTCATTCGTCCTGCTGTTGTGTACGGTGGAACATCGGCCATCTGGTTCTACGTCTTCAAGCCTATTGCTGATGCAGTCAGCAGTCATGCCAGCGAGGTGACGATTGAATTCGATCCCTCTCACAGCACTACACTTGTCCATTACGAGGACATTGGAGATTTGATTGCACTGGCCGTTGAAAAGGCACCAGTCATCTCTGGATCAGGAGCGTGGCCTATTTTTGACGGACTCACCAGCCTTGAGAGCTCGGCTGCTCTTGTTCACGGCGCAGCCAAAGCTCTGGGCTTCAAGGGAACCGTCAAGCTCCAAGCTCCAGCTGCTGACAATGTGTTTGGCCAGGCTTTCAACACTCAAGTCAACACTTCATCTGCCCGAGCTGTATCACTGCTTGGATGGACACCTAAACGTACCAATATGTTGACAGACATTGATGTTTATGCTCAGTCATTCATTGCTGGCCAACAAAGTTCGTTTTCTGGTCAGAAACAGGCCAATTGACGTTTGTATAGGTATTTAAATTTTAATTGATCTGGCCTTGCAATTTGTCTCGTTGTTCAATTGATCTGATGATGATACATGAGATGAGATCAAGTTCCCCAACTGCAATGGACTCAACACAATTTCCAAAGACGCTAACAATAGTAACAAAACATCAATACAAATGTTCTTAGTTACTCTATAACTTAGCAACAATTGTCTACGGACACGAGGTTTCGATTTTTTTTTTGTATTTTTATATATTTTTGTGTACAAAGGTGTAGAAAACAGCAAAGTGTCCAAAAGACACAAGGCCATCAACTACACCAATTTAAGCAATTAGTCCATAACACCCGAGGCCATTGGCCCGCGTCCTAAATTGTCACCTCTCGTAGAAAAGTGAAGGCAGCTCAATCAACAGATCAATGGTCTCTCCATGCTGTGGCTAAGAACCAGCAAGCCTAATTGCTTATTTGCTGAGTTGTTAGTATACATTGTGTAATTGTCAATTGCAAAGACCACTTACCTTCTGGCTCTGACCTTCCGGCGCTTGCGCTTAAGTCTTCTGACTCTCTTCTTTCTCCACTTAGCTCTCATTGCAAAGGGGAATAAAGAGGGAAAGATTTGGGGGTGCGGGGCACTTTTATGGCGCGCCGAGTGGCCCTAGCCTTGGTTTCCTAAACGGGGAATGTTAGGTGGTGTGACTGCTATTTTGACAGTTGCTGTCACGTGAGTGGTCACGTGAGTAGAAGGGGCTCGGACTCTACTATACGCCGGGTTAACTGACTTGTACAAGTATACTGCCATTGCCATTGCCATGATTCAATGGTAGTAGAGACCTGAATTATTCAGTATTCAATTCTACCGTATTTCATCTTATTTAATATAGTCATTAATGAGTTCGGAACTGCTTTAATGGGTCTATTGAGGATGCCCCATTTAAGTACATGGCATCATCATGTGTTTGTCCAAGCGCTCTCGTCTAACTGTTCGGTGGAATTTTTACTGATTAAAAGCGTAGCTTACTAAAGCTGTATATTGATCAATTGTACCATTTAGAACAAGTACTAAAGTACTGAAGCTATATGGCATTTCGAACAGCTTTGAAGCATATTAATGTACAAAAAAATCATGACTATCTTGACTGCACAGATGTCTTGGCAATATATTCCAGTCGTTTCTATATCACTGATCATTTATCATTTGTAAGACGATGTATGAGACCTTTGTACAATCCCAATATGACCACGCTTCTGACCCAGTTTGGCCCCGATCGACATACTACATGTGGTACCTGCGTGTCCCTGCATACTACGTATCACTTCAGTTTGGCTGTGTTTCCATTGAACTAAACGCATTTGACCGATAATTATTATATTAAAGAGTCACCCTGCACCGACCACGACTAATTACGATTGTCTTTAATCTCGCTTCCATCGAATCTGATGGGGCTGGTACGGAAAGTAAATTCCACCTACTCCAAGGTACGTGTTCCACTGATCAATATAACTGATGAGAGCTGTTGTAATGGCCATGATACGCGATACCTTGGTCTCATCAACAAGAACCGTAAAGCTCTTGTTGCCATTGATCTTGACATATGCGACCCGCTCGCGAACCTCACTCTCCTTCTCGCCCAAGTTCCGCACTCGCTCCATATAGTGACCCTTGGTAGTCCACTGGTACGTGCTACCATCTGCAAGTTGGAACATTCGATAACTATCAAGTGCATCAACACGATGGCCCACTACATGCCAGCCGAGCTCAAAATTGTCGTTGTCGTCACGAATCATCAGCACATTACTTCGCAACCCAGCTCGAATGTGAGCTGTAGGGGCCTCCATACCATCAGTGAACACCTTGTAGGCTCCCTTGACAGCACGTGAACGTGACATATGGTAGATTCGCTGATCATATGTTGTCTTTGGGTTTTTGTCGTCAAATACGCTGAATACCTTGTCACCGGTTCCAAACTCTCGGCGAATAGTATACGACGAAGCATCCGGCGACAACTCAATAATGTTTGGAACATACCGGGAAGCAGGACGGTGTGGGTGGAAAAGTACGGCCTTGGCGACGACCAAAGGTCGCATAATTGGCGAGAGAAACAGTTCGATAGGCATTGTGATTATTGGGTCGTAATACGATACAAGCGGTTGTAATTCAAATAACTTCAGTCTAGAAATTACCGTAAAAACGCGGCAAGGTGCCAAACACGAGTGGATATGAGTCTAAAGTAGATGGTAAAAAGAAGACTGTCAAACAATACGAAACGTGTACTATGAGGGTATTTTATAGGTTCCAATAGCCAGTGTCCCATAATGAATAGCAGTAAGTATGGATGCCTTGGCATTGGACAGGATGCCATAATGAAACCGTCTTTTTTCTACTGTGAAAATCTGTAATCTATTCTATGGTTCTATTTGCATTAGGGGTGTATATAGTGAGTGCACAGGTGGTGCTTGGTTCACGGAAGTTATTCCGATCGAGGAGCACAGCTATATGATTTGGGCATAACCACCAATAATTGCAGATGGGCTACCTTAAGCCCGAAAACCGAGTTCAATGATTATGGACATATTAACGAGCTAACTTAATGCCAAAAAAAGAACAAAACTGTCAAGTTAAAAAAAAGTGCCTCCTAGCGGAATTGAACCGCTGACCTTTGCATCACGTATTGTTCATACAAGTGCAACGCTCTACCACTAAGCTAAAGAGGCTAAATTCTGCCAGTCGAGTTCGCTGGACCAATAAAAGGGTGTCTAGAGAAGTTTTGCAAATTGCTAGTTTGACGGGAATCGACAGTCGAAACAATTGTGTAATCCCCACATCCAAATCGTTCTTCCATCATCTGAAGCCTTTGACCCGCTCTTGACGGCGTATTCAGCCCTACGACTTAATTTGTGGTGTAGTCCTGTGTCTTCAGCTCTTGCCGTACTACTCTTCAACTTGACTTTTGCGCAATGACTGATAGGTTGCGAGTCTTCTTTGATGTGGAGTCGTTGGCGTCGTCAGGACGAGTCACTATTGAACTGTTTGATGACAAGACTCCAAAGGCAGCCGAGAAGTGAGTGTTTCCTGTATGCCTAGGTACAAAAGCTAACAACAGCTTCAAAGCACTCTGTACTGGAGAGAAGGGAATCAGCGACAATGGCACGCGATTGTGCTACCAAGGAGCCCCGTTTCACCGAGTCGTCGCGCCTGAGTTTCTTGTTCAAGGAGGTGACATATGTAAAGGTGATGGAAGCTCTGGAGAGTCCATCTATGGATCCAACTTCGAGGATGAGGATCTTGGTGGAACTTGTCTCGACGAACCTGGCTATGTGTGTATGGCGAACTCGGGTCCTAATACCAACCAGTCGCAGTTTTTCATAACAGTGAGTTAAGGTGGTCATGGATTCGAGTGTGTTCTAACGCAGTTGTGTGCTACACCATGGCTTGAGAAGACATGTACAGTATTTGGAAGAGTTGTTCGTGGTCTAGATGTGATCCAGAAACTTGAGGACGTGGTTGTTGACGACAACGACAAGCCGATAGCAGGACATGAGGTCATTATCACACGAAGTGGTCGACTTCAAAGAAAGGCACCATTCCAGGGTGCTGAGAAGGCACCATCTCAGGGCGCTGAGTCCTCTGCATCGAAGCTCGAGTCAAGTCGTCCAGATGAGAGAGGCAGGACTGAGGAGACGACTAGAAACAGTTCTAGCAAGTCTCGTGGGCGGAGTCGCAGTCCTCGAACAGATCATTCACAAAGTCGGAACGGTCGTCATGATAGTAGTCGCGAACGACATCGAAGCCACCGGCATGAACATGACCAGAGGCATCGAGACATGAGTGATGCAGGACACAGACATACTAGGGATGAGGATAAACGACATACGCGTACCAGAGATGGGCGAGAGGATGGACATCGAGAAGGAAGAGAGCATAGGCATCGAGATGGAAGAGAGCACAGGCATCGAAGTGAAAGAGGTGAAGAGCGACATCGACAGGACAGAGACGAAAGGTCTTACCGTGACAGGTATGCCCGAGACGAAAGGGATCACCGTGACAGCAGGTATACCCGAGACGAAAGATCTCACCGTGAAAGCAGGTATGCGCGAGACGACAGGCAAGGTCGTGACGATAGACATAGTCGGAGAGAGACGAATGAGGACTTGCGTGGGACTAGTTCCACCGAGCCTGAGATTGTTCTCAAGGGTCGTGGTGCTATGAAGTACCGAGAAAGAAACATTGACTATCGTCGGCTTAGGTGATTCCACTCGACGCAAATGAAGTGAATGAGCCACAAAGCTCTCATGTCTTTTGACAAGTCTACTTCAAGTATACGTCAAGTATACTTCTAATGTACACTTTTACTCTTGTATAATATTATTGATTGCATTTGTATTCAGTAGTACCCCTGAGTTTCTAGGTCATTACCCCTGAGTTTGTATCTCTTGGTATAAAGACAAAACCAGCACAATTGATCGGATTGAAACACTATAGAAGTGGAGAATGCCCAAACGGAACTCCAGAGTCCACTGTAGAATATTTATAGTAAAACAGTCGTTTTTCTCGGTCCACAGTCGGATGTAACAGCTTACATCCTTCGATCCACACCCATACCCCACCTACGGACAAATCCGGACCGGGAGTCGCCGCGGTTCCCCCACTGTGGGGGAGCATCGCCAAATCTGCCAAGTGGACCTAACAAGAGCAATTTGAGTTGGCTCAACGCTTGTTCCATCACAACTGTCCGGGACTTCACGAGGGGTCATTTGCGGGTAACTACACAAGGCATTCAACAAGAAAACGGTGTTTAGACGTTACTAAGTCACTATGGCTGGTTATGTTATGTCCGAGGTGAGTAAAAGTGTCTCGATGAACAGAAGGAACGAGGGGGGGGTAAATCTTGTTCAGAAGCACCGAATGACGCGCCGTCGCCATTGTATAGGGTCTACAAACACATTGACGTCGGTGTCGGCGGTTGTCAAAGTATCGTCGGCGACTGTAGACCTTATACACTGTGGATCAAGTGCGGGGGAACCAAGAGAAAGTTTCCTTTGAGTGGAAGGTCACAAAGTGTCAATGGTGAAGCAAGGTCGACTGTTTACATGATTGGAGTCCCCAATTGACGATAAACGTGTGCCGCCTTATCTGGTGGACTTCCTGGTACAATGCTAGTCAAGAAGCTGGACCTGAATATTGTTGGAGTTTGGTCCGGTTCCTATCTACATAGACGAAAACTAACATCAGGCGGACAACTCGCGCGTGTGCGTAGTGATGGTTGGTCTTCCAGCCCGAGGAAAGTCGCTGATAGCACAGAAGAGTGAGTTTATATGACACGCAAAAAACGCCCCTTGCATCACTAACAACGCAGTCATGCGATATCTGTCGTGGTTATCGATAAAGGCCAAGTGTTTCAATGTCGGCTCATACCGTCGCCAGCAGGCGGCACACCCATCTGCCGGGTTTTTCGATCCCAACAATGAAGAGGGCAATGCACTGCGTCATCAGGCAGCTCTACAGGCCATTGAGGACATGACGAACTGGTTCAAAGCTGAGAACGGCGTGGTGGGAATCCTGGATGCTACAAACTCAACCAAGGCCCGCCGACAATGGATCAAGAATGTCATAAAGGAGCACGGCATTGAACCCATGTTCGTAGAGAGCTGGTGCGACGACAAGGAGCTCATTATGCACAATATCATGGACGTCAAGACGTCGAGTCCTGACTATGAGGGCCAGGACCCCGACGCGGCAGCTGCAGACTTTATGGAGCGCATCCGCAAGTACGAGGAGGTCTATGAGACCATCAGCGATGAGACTTTGACATACGTCAAGATTGTCAATGTCAATGCGCAGGTGATCATCAATCGCATCCAGTCGTATTTGCAGTCTCGCATTGTGTACTACCTCATGAACCTACATATCAAGCGACGATGCATTTATCTCAGTCGTCATGGTGAGTCGGAGTACAACTTGACGGGTCAGCTAGGTGGAGACTCGAATCTTTCGAGTCGCGGCGAACTATATGCCAAGAAGCTACCGCAGTTGGTCCGTGATGCAGTTGGTGACCAGCCGTTAACGGTGTGGACTTCGACACTCAAGCGTACTCAGCAGACGGCAAGGTTTCTACCATACCCGCAGAAGCACTGGAAAGCCCTTGATGAGCTGGATGCAGGAGTGTGTGATGGAATGACGTATGAAGAGATCCGCAATGAGTATCCTGAGGACTTTGAGGCACGGGATGCCAACAAGTTTGAGTACCGATACCGGGGCGGTGAGTCGTACCAGGACGTTGTAGCGAGACTCGAGCCCATCATCATGGAGCTGGAGCGCCAAGAGAACATTATGATAGTGACGCATCAAGCGGTGCTGCGGTGTATCTATGCGTACTTTATGAATGTACCGCAGGAGCGCAGTCCGTGGATGGAGGTGCCATTGCACACGTTGATTCGGCTAGAGCCGCGGCCATATTCGACGCTAGAGACCCGCGTGCCCGCCAATATCCCTGCTGTGTCGACATACCGTGAGAAGGGATCGACGGTGCTAGGTCCTGCTGGTGCAGCGGCCGGTACCGGGGCCTAAGGTTTTTGGATCAGCTGAAGTTGGACAAGAGGTTAACTTTAGTCGACATTAACTTGCGTATCTTTGATAATAATATCATTGGCAAAAAAAACAAGGTTGAGAGGCAGCAGGGAATAAAACTTTAAATGGATCTGTAAATGAAAGAGTGGTAAGAGGTGATGAACATGAAAAAGAAAGAGGTAATCAAAGTCAAGATATAAAAGAAAAGATGTAAAAGACGAGATATTAAAGGGAAGAGATAAAAGGGAGGATATAATGAGAGCAGAGGATGATAAAAGGAGCAAAGTAGAGAAAGAGAGGAGAGGGAAAAAATGGCGATAAATGTAATGAAGTGCAAGGGTCGAGTCTGAGTTGGGTAGACTCAAAAGAATCGAGATTGTAAATATCAGCCGGTAAGCCCCAGCGGGCAAGTCCGCGGATGCGTCGGTGGATGTAATTACTGAGTTGGGCGGTCTTATTAGCAAGGGCGTGCCAGTTGGAGCATTGTGCATGGTACTAGGCTAGGAGTTTGGTAACTGCGGTATTGAATAAAGTGAGACAAGGACAGAATAGACGGATGTTTATTTATTGACATTTAATTCAATGGAAAAGATCAAAAAATTCATTCGTATTTGTATATTTGGATTACAAAGATGTGTTGAACTTCGAATATAATGAGCCATAGTCACTACGCAAAGATCAGGGTCCAAGCGGCAGGGTCCAGGGGAACGGAACGGCGGGATTCAGGGTACGGGAGCAGGCACCAGGTTCGTTATTTGGCAGAGGGGGGGGAGGGAAGAGAGAAAAGTGGAAGTTCAAGTGACAGACATAAATTCAAAGAGTAGAACAGAAATATAGATGATGAGGGTTCAAGCTTCAAACCAATGGTCTAGGGCTTGAAGGTAGGAGTTAAAAAAAACAAGGACTTTAAACGAGCAGTTAAAGCTAGGACTTAAAGCCAGGGCTTCATTAAGGCTCCCCACCCCCCTAGTGGAACCCTGCACGACTTGTTCAACCTTTGGTGGACCGCGTCCAACCGAAATGTCATTCCGGTCCGTCCAATTTTCGTTTCCGAGCCGCCCAGCGCGTGTACGCGGCACCAAGTATCAGTAACCCAACAATCCCCCAACGCGTGCAAGTTAATTAACCGATCGGGGGGGTCAGCATTGGCGGGACATGTAGTGTCGTCTCAGGTTCCTTGGAAAGGAAAGGAGCAGCACTAAGTGCAGCGTAGTACATAACATGATGTCATGTAGGGTAGCAAGCAGAACATAAGAAGTGGTTTAACATGCGGGGGATATGTGTGAGGTTGTTAGTATTTATACTAGTTGACTAAAGTTTACTAAAGTCAGCAACATATCTTGTGGGTCGTGCTTCGTTGCCGTTGTCTCGTCACCAGCATCTGCCAGATTCATGCGTACACGTGGATGCGCCGTTGCTTTTCATAACCCACTGCTTATCAGGCTGCAGCAGTGCGGGGCATCTGCAGCAGTGACGCTAGCGACGTATAAGCCGACAGGGGCGCAACACAAGGAGTGATTACCAGGGATATAGGGGAATAGGCTATAAGAGATATCAGGGCTATAAGCTATAAGGGATATACGGATATAGGCTTATAGGACTTATCAAGGAGTAGAAAGTAATGGCAGTAAACAAAAGTACAGTTTGATGGTAGACTTGGGTTAATCACAATAGACTCGGAACTCTAGGGTACAGCGACACGGGGAACACCGCAAGTCATGCACACGCACAGCTGCTCGGTGCACGTTGTCGTCTCGACGTTCAGATCTGCCAAGCGATCGAGGCACGGGGAGCCGTTAACTTGAAACACACCAGCATAAGGTGGGGGAGGGGTACTAAATGCTAAGTAGTGCTAAGTAGTGCTAAGTAATGGTAAGTAGTGAATAGGATGAAAAGTAATGTGAACATTGACAAATGTAGTGTAGTAATATGAAGTGTAGTAGTATAGTGTAGTAAGGAATAGCTGCGAAATGGCTATAGACTATACTGACTAGATTATACTGGCTAATAATAATAGACCGGCTATAGATTATACCGGCTATAGACTATTGACTATACTGACAATATCGGCTATGATACCTACCAACTCACTATACTACCTACCCACGAAATAACTTACTCTTCCAATGTCGTCTGGCGACTCGGCAATCATCCATGTCAACCTGATCGGGACAAATTATCGGTATTATCTCGACTCGCATATCGGCATTGCACAGCCGTGTGCTCCTTTCATGCAGGGCATTTCCGAGCCCCAACCCTGGCGTTCCCCAGCCTCTCGATTTTACTTAGGAACTATTAGCGGTCCCACTACTATTCCATTCTTCATTTTTGCTATTCTTATTATATTCTGATTTTTACTCTTTCTTTGTACTACTTCTTTCCTCGTACTATCTTTGTCTTTATTCTGGTACTGCCACTCCTGTCCTCTTGCCTCTCACCCCCTTCCTATCTCTTCCGCCTTAGCCCCTTAAACCGCCTCCCCCCCCCCACCGCCGGTCATGGGACGCCTACCGCCGATCCGCCAATCTGTGCAGCCCTGCATGAGGCCCAAACGAGCACCCCGCAGCTAGGGGCCGCCGTCTGGTGCGGGACGGAGCGCCAGATTGGCCCCGAAATAATCCAAGCACCGCTCGCTAAATAATATTTTGTCAGCTGCTTGTGGCTCTTTATATACGGCACCAGCTGCCTCGAACTCCTTATACTCCTACCCTCTTGACCTTGTGTGTTACCACCTCCTGTTGACTGTTGTGGCAGTTTGGCTCGGTTATCATTGGGCTGCTCCTGCCTGCTCTATCTGTTTTTTTAGGCTCTGCTTTGCTGCTAGACGTTGAGCGCACCGGTCGAACCCGCTATCTCGTTTTTTTGTTGGCTTTCAACTCCGAGCAACAATCCGATACGGGACCCATCGACTACAACCTCGAGCCCCCGACGCCTCCCCTACTAGTATCTTTGTTGTTCTGGTCTCTCTCTTATCTGGCTAGGCCCCCAATCCCCCCCTTGGCTGGACCTTGGCTAGACCCCAACACACCCCACCTCTGCCGTTTCGGTTCGCCTCACCTCCCCTCCCCTCCCCTCCCCGCACACTACTACCATTGTTGGGCTCATTTTTTTTTGGACTTTGCCCTGGCAACTGTCGCTACGAACCTCACTCAAACTGTAGCCATTCAAAATTAAGTAGCTTGGTTCGTCGACCAAACTTGGGTCTGACTTGGTGCCTCATTCTGAAGGTGTGACATCTACTTCAAGGTCTCAGTCAATATCCGTCATCTGACTGACCTTCAGGTGCTTCGTCCGCTTCGTCACCTTGCTTGTCGTGATTCACCCCTCTCTTACTTACCCCATCATGTCCTGGTACTCGCCTGCTCGCCAGTACCCTCCAACACCCCCACCCGCAAAGCCCGCCATGCCGTTGACCCCACCGCTCGCAGACTATGGCTCGCCGCTATCGCCGGCCCCAGCGCGCTTCCGCGTCGTCGACCGCACTCCTCCAACCCCACCACTCGGCGCGCAACCCGCGCCCCCGCCTCTTGCTCCGCAGGCCCCATCGACGCGCCCCCAGCCCCACAAGCGAGCGACCCCCATGAGCCGTATGTCTCCAGCAAACGGATTCCCCGTCAACTACCCTATTCATCCTGTGCCTGCAGATATGCATATCCCCCCTGAGCAACGCCCGCTGATGCCTGGCTCTGGCGCCATCACCCTCAAGCGTTATGCCACCTCGGTCGATGATCGCAACTTCCTGACCGTCTATGAGTACAAGGTCAATGATCAATGGATCATTTGGGATTATTATACCGGTTACGTCCACCTGACTGGCCTGTGGAAAGCCATTGGTAACTCCAAGGCCGACATTGTACGCCTCGTCGACTCGTCTCCAGAGCTAGAACCCGTCATCCGCCGTGTTCGTGGAGGATTCCTCAAGATCCAGGGTACTTGGCTGCCATTTGATGTAGCCCAGGCCTTGGCTTCTCGCACCTGTTTCCACATCCGGTATGCGTTGGTTCCTATGTTTGGTGCCTCGTTCCCGGCTTCTTGTTTGCAACCCCACGAGCTTGGCTTTGGCGAGCTACAATTGACCACTTCGGACTCAACACGCCGACGCCGCAAGCGGCCCTCTGAGGCGGCTCTGGCTGCTGCTACCATGTCGGTGCATATCAATAACAGTCAACATCATCACCGTCGTCGCTCGTCAATTTATTCGCAGGCCACTACAGCTTCTCTGACTCCTCGTACTCCGACAACGCCGATTTCCTACGACCCACGCGCCTTTAAAGATGCCTCGCCCTACGTCTACACGTCCTCGGCCCTATCTGCCCTGCCTCCTGGCATCCCCACCGTTGTTCCAGGCCTTGTAGCCCGTGACTATCAACCATCGGGTCTTGGAATCGACTTTGCTCCACGCCCCATGGCTGCTGTCGCTCTTCCTCCAGCTGTTTCTGCTTCCAACAATAACCCTCATCAGACTGTGGCATTTGTCAATGCCGTCAACCACGAGACAACAGCCACAACACCGCGCCCGCTGGCTGTCCACAGACACTCCAAGTCGAGCTCCAATATCGACAAGCTCGATGTCTCGGTACCTCCGCGCCTGCACCAACTCAACACGGTTGACGTTCGCAGGGCATTGGGTAACCACAACAACTGGCACGCCATTGAGTCATCTTCAGATGACTCGGACTCGGACTTTGAGGACCGCATCATCAAGCGCCCGCGCCGGACACCGGTTGAGGCTGGTCGTATCTTTCGTGAGCGCATGGCATATCCGCCTCCTATGCCCGAGAAATTGGCATTTGCTCACGAGTCGGATCTCGTCAAGTCTCACGACGAGTTTCTAGCTGTCTTGCAGGCCACCAGGTCGCTCCAACAACTGTCGGCTGGCCCTGTAGGTCGTCGTTGGTCGTTTGGTGATGCTGGTCGCCAATCAGGTGGCTCTTTTGAATGTGCCGGTAAGCTGTGGAGCTGGGACGGCGGTCAACAGCTCAATGAAGTGTCTCGCACAGATCTACCTCCTATTGACCCTGCCAAAGCTTCACTACCATCAGGCCAGCGCCCCAACGTCATGAACATCAACCAGCTTCTTCAAAGAGCATGAATTCTCCACGCTTTTATCACTCCCCCTCCACAGTATCACACACCACTTTGATGACCCATTTTTTGCTACACTTTTTTTGATGATTTGCTTTTACGACCCCCATCAGATGTATGATCGCATTTCTCTTCGCTTCTTCTTCTTCTTCTTCTCCTCCTCGTATTCTCATGGACTTTACCTGTTGTCGTTTCTTGTACTCTCTCTTTTTTGTCTCGTTGATCTTTTTGCAAATGCCCCCTAGGACATTATGATGATTATTTATTGGTATGCGTGACGCAATATATACAATACAGTCAAGTAAGCATAAGAACAAGACATTGATCAAGTCGATTCATCAAGTGAATGATCAAGTCAATGTCGTAGATTTCGTTGTCCATTTACTCAAACCGTTGGATCACCAGATAACCAGGCTCAGGTTTCATCATTTTTCTTGGCTCACCAGTTCACCAGGCTCAGTTTTCATCATTTTTCTTGGCCTCTTTCTTTTCAGTGTTTTTAGAAGTCTTTTTGGCCTTTGCAGTCTTGTCAGTCTTTTCAGTCTTGTCAGCAGCCTCTATAACGTCGACTTCACCTTCAGAAGCATCCGTCAGGTATCGCTGAAACTTGGGATCTTCAAGAATATCAAGAACAGCCTGAGCAACTTCATTATCAGCAGTTCCTAGATCAACGTTCTCTACAGCAAGAGGTCGATGTAGAGATGGATCAGAAGGAGGTGCCTCAAGGTTCTCAATGACATCTAACGATTCACGGTTGTATAGAGTGGCCTTGATACCGACTCCGGCTATAGAGTACTCACGAGCCGTTGCCAGGAACACCTGAACAACGTCGGGGTTAGCATCATATAGACGGATGAGTCGACGGTGTGTGATTCGCTCAAAGTTCTCCTTCGACTTGGCGTGTGCAAATGGTGCCCGGATCACCGTCCATCGCTCAGTCCGGCTCTTGAGTGGACTAACGCCCTTGACGGGGATCTTCAAATAAAACGCAACACGCAGCAGAAAGTCGGCGTAGAACTCGAGGTTCTTGGTCGTAAACGCACGCAATTGCACCTCTGCAACCTTGTGTCCGTGCGTCAGTGGGTGCTTGAAGGGAGCATAGTCGTTGAGAGCGACACTCAGAGGAATGGGACGCTCGAGACCTGGTGGCACTTCGGTTGAAGACGGCACAAACTCGCCCTCACTAGGATATAGATGCTCTTTATCGAATGTGTTTGTGTCATCAACGTAACCGCCGGCCGGAAGCTTGGCACGAACAGGCTCAGACCCAGTAGTCGCGGCTGGAGTTTGGTTCCAAGCCGATGCAGAGGTTGTGAATCCAGCAACTGCCGGGTATTTGCGACTGACAACATATCGTGGTAGTGTACGTGCCACTGGCCCGCCGAGGACCTGTCTCACAGTCCTCCAAACCACGGGACTGGCCATTCTTTTGATAGTGGTGAACAGAGTGCAAACAGGTTTGAATCCGAAACTTTTCGTCCATGGAAAGTGCATATGCTTTTATCCGCCTACATATGCCGATCTTTACCGTTTATGTGCATCATCTATCTCTCTCTTCTTCCCCCCTGTAACTTTTAACCTTTGACATCGTCCGGCCTTTCATTAACAATAGGGGAGGCATTTCCTGTGAGAGAGAAAAGCATGAAAAATAGTCCTATAACTGGTAGGCCTATTGCGCCTTCACGATCCATAAAACCAAAACATACAAGACGCATCATACGAACTCATCATAAACTACTCAAGCAAAAGACTCAGCTGGAGAAAGCTCTTGCAACAACAGTTGATCCTGCTTCAAAAGCTCAAATCTCATTGCAACTTGCAACTGTAAATAACTCCATTTCCTCAAATGGTGGCATTGAAAAGTATCAACAGGCCTCTATAGCAGGACAATCATCCACAAGAGGAGGAGACTCATCCAAACTGCTAGTATCTTGGCTCGACGGACAAATGAGCGATCTAAGTCTTTTGGAAGTAGGATGTCTCTCTGTCAAGAACGCATGCTCTTCTGCTAAAAGACTATTTACTCATATAGAGCGCATCGACCTCAATTCTCAGGACCCTCAGATCAAGCAACAGGATTTCATGAAGAGGCCGCTTCCAACCTCACCTTCTCAGCAGTTTTCCGTCTTATCATTGTCTTTGGTTCTCAACTATGTACCATCTGCCTCGGAGCGTGGGGTCATGCTTTACAGAACAACACAGTTCCTCAATGACCCCGATTCAAACAGTCCGCTGCTATTCTTTGTACTGCCTCTTCCATGCGTTGACAATTCGAGATATATGACCGAAGCTCGACTGCTTGACATTCTCAAGGTGCTGGGCTACAAAGTTATTCAACGCAAGTTGGCTAAAAAAGTCGTTTACTGGCTTCTTCAGCTTGTATCACGGCCTCCTCCATTTGAAAAGCTCAGTGGGAAGTTCCCCAAGAAGTTGGTCAACGACGGCAAGATCCGCAACAACTTTACAATTACAATTTAAAATTATGTTATGAGCTGCTGTTGCTGCTGCTAATCAGCAAATGATAGCTGCTTAATGTACAAAATAGAAACATGCCACGCTAATTAACTACTCGGCGCCAATGAGTTCCGGAGGAAGAATACACCAAATGGTTCCAACTATCGCCAGAATGCTGAACAAGGCCAGTAGGAAGTAGTCGAGAATACGTTCAGCAAACGCAATCTTACCGACGTAGATCTTCAAGTAGAAAGACAGCGGTAGAATCATGCAAATAGTGACACACAGCATGGAACCAAAAAAGGCAATGACCTTGTCAAAGTTGGGGAAAACAATGGCCAGTAGCACGAAACAGGCAACGACACACACACGCACAGTGATGCGACAAATCCTCACAAACAGAGACGCCTTGCTATGACCAGCCCGAGACTGGCTCAACTCGTCAATCCCCAACAGAATATCCATTGTCGTCACGATAGGCCGCGCGTTGAGAGGCGTTTTAGCCATGGGAACAAGTGCAATGAGAGCAGTGACAACGTAGCTTAGAGCCGGAGGATATCCTTCGGTAGTGAGAATATTCTTTGTGATCTCCTCAGCAACAAGACCTCCAAACATAAGGAATCCTAGAATACCCATGCTCATGTCAACCAGGTATGTGATCTGGTATGTACTGACAAGGCAAGCTGCATACTTTTCCGGGTGTCGCATGTCACGGTAAATGTTGGGGAACACGGCATGGCCTCCCCAGGGTGACATGAAGATACCAATGGATAGAGGGACAAGGCTCCACTTTTGAGGCCACAGCCAAGTGGCAGCTGGTACCAAAAGAGATCCAGGTGAGTCTGCCTTGTAAAAGCCATCAAAGAGGACAATTGAAACAAGTCCAAAAGTGGCCATGATGCCTACAATTGAGAAAAAGCTCAGTACCCGCAGTGGCAGAAAACATGGGGGGGTCAACAGAGCAAACGCAATGAGCTTCCAGTCGAGCTTGCTAATGGACGGGATGAGAGCGTTGAGCGAGTCTGAGAAGAGCACAATCAGCGATACACCCGCACCCATGAGCTCAAAAGTAAAGAACATTGAGACTAGAATACGCGCCCTGTGGCCAAAAGCTGCATAGGCAATGTCTGCGTAAGTAACGAGCGTTGGATCGGTGTCGAGGCACTTGGTCAGCAAACGGGCAGAGTAGAATGTCGACAGAGCCGCCACGGTCATAATGATGCAACCAATGACCCATCCTGCGTACTTGAAACCAAGCGGTAGCGACAGTAGGCCCACTCCGATGAGTACATTGACCGAGTTGAACACGGTCTGCGGAGCAGTGGACTGACCTGCCACAGAGATGACAATGTGGCCATCCTCGTCCTCGACCTTGCGGACAATGACAGGATTCGTCTCAGTACCGGTTGAAATGGCTTCTGATTCCTGTACAACCTCACCGTTGACTGGTTCTACGGTGTACATGGACATTCGGCGAGGACGAGCGCGTGCATGGGCACCAAACGACGCGGAGCTCTTGATGGATCCATACGGAGTGGGTGTAGCTGTTTGGCTGAGCAGCGGTTCATGAGGTGATGCGGTACCCGAACCGTGTTGCTGGACCGAGAAGGAGCCTGACACAAAGCTGTCATCGTAGTCATCGTCACCAATAACATCCTCCTCGTCGAGGGCGTCATCATCTGGATGCCCTAGTGCAGCTCGATACCGCGATGCAAACGATGAGGTCACGGGAGTGCCAGCATCGTCAAAGAACGAGCGCTGCCGTGACAGTTCGCTAGGCGGTTCAATGGCCAGGAAAGACTGTGCACGCGTAAACGAGGACGCAAAGTGTTCAATGGAGTTGACGCCGCCGAAAATGGATCCTCGACGCGACGGTGCCGCCAGATGGCCCAAAACTGGGTGTTCAGACGTGCCCTGGTCCGTTGGATCATGCGAATCAGGCATTGTTTGGCTTTTGAGGTATTGGTTTATAGTAATATGGGTCGTATTAGGTGCCAATTGTCGATTGGAAACGTGAAGATCGCGTAACACACCAGATCACCTTATCAAGGGCCGGGGGCTGTGAGCTGGTTGACAAGGTTCGTGTGATACAACGCAATGTCAAACAAGAATCCAGCAGGACCGTCAAAGATCCACTAACCAAAAATATACGATACAAGTCACAAAGTGGACGATAACTAGGAACCGCGGCAAAAAGTCCAACAACAGCAAAAGTGAACCGGAAGTTGACAAAATGTCAGAGATAAAGCGAGTTGCATATTATGCATGAAACTGACACCAAAGCGGGAGGTTGAACTGAGAAGCCGGGGCGTTTCGTTGCTGTGAAAAAGTGGAAACAAATATTACAATGTAATGAATTGGAGCTACAACGCAATAATGGAATGGCCAAAGTACACAGATTTCTACTTTTTACTGTGTATTTTTAGCCCTCGTTACAGTACAAATGCCAGCCCCTGAGCCTGGATCGACTTCCCAAATAGGAAACGCGGTATATGCATAGGGCAAGATCTACTTCGAGACCCGAGATAACACGGACCAATGAGCATCAAAGGCTCTATAAGGCTGGTGGAAGCGCTATTAGACGACAGAATCGAGCCTGGAGATCCAAATTGAGCGGCTGTTTGCAGTGTGGAGAGCAAAAGTGCCAAAAAGTTGCTATTCTGTGCTTAGAAACAAGGCCTGGTTGGTTCTTTGGACATCACCAACACTCCTTAGGTGTAAGCTGATGTATATACTAAAAGACTAGAACCACTTTGGATCGTTTAATGAAACCGTCGTTTTGTTACCCCAGACTGTAGTCGGATCTCTTCGGTGACTGTCTACCAAGTCTCTACCAAGTACGCTCTTCGACCTTACCCTAGAACATTTGGCAGTTCAACTTCTACTATTTGATCTCTTCTTGCTAGCGACACTTTATACGGATTGTTGAGCATAAACAATCCTTTATTGTTTCAAGTCTTTTGGAAGAAACTTCACGGTTCTTTCATCTTTGTGCTTGCGTGAGTGGCAACTAGTAATTGTGACGGTTCTCGTAGCGATTGCGTTTCGAGCAGTTGTACAAAACTTGTCGACTAAAAGAAGTGGCGCTGCTTTGGCACTGGTGATCACAACTATTATCCCCCTGTATATATACGTCATTGTCAGCTTACTCTTGTATACTATTTGACGACCTTCTGGCGCCTTTTTAATCTCCTCGTTGACTATCTATGCCTACACAATGTCTCAGGTAAAACCGGAAGTCGATTCACCAGGCTTTGAAGACGATGTGTCGTTATCCCCATCTTCACCACGGGTCAAGCCCGAATACGAGGATGATGACGATATCTTTGAAGAGTCGCTTGATATGGACATGAGTGGAGCCGGTTCCAAGGTGTGGCTTGTTCGTTTGCCAAAGTTCCTGATGGATAAATGGAAAGACGTTGAGCGGATCCCCGACCAGGAACTTGGCAAAGTGAGGATCCGCAATCAGCAAGGGGCAGAACCCACTCAATTTCAACTCATTCTTAACGACAATCCCGAAACGGCAGATATCCCGCACAATTATGACATCTCGCTCATCAAACAGGTGGTTGATAACACTTATGTGTTTACAGAAAAGGACTTGCCACATTACAAGAAAAACCCCCAGCACATGGGTATGCTAGCTGAAGGCGCAGAGGCTGCTGTTGAATCGCCCAGTGCGGTACCTTCATCATCGACGTCAGCGACTGGTAAGTTTGATTCTGGCCGAGAAAAGAAGCGATTTGTGCCATATGTGCGGACGATTCCCAAGAAAACGGCACTTGTGGGAACTGCATGCCACGAATGTGCAGTGATGCCTTCACTTCGTGATCCCAACTACTCCAAGGTTGTTAACCAACGTCGCCAGCTCGACACTGAAGCTGCCCGAGCAAAGGTCACCTTCCTTGGGGATATGCCAGGAGCCAACGCGGCCAGTTTTGCGCCTGGTCTTCGTGGCAAGGCGTCTATGTTTATGCGTGCTCAAAAGAAGGATGCAGCCAAAGCAGTCGAGGGAAAGGCTATCCGTATCCCCAAAAACGAGCTTCTAGATTTGTTGTTCAAGCTGTTTGAAGATTATGATTATTGGAGCATGAAAGGTCTTCGCGAGCGCACCAAGCAGCCCGAGTCATACTTGAAGGAGGTTCTTGAGACTATGGCAGTCCTTATTAAGAAGGGACCATATGCCATGAAGTATATGTTGAAGCCGGAATTCAAGCAGATCAAAGGCATGGGGTCGTCGTTGTCTGCTTATATGGGACGGGAGGACGTTTCTTCGACTTGGAAGCCCGAACAACCAGATGACGAAGAAGACAAGGATGATGACGATGATGATGATGACGATGAGGCGGATGTTGAGATGGAAAACATTTTGTGATGGCTTTCTTTCTTTTGTCTGCCTTCGTCATCAATATTTATCATCGCATAGACTTGTTGAACTGTTGATGAGTATTCTGAAAGGGCCAATACGAGTCAACAATGACAACTTAACAACCCATGGTGCACCAGAGGATTTGTATGCTGCTGTGAATACTTTATTCCGCGGTATTTATAATGAAGTCACCATTGATCCTTCTTACTCCCCCTCTGGATAATGGGATCCCCGGAATTCATCTATGCAGCCAATCGAATAAGCTATATGCACCAGGACGTTACCAGCTGCAGCCAAATACTTGCAGTTGCAGCGTTGAGAGTACAACGATAAATTGTTTCTCAATACAATTAAAACAGTTGGGTGTTGCGCGTTGTTGGCCTTGTAGCTGTGGCCTCGTCGACCATCTCCCTGTCTGTTTAATACCAGTGTTTATCTGGGCGCTTATCTTATCGTTATCGGTGTTACCCTTGCCGCAGCGGTCATCGGGACATATATAAATAGCCTTCATCTCCCCCTGAATCTTAGTGTTTACAAGCTGATTTCCCTTCATTACCAATGGTCGAAACGAATCTGAGCACCTCGGGTGCCTCGGGTGTCACGGCCACCACAACAGAGTCTTCATTGGCACACATTGTCCAGTCACTACAGGGCCTATCGGCTCACGAGCTGACCCAAGTCGTGGACAAGATCAAGTCGCTGGCTGGTAAGCCAAAGGAGACTACTACCGAGAAAGGTATGGTGGCTGAGGCACCAGTACCCGTGGTATCGGAACCGCCAACCAAGAAATCGGCGTCCAAATGGGGCTCCAAAGTAATCATCACGACATACCCTGGTCAACAAGGCGTTGATGCTATCCCCCTCACGTGGGGTGCTGCGGATGCGCTGGTTCGTAACCCCATTATTGTGTCACGTAGTGCGAGCACCATCAAACGCCGCAACGCCATTGGAGCACACTCGGGCTCCTACTCCATCTACCATGCGCTTGCCGTGGCCATTGACGACCTTCCTGTCGACCATAAGCCCGACTTCACCAATGCCCAGCCCCCCGTCAATATCGGCCCGCATCCGCAGTGGGGCGACCCCGAGAAGATCGTGTCCATGGATCCGTGGGGCCACATGGCTCCTTGGATCTACAAGGATATTGCCGACAAGGAGAACGTTGATGTGCGGCCTACCATTGCGGTCACCAAGGCTCATATGCAGCTGGCGGAAATCCGCGATGAAATTAAGGCCGGTACGCTTGAGATTGATGGCAAGATTGTTCTCAACGAGGCTGGTGACCTTGCAGTGACAAAAGTCGCAGTGGAGCCCGTATGGTATCTTCCTGGTGTAGCCAAACGGTTTGGAATTGACGAGTTGACATTGCGTCGTGCGCTGTTTGAGGACACGGGAGGCTCCTACCCCGAGCTCATCACTCGTGGAGACATCAAGGTGTTTCTGCCGCCTATTGGAGGACTCACTGTCTACATATTTGGAGATCCAGCCAAGGTGTCTGATCCTGAGTCTCGTCTAGCACTGCGTATCCACGACGAATGCAATGGAAGCGATGTGTTTGGCTCCGACATCTGCACGTGCCGGCCGTATCTGCTGTTTGGCATTTCAGAGGCAGTCAAAGAAGCACAGCGAGGAGGTTCGGGAGTTGTTATCTACTTTCGTAAAGAGGGCCGAGCTCTTGGTGAAGTGACCAAGTACCTTGTGTACAATGCTCGCAAGCGAGGCGGTGACAATGCTGCTGAATATTTCAAGCGTACCGAAAACATTGCCGGTGTCAAGGATATGCGATTCCAAGTGCTGATGCCGGACATTCTGCACTTTCTGGGCATCACCAAGATTGACCGGATGTTGTCCATGAGTAACATGAAGCATGATGCTATTGTCGACCAGGGTATCCCCATTGTGGAGCGGGTTCCTATTCCAGACGAGATGATTCCTCCTGATTCGCGTGTTGAGATTGATGCTAAGATTCACTCGGGTTACTTTACATCTGGTAAGGTTCTAACAGCCGAGGAGCTCAAGGAAGTCAAGGGTCGTCAGTGGGAGGACATTGATCATTAGTTTAAGCGAGTTGGATGACATTGATCGATTAAACCAGTGAGATATCATTGATCATTAGTTTGTTGAACCAGTGGGATAACACTGATTCAGACTATTGATGGTTCTTTGGGTAACTAGGCTCACTGGACACCTTTGTCCTTCCTCATAGCAGTATTATTGTCTCATCAGACCGTTAGTTCTATCTAGAGTCTGTACATTTAATCTATACTATTCACTATTCAATTGTAGGTGTCTGGATAAAGCTTTTGAAGAATACTTCTAGTCTATGCTACTTCAATTGGTGTATACAATTTCAATGAGTAGTCTATACTACTTCAATAGACCTAGTTTATACTACTCAATGGGTAGGCCGTGTATAGGCAGTTCCTATGGTACTGTGTCATATCTAACGTTTTAGGCTACTAATCATTTAAGTCTTGTATTTCATGCCAAAGTTAATAAATTCAATCGTTGTAACTTTTCAATTAACTACACCCTTTGTGTCATAGCTACTACCAATCTGTATTAGTCGTTGCTACCAATTCGAGTTAGTTGTTATAATAAGATATGAATTCAATGCAAGTCATTAAGTTTAGACTAGCTCTAGTTAGCAATGGTTAGTGCGGGATGCTCGGATGTTTCTTGTTAGTTAATGTAGTTATAATGATAGTGACAGTCGCGTATACTGTAGAAAACGGTCAAGGTATGCTGTCTAACTGTTATTCACTGTTGTTTTACCTCGTCTTCCATTTGACCTTCCAATTGTGTCACTACCTCACCTTCTGTTACTAACTCACTTCTACTAATACGACCCCACTTCTACTGGTACTACCCCACCTCTACCTGTTACTAGCTCATATCCTCATTATGTTAGTCTAATGGCATGTCTCACTAACTATATATACACGCATATTATTTAGGTGGTATAGGGCAGGCTTTGGCTCTATAGATAGCAGATTACACCACGTGTTTCAAACCAATACGCTTATAATAAAACCTACGGAATGGAGATTACCAGTATAATTAACAAACAATCAATTGACCCGACAACTTTATTGTAGTAGCAGGAAATCACCGTTGTCGTATTCTGTTGCTGCTGCCAGCTGCACCTACTGCTACTACACAAACGCAGCCAATAGAAGGACGCCGAAGGCGCGTTGCCGATAAGCCTCTGCACCGCGAGGGTACGGGTTGCAGACAAGGAGGCCGTCCGTACAGACGAGGGCATGGAACGAGGGTATAGATGCCAAGGGTTTCTAGTCAGTGCCAAGGGGCATTTCCACTCACAATCTTGTCATTGATGACCCGTGACACATTATTATAGTGGGCACTGCCACGGGCACCCGCCACCGAGGTGGAGAGGCTTGGGGGACCCAGAGCTGAGCCCCGTCGAGGCTGACGCGTCGTGCTGGGATTTACGCGGCGTCGGCTCCTCCATTGCCTAGTTACCCGGCACTACTGAGCCCCTCCCCCCCTTCCTCCCAATCGAGGCTGGGGTGCCAAAAAGCCCCCATTTCCTCCTCCCCAAAAGTCTCCCTTTTCCTCTTCTTACCTTGAGATTTGCCGATTTTGAGTCTGGCTTGTTTTGAGCATTTGTACTGCTAAACCTCTCTGAAACACATCATTAAAAATGGAAGGTAAGTTACTTTGTGGGCTTGAAGCCGCTGTTGCCGCTACCAATGCCTCTCGTTTTTGTGTGTCGTGGCGCCAAATTGTCATTTTGTGGCTCGTATTGTCATGACTGGTTGCTTTGAAAGCTCCTTAGCCACGCAATTGGGTTCATGGAACCCTTTTGTTGGTCCTTGAATGCTTGTGGCTGACCTTGGGCCTCTGGATTGTCTTGTTACTATCGGGTCATTGTGCTGTCGTGGCGCCCTCCCCTTCAAAACGGCTCGCTCTGTTATGAAGGCGGGTTCGAACGGCACCCCCATAGTCTTCGTGTAGCCATAGTATCAACAGCGCTAATCGACTGCTTGACACTGCCGGTATTGCACACAGCAAATTGCAGGTGGTTACAACGCTTTCTGCGTGCCAATTGGCTACAAATGTGCCGTCGGCCTCAGGTTGCCGGCGCTGACCGGCTATATGGCACGGCGGTGCCAGCGAAGCAAAGCGTCCACTTTTTGCCGATTGACTGTAATTTTGGCTAGCACATGTCATGATACATGTCATGATTGCCATTGTCAAAGTCATAACAATTCAACTTGATAATGTCTTATCGGAGCTAATTGGCACTTTGTAACACACGCACACACAAAAAAACAGGCAGCCAAAAGTGGCAGTCCAAAAAAAAAACAGCATCCCAACCACATTGACTCAAAATCTAACAAAACAGAAGAAGTTGCTGCCCTCGTTATCGACAACGGTTCGGGAATGTGCAAGGCCGGTTTCGCCGGTGATGACGCCCCCCGTGCTGTCTTTCCCTCCATCGTCGGTCGTGCCCGTCACCCCGGTATGATGGTGGGAATGAACCAGAAGGACTCGTACGTTGGAGACGAGGCCCAGTCTAAGCGTGGTATCCTGACCCTGCGATACCCCATTGAGCACGGTATTGTCACCAACTGGGACGATATGGAGAAGATCTGGCACCACACCTTTTACAACGAGCTGCGAGTTGCTCCTGAGGAGCACCCTGTTTTGTTGACTGAGGCCCCTGTCAACCCCAAGTCCAACCGTGAGAAGATGACGCAGATTGTCTTTGAGACCTTCAACGCTCCTGCTTTCTACGTCTCTATCCAGGCCGTCCTGTCTCTGTACGCTTCTGGTCGTACTACTGGTATCGTTCTGGACTCTGGTGATGGTGTTACCCACGTTGTCCCCATCTACGCCGGTTTCTCGCTCCCCCACGCCATTATGCGTATCAACCTGGCTGGTCGTGACCTGACTGACCACCTCATGAAGCTGCTGACTGAGCGTGGTTACTCGTTCACCACTACTGCTGAGCGTGAGATTGTCCGTGAAATCAAGGAGAAGCTGTGTTACGTTGCTCTTGACTTTGAGCAGGAGCTGCAGACTGCTTCGCAGTCGTCGTCGCTCGAGAAGAGCTATGAGCTTCCTGACGGACAGGTCATTACCATTGGTAACGAGCGTTTCCGTGCTCCCGAGGCCCTGTTCCACCCCTCTGTTCTGGGTCTTGAGTCTCCTGGAATCCACGAGACCACTTTCAACTCGATTATGAAGTGTGATGTTGATGTTCGTAAGGACCTTTACGGTAACATTGTCATGTCGGGTGGTACCACCATGTACCCCGGTATTGCTGAGCGTATGCAGAAGGAGATTACTGCTCTTGCTCCTTCTTCCATGAAGATCAAGATCATTGCTCCTCCTGAGCGTAAGTACTCTGTGTGGATTGGAGGTTCCATTCTTGCCTCGCTCGGAACCTTCCAGCAGATGTGGATCTCCAAGCAGGAGTACGATGAGTCTGGACCTTCTATTGTTCACCGCAAGTGCTTCTAAGTTTCTCCCTAGTTTTATAGTTAGTTAGAAATGGAACAACAATCCGCGTTTAACCAAGGAGTTGGTAGTAAGTTGGTAGTAAGTTGGTAGTAACTACCAGTGAGTTAGTAGTAACCAGGAAGTTAGTAGCAGTTAGTAGTAGCAGCTGGTAGTACTAGAAGTAACCAGTAAGTTAGCAGTAAGGTAGCAGCAGTAACCAGGAAATTGGTAGCAGTTGGTAGTAGCAGTTGGTATTAGGAGAAGAAGTCTCGTATTTTATGCAGGGTCTACCAGCCGCGCCAGCCGCACAAACCGCGTATTGTTTACGTCTTTGCGCGTCCCTTAAACTTGTGATACTTTAACGACTGTTGTTTAACCACGACAAAAGTAGACAAACAAAAATGTGGGGGTTACGACGCTCTCCGCGGAAATCAACTCCATCTGGAAGTTATGCCGAACCAGACCTTCGCACAGCCGTAGGATCAGACCGCCGGGCCTCTTTCGTCGACGCTCCAGCCTATGATCCTAGAGGTGATCTGACAATGCCTGTAAGCTTATCTTTGCGAGGTCTAAGGCGTAGTAGAGACTCACTGGCTCCTTCTAGAGGCATTCTCAAGTCTTCTGCTTTCGATGATAACAATACTGTAGTGGGTATTATGACTGCTCCACACGACACTACCGAAGTATTGAAGAAGCGTCGTGTGAGCTTTGCACCTAAAGCTACTACCTATCAGTGGTAAGTAAACCTGAACTTTGTTTATGCTATCCAATCTAACCGAAGGAGTGAACAACGAGAAAACGAGGCTTCTAATAAACCAGAACGTTCTCCTCGCAAGTCACCCGGCAAGTCACCAGCCAAACCTACAGCAGGCAAGTCACCGGCCAAATCAGCGACCAAGTCACCGGCCAAATCACCAGGCAAATCACCAGGCAAATCACCAGGCAAACAACCCCATACAAGATTCATTGAACCTCAAGAATCACCTAGCAAATACGCTTCAACCTTTGCGTCTCGTTCTCGCAGTGTATCGCCAGTCAAGGCCCCCTTGCGTCCAATGACGAGTCCTGCTGTGAATGCTCGCCAATCCGAGATAATGAATGACAATAGCAGCGACATGGAGTTAGAAGATGCTACTGATGTGTTTGAAGACACAATTCCTTCGCGCAGTAATACTCACAAAAGTGATGAAATGCTCATAAGCTTCGAGTCACCTCCAAAGCAGGCTCGCACTAGTCCTCCACTGCAACCTAGCTTTGCTGCAACGGCACGCGTCAGCTCTGGCGGTGATGACATGGAGTTAACGACCGTCTTTGGTGGCCCTCGAGTCAAACCCTTTATACCTCTGGCTCCCATTCCAGCTGCTGAGGATGATGGAAACATCACAATGGACTTCACTACTGGCGTCTCTCAGATCTTCCAGCGCCAGCTCACTTCAACTGCTGCTGCTCCATCACCCACACAAGCGGAGAACATGAACATGTCAATGACAATTGGTGGTGTAACAACACAGTCTCCTGCACCACATCGGCAGAGCGACGTCGTCCCTATGGACTTTACCGAAGCGGTACGCCCTGTTCCTGTTGACACTCCGATGGAGTTCACGCAGGCAGTTGGTGGTCTTAACGACGATATCACCATGGAGATGACTCAGGCTGTTGGTCATGTCCACAATGTTGTCCGTGGACCTCAATATCGTGAACCACGATACGATGATAACACTATGGAATTGACCCAGGCCGCGGGGAACGTTGTCGCTCTCCCACAGCGCGAGTCCGGCCAACACCATTATGACGAAGTTACAATGGATCTCACAGGCCAAGTGACCATGGAACTGACTCAATATGTTGGTGGCAGCGTTCCCCGAGATGGTACAAATACCGGCTTTCGCCAAGAATCATATCCTATGGAATTGACTCAAGTTGTTGGCAGGCCTGTCCATGAAGCTTCCGTCGACACTAGTCAGACGCAATACGAGGTACCGATGGACATGACGCAGGCTGTTGGTCGCGCACCAAACGATAGATACTCTATCACTGCTGCCATGGACTTCACTCGCTCAGTAGGACGAGTTCACGAGTCGAAACCTGAAACTGACAGCGAGGAGTTAGAACAAACCGATGCAATGGAATTCACTCAGGCTGTCGGTAATGTTATCAAAACTGATAATATGGGGAACGAGGAAGATGCTCAAACAATGGAGATGACACGAGTAGTTGGCGGTTCCGCAGCCGTCGAAGACGTTGAGTCCAACACCATGGAAATGACTCGCCCTCTTGGAGGCGTCCTCCGTGAGTCTGACCGAAGCACTGGTGCTGTTGATATGACTCAAGATATGGAGATGACGCATGTGGCAGGTCGAGTAACCCGTGACGATGTAACGATGCAGCTCACACAAACTGCTAATACCCCATCCAACACTCGTTCTATTATACAGGATATGGAATTGACTCGACCTATCGATGTTTCGCAGATGCTTGTTCGATCAGCGACTCCTCGAAGGAGCTCTACGCGAAGCTCTATACGAACGCCTTCACGCCTTCAGCAGAAGATTGAGTCCATGTCACCTCGCAAATCGACGCAACGAACTCCTTTGAGGCCCATAATCCCTACGATTCAGTCGACCGGGAAGCGTCACAACCGAGCGAACAAGGTTCAAACGTTGACGCCAGTAGAAGATGATCCAAATATTGCTCTGCAGGATTTCCTCTCCATGATCTCGGTTGATTTCATGGATAACTTCCTTGGTAACAGTCGCCGAGACAGCTCGTTTGGCGCCACTGATGAGTCGACCGAGGAGCCAAGCGAGGAAGATTATCTAGTGGCAGCGCTCAAGCTCCCATTGCTGAATATGTATGACTTTGGTGCTCGAGAACTCAAAAATGACATCAAGAACGCCAAGGAATACTTTACCCAATGGGAGGAGTCTGTCCGTGAAGAGAATCCAGCCTTGTTTCGCGAGTACCTCGATGCATCGCCTGAGGTGAAGCAGATTATGAACTCGCAGTTCCAGCTGCTGAAGAACTTTACTCGCCAGCAGGCAAAGGGACAGTGGTATGATTGGCGACACAAGCTTGCATCTGGCCTAAACGTTGATCTTGAGAAGTCGGTATCCATGCTTGACGAAGACCTCAAAGTGCTGGACAGCCTACTACAAAACTCGGAGAGCCAGCGTGCCGAGGCTGAAGTTTCGAGGCAGGAACTGCGCGAGCAATTGGCAGCTCTGCAAAAGAGTGAGCAAGCTCTTGAGAACTGCGATAAGGAGAAGCTGATGGAGCTGCAGACGGTGATTGTCGAGCTGAAGCACGAGGTGGGCGAGAGCAGGACTGCATTGGAGAAGTTGAAGCAGACCAATGAAGAGCTTGATGCTGCAGTTGAGGAACTGAAGAGCAAAAAGACTAGTCTCATTGAAGAGATCAGTGCAGCTGAGGCCCAGCAGCAATCTCTACGTATTGCAGATAATGGGGAGATTGCGGCGATGCGACAGGCATATCAACAGCTGAAGCAATTGTCTGGAATCAAGGAGATGTCTCTTGATGGTGGTGACGTGCCACGCCTTCAGGTGGAGACGAAGAAGGGTCTGAAGATTGAAATTAATCTGTCGCAGCCAGCAGTACCATTTGGTATCACTCTTTGTCCGAAGCTCACTGACAACAACGTTCACAACTTTTTCCTTGAACCAGTGAGAAAGCACGCTGACAAGAACACGAGCCTGAACACTGGAGCCCGGGTCCGAGCACTCATCGAGCTGTGGGACAATGTTCACAGTATTGCACTCCATGTTCAGAGCCTTGAACTGCAGCTCATGACGACTGTCATCAGTAGCACAAACATGCTGACAGCCAGAGTCTCTGTTCTTCTTCCTCAGGGCCTTGCACAAGTTGATATTGGCATTGATAGCCAAGCTGTTTTCAAGTATCCCAACGTGGAGCCGACCGTTGAAACGAAGGTTGTTCACGGCTCTTTCGATGGTGCTCTTCTCAGCAAAGAAGTGACCGAGAGCTTTTCATCGCGTGGATTTGCTGGTGCCATTGAGGCGTGCATGGCATTTTCTGCTTAGTTTGTACGAAATGTATTTATTGACATGAGAAGTTGAGTAGGGATGTTTGGGTGACACCGTGAAGTATCAGGAACCCACTTTTTACACAGAAACCGAGACTACAACGTTGATATTTGAATCAGATACATTCAATTGATACATCAGCAGTTTTATTCACATTTTAACATGAATTTCAGCTTTATTTGCGCCAATTGACACCTTCATCCGTGAGGGCAAAGACGTCGTCGCTACTCGGCATAAACCCGTGCCCTGAAATCTTTGGATCCAAACATTGTGGTCAAGTTTACCAGTTTTCTCTCTTCTGCCAGCCAGTTGAGTGTTTGAAAAGTACTGCTGTCCATCTGTAGAAGTCAGAATTAGGCAACCATGTACTCGTCGAATCGTGGACTCAGCCACTCGCAGTCAGTGTTTGACTTAAGTGGTGTTAATAATGAGGAGCGGTCAATGGGTGATTCCCTTGCAAGTCTCAATGCGTTGAACAGAAGCGAGAACACACGTGAACCAGAAAACTTTGGTGGCTTACGACAAGGGTTCCGAGGTAGTCAGAACTTTGGTCGTGGGTCACAGTCGCAATGGACACGAACGCCAGGCCGTCTACAACCTTCATATATCAACCAGGATAACAACGACGATGGTTCATGGGATTCGCCGACGCCCGAACAGCAGCATATTGATTTCGGACGTGTCAACGCACGAGGACCTGCTACGCGCACACGATCCTCGTTTGTTGGTGCTGTTGGATCAAGACCATCAACACCTGGCGGCGCGCCATACTCCTCGCGCAATCGAAAGGCCGCATCTCCGTCTGGGGCAGCAGGCAACTTTGGCACGACGTTTGGTGTCCCGAAACCAGCGCACACAGCCAAGATGAGCTCAATCAACAACGGCGACGACGCGCCACCTCAGCTCAGCATATACGATACTGCGACGCCAGCAGCACGATCACTGCGCGAGTCGCAACGGGAATCTGCTAGGGACGATGGATTGGTGGGACGACGCGCGTCCATGGCTATCAATGCTGAAGAGGAACAGAAGAAGCGTACCGAGGCACGAGAACACGAGATAAACTCGCTGGTCCATTCGAATGCAGTGGTTATTTTCGGCTTCCCACCATCAATGGATCGCCTTGTATTGGCCCATTTCGCGCGCTTTGGCACGATTCTCGAGCCCGTCGACGATGCCACCAAAATGCCGGTCAAGAACCGCAAGGGACTGCCTCCAGCACCGCCATTTCTGACAGGCCGCAACTGGATGCGTCTCACGTATGCTGATACGCAGTCGGCGGTTCGAGCTGTTGAAGAGAACGGCACCTTGTTTGGTGAATACCTTATAGGATGTGTTGCATTTTCGAGTTTCCGACCTGGTGAACTTGTCAGTGCTGGTGAGCAGGCCATGTTTGATGACATTCACAATGCGGGAATGATGAGTCCTGAGGAAGAGCAGGCTCAAGCCATGCAACAACGGTCGTTCGTCAATCACAATGATCCCAACTCGCCCGACGCTCGACGAGCAGCTGCGCGAGCGCGGATCCTGCGTAATGCAGATGTCACCGAGGCTGGTCGGTCTACACCGTCGGTTGCATCAATTAACCGAGCTGCGTCCATGTCGACAATGAGCGACTCGAAGCACCGTATGACCCTACAGGACGGCAGTATCTACAGTGCCAAGCCCAAAGAATCGCGCGGTCTGTTTGGTTTCTTTGGAACCTCGGCCAAAGCACCTGAATTGACGAACCCAGGACCCGAACAACAGCCCAAAGGTTGGCTTGGAATAGCCACGAAGCGAGCATCTGAGTTTGTGTTTGGCTGGGACGATTTGTAGACTAGAAGTGGAGCATCAGGAAGCACATTTTTAACCTGTCAATGGCATTATTATTGTATCTATTAGTACTGGGTTCTACTGGAAGTTGGTTCTACTCGAAGTTGACTGCTCTTTATAGACTTTATGATGACCGCTCGCTCGCTCCCCCCACCATGACGGTCATTCCCCCGCGCGCCGGGCTAAGCGCCGTCTTCCCATGCCCTGAAAAATCCAACCTTATCCCCAGCCTGTTTTCTTCCATACACTTCACTAGCCAACATGAGCGGACGTTGTAAGTCAATTCTGATTGTTTGGTACACACAGTGGACAGGAAATGGTTGAATCATGAGAAATTGGACTATTGAGGCAGAAAACAAGACTTTTGGACCGTCCTCCAAAGGCTCGTATTCACTGTCTCCATAAGCAACCAAGTACGGCCATAGACGGCTCTGAGGATCATTCTATGGCTATATTGGGTTCTATGAATGGGCTAATTAACTACTGGAGACTCTATTGGAAATGATGTTTGTGAGCAACGATGATGACTTGGTTGGCGTTGTCGTTGTGTAATGAACAGCAAAATACGAAGCTTCAACGACTCAGCCCTGTTGATTCTACATTACAGTGGTCTGTATTGCCGTGTATTTCCCCCTGTATTGGTCTGTGTTACCTCTACTCTACTGGGATTCTAGTGATTGAGCTCTGATTCTATTTCTGTATTACCTGTTTACTGTCTCCCATTCCGGTGATTGCTCCTCTCAGTTTTTTACTAACTAAAGTGCGCCTGCTTGATCTTGTCAAGCCCTTCTTACCCATTCTACCCGAGGTCGAGGTGCCCATCCAGAAAATTGTCTTTGATGAGAAACTCATCTGGACCGTCAGCGCTTCGCTGCTGTTCTTCGTCTTGACAGAACTACCACTTTATGGAATCGTACCTGTCGACAGCCCTGATCCCATTTACTGGCTGCGAGCTGTGTTTGCCTCGTCGCGAGGATCCCTGGCTGAGGTCGGTATTCTCCCTATCATCAGCTCTGGTTTTATTTTCCAGATCCTCGGAGGTCTGCAGCTCATCGACGTCAACTTTGACGTGCGAACTGACCGCCAGCTCTACCAGTCGGCCCAGAAGCTTCTGGCCGTTGTGCTCACTGTCGCTCACTCTCTGCTCATTGTTTTGTCGGGTGTCTACGGTACTCCGACCGAACTTGGTGCTTCCGGATGTATTCTGATTCTGTCGCAGCTCATCATGGGTGGTTTTGTCATCATCCTCATGGACGAGGCTCTGCAAAAGGGTTACGGCTTTGGCAGCGGAACTTCGTTGTTTGCTACTCTTACTATTAGCCAGCAGTTTATGTGGAACACGCTTTCGCTGGCTGGCGGTAACGAGCTCGTGACCAACGTCAAGTCGACTGCTCGCATTGCTACTGATGCTGCCTCTGTTCTGGCCAATGCTCCTGCCGGTACCAGCTTTATCGCTGCCCGCAACAAGGAGTTTACTGGTTCATTCTCAGCTTTTGTTCACATGCTGTTCTCGCGCAATTTCAAGACTGCCCTTGTTGAGGCTTTCTACCGTGCTCATCTGCCCAACCTGTTTGAGCTTTACGGCTCGCTGATTGCTTTCGGTATTGTTGTCTACCTGCAGACCCTGCGACTGGAAGTTCCTATCAAGTCGACCAAGGCCCGTATGCCTGCCAACACCTTCCCTGTTCGCCTGTTGTACACCGGAAATATGCCTGTATACGTGTTCTACTCGTTTGTTGCCAACCTCTTCATTGTCTCGTCGAGTCTGTACCGCCTGTTTCCCTACAACCTCGTGGTGCGTCTTCTTGGAACATGGGAGGCTCGCCAGGGCTCCAACCAGCTGTTTGCTGTGTCGGGTCTTGCTTACTACCTGCAGCCTCCTTTCAGCCTGACTGAGGCTCTGTGGGACCCCATCAAGACTGTCATCTACTTGACTCTGCTGATTGTGTCGTCTATCTTCATCTCCAAGTCGTGGACTGAGATCTCCGGAGCTTCGCCCCGTGATATCGCCAAGCAGTTCAAGGAAATGGGAATTGTTATTGTTGGTCACCGTGATGTTTCTATCATTAAGGAGCTCAAGCGAATCATTCCTTCTGCTGCTGCCATTGGTGGAGCCTTGAGCGCTGTCATTATTGGTGGTCTTGACATTCTTGGACTTTCTGGAACCGGAATCTCAATGTTCATTGGTGCTACCACTATCCATAACTACTTTGAGGTGCTTTCTCAGGAGAACGGCCAGGGTGCCTTCACTGGATACTGAAGTCATTTTCTCTACAGAGTGATCTCCGCCGAGTCCAGGCTCAGTCTCGGCCGGTAGGCTGTATAAAGGACAATGTACAAACTAATTGAACTTAGAAGCGGTGTAGAAGATGATAGGATAAAAAAACAAGGAAAATTGGTTAATTTGTATTGTTCAAGGTTTCGAGGAATCGTTTCCAGACATATATATGCGTATAACCGACACAACATATGCGCTTACCATGTAGAAAACGGCAACTGGATGATTACAAGTCCTGTTGCCTTCCACTCATTACCATCTACCTAGCACACACAATGACTTCATCGAGTAGCAAAACTGAGAAGGAGTGCGAGAAGATCCTCAACGACGCGACAGAACATGCGTCAGGAGCCGTTACCGATGGCTCGCCGGCACCCAATGGTGCTGACATTGAAGAAGCGCTGTATTCGCTCGGTAAGATCTACGCTGAGGCCGAACGCCCCCAAGACCTTGCACAACTCGTTGGTCGGGCGCGAAGCATCCTCGGTGGCTCGGTGGCTGCGTCATCCAAGTCCAAGGCTGCCAAGATCATCCGTAACTTGATTGATCTGTTTGAGCGAATCGGCACGCCAAAGTCGGAGGCCACTACGAGTATTAGTGCTGCGGCCAGCGCGTCAATCACTGGCACTACCGACACCATCAAAGAGGAGGTACTGAAAATCCAAATTGACACGACCAAGGAATGTGCGGAGTGGGCTGTAGCTGAGAACCGTAACTTTCTTCGCCAGAGCTTACAAACCCGACTAGTAGGCTTATACCTCAGACAACGGTCGTACCAGACGGCAATCACGCTTATCAACTCTCTTCTTAAGGAGCTTAAGCGTCTGGATGACAAGATGATGCTCATAGAAGTTCAGCTTCTTGAGACCAAGGTGTACCACTCTCTACGCAACATTGCCAAGAGTAGAGCGTGTCTGACTTCGGCTCGCACCACGGCCAACGGCATTTACTGCCCACCAGCGATCCAGGCCTCACTCGACAACATGAGTGGAATCTTACAAGCTGAAGATAAGGATTACAAGACGGCGTTTTCGTACTTTTACGAAGCCTTTGAGGGCTACGCCAGCCAGGATGATGATGCAAATGCCGTCATTGTTCTCAAATACCTACTGCTGTGTAAGATCATGCTCAACCTTACCGATGACATGGAGAACCTTCTGGCGACGAGCAAATCGGCTCACAAGTATGCATCAAAGGGTGGCCGTGAGATTGAGGCCATGAAGGCTATTGCCCGCGCCCACTCGAACCGCAGTCTCAAGGAGTTTGAGGAGGTCCTCAAAGCTTATGGTCCCGAGCTTTCCAAGGATCCATTTGTGCGTTCACACTTTTCGGCTCTCTATGATACTCTACTTGAACAGAACCTGGTCAAGGTCATTGAACCTTTTTCATGTGTCGAAATCTCTCACGTGGCTGACCTTGTTGGTCTTGACACCCGTCAAGTCGAGGGTAAACTCTCGCAGATGATCCTCGACAAAGTCTTCTATGGAGTCCTCGACCAAGGCAATGGCTGGCTTTTTGTCTACGATGAACCCAAGTCGGATGCTACCTATGAGTTGGGTCTGGAGACCGTCAAACACATGTCCACTGTTGTGGATCTGCTGTACGAGAAGGCTGCTGCTCTCAACTAAGAGACTTCCAACAATAGAAGCGATAACAGTTATTCTAGTTCAATAAACTGCTGCGCATGTATATTTTGTTATAGGTTCGCCCTTTGGTAATACCTTGTCATTTACATCTGTGATTGTAGGTTAGAAGCTAGAACTGTATTTGAATGTTATGTTCTGACTTAATATAATACAGAAGACCATGAAGTTGCTCTTTACGAAGTATCTGGCTTGGTAAGATTTAAGCAGCCACTACTCCAAAAATCCCCTCTTCACCGCGTGCAACACCATCTGAAACCGCGTCGGCAACGCGAAGAAGAAGCTGGTCCAGCAGACCGGCTCGCAGGAACAGTCTATCGAGTCCCACAGATTCATCAGACACAAGAATAGCCAGTTCAGCAGCCTGGCGGAGAAAGGCAGAGTGTACAGTCTGGGCTTCAACAAGTATGCGGGCCAGCTCTAGGACGACGTATGGCAAGTAGATAGTGCGAAGATCCTCCAGCTCAGGCGAAGAGACGACCGTTCCATTTGAAGGAGTAACACCCGACTCTTCCGGCATAAGCCAACCGCTAGTGAGGTCTTGCACACTCTCAGAAGTACCCTCAATGATACGCAGAGCACTCTGCTGCCACGTCTTTGACTGGTCACGCGTCTCAATGTGCCTATCCCATTCAGCAATCACCTCAAGGCAGTTCAGCAACCGGTCATACTCGAGTATCTCAGTTCGCTCCTTAGCAGTCACTTGAGCATACTCCTTTTCATTTGCCGGACTTAGAGAAGCCGCGTCAAATTTCTTCACTATTGTAGATGACTTGACAGAAGCGCTGAACTCCAGAGCTGCTCCAAGCTTACCAAGTGATAGAAAGTGACGATAGAGAGAAGCAATTGAGTGCACAGCATCAGGCCACATTGAAGCGTCAACGTACCATTCAACAGCGCGACAGAGTCTTTTATCCTCTTCCGACACATGCTTCGTCAGGTGAATCCCAAAAACTCTGAATCCATCTGTATGCGATGCAGTCCGTGGCGTCTGCTGGAAAACACGCTCGACTGCTGCACGAATGCTGTTTGGCATATCAAGACCAAACTTTGCACCGAGTTGCAGATGAAGTTTGCGGTCAGCAGGGTCCGAAGTATTCGCTAATAGGAATGAGTATGTCTCAACGGCGAGAGATGCAGGCAGGAAACTGACATAGAGGGGAACATGCTGACCTTGTCCGCGCATGCTGAGCAGTTCAATGTATGCACGAACAACAATTGCCACGCTCTCTTCTGAAGCAGGCATCAGAGCCACGGAATCAACTGTACGAATAAATAGAAGCAAATGTGTTAGAACTCGCAGAAGCTGTTCATTTTCCGTAAGCACGCTTGTCTGTTGCTCTCCCTCCATTACTTGTGTCAAACTGTGAGCGCCATCGTTGGCCACGTAGCCGACCGTGCTGTTAATGACGGATCCCATGAGATTGCGCATGTGGTTTGTGCTCTGACTGCGGACTACCGGATTAGACGATTGTGATAGGGTCTCCAAGATTTGGCCAATCGTAGACACAGTTACATGAGCACTCTGCGCAAGTTTTGCATCAACCCGGCCGCTCTGCACAAGCACAGAGCTCGCCTCGCACGAAACAAGGTATGACAAGTAAGCGACAAACTGTGTCTCCCAGGTGTCACACAAGGGGACAACAGAGTCTAGGTTACCGCCCAGAAATCCATAAATACCACGCTCGTAGCTGTCGAGGCCACTGGCGAGTTGCGACAGTTGTCTGCACATCCACTGCCACAACGCTTTGTTATCTGTACCCGTTGGTCGTGGGGACTGTGCAAGAGAATCTGGTCCCGACAATCCCAACACTTCGCCGTCAATCTCGAGATCGATATATTCGTTTCGGCCTGCCAGAGCTAACTTGAGATCCCAGTTTCCAGTCTTTTCACAGATGGCTGCTGCTTCGTCATACTTTCGAGCCATGATCAGCTCAAAGACGTATTTAAAGATGGAACGGTCGAACTTGGCATCTTCTGGATCTATAGAAGCACCTTGACGCAGGGGCGCATCCGAATCAAGCTCAGTTACAATCTTCTCGGCAGAGTCAGGCTTTAGGTTACCAAAGGCGCCAAACTCGGCACTCTTGGGGAGATTAGGCAGTTTGCGTTGCTTAACCTTGTTTTTAGTATACATCCATTTGACGCTCCGCAGCTCCTCAGGTTCTGTGGGTGTTGCCAGAGTATCCTGAAGCCAGCCGAGAATGATCCAGTTTTCACGCGACTTGAGGTTCTGTCGTAGATAGTGTTCATGAACAATGGCATTTGAGTTGTACACGCGAATAGAGGGAATTGGTTCGGGTTGAGATGCTCTGAAGCGGTACAATAAGTCCACGAGTTGCCATAGGCGCGCTTCCAGTTCGTAGATTTCGAATTCGGATTCATCCGACTTGTCTAGCGCATCAATGGCACTGTTTGTTAGAATTTTTGCTCAATAAATCAACGAGACAAACACAAAAAACCCGATACTGTCAAGTAGCACCATATATGTTGACAGTATCGCGTAGAGTATTGCATCTCTCACTTTGGAAAGAATAAACTTACTGTTTACTTGCCAAGGCACGAAACTCGCCAACAACTGCAAAGTCATCCTCATATATACCCAGTCGAGCCGTCTCAAGGCAGTGAGCAAAGTCACTCAGTAGCTGAGGAGGTGTTTCGCCGACCTCGGCATTCGCTACCGTGTATTCGACCATGCCTCGAGTTGCGATGAGGTTTGTTCGAGGTCAAAATCATAGTGTGATATTTCATGTTGGACTTAGCTGCATATGCACTTAAACCTGAAACACTATACCGCCTTGGCTTCGCAAAAGCACCTAACTACATTGTTTTTAACAGTAGAGTTGTGCAACTTTCCGTGTTATTCCTTTGCCACTTTGCTCTTTCAGTTAAGTCTATACTGGTAGGACCATCTGGTTATTTCATTGCAAAAAGCGGGTCATGGGGTCTCCATTTATCTTTCAATGCCGCTAGCAAATCAATCTGAGCAGGGAGCCTTGGCTGCTGCATCAGCGGCCCTCCCTACAAACACAACTTCGACCCCATCAACAACAGATACCGCGGCAAATTCTTCACCATTACAGGTCCAAAACGCCTTTTCAAACTTGTACCGGTTGACTTCTGGGTGCACTCAGATTCCCTATCGTACGTTCATCAGCGAGTCAGGCGACGGCCCTGCTCTAGTCTCGGCAGCATGGGAGATCCGTCAAAAAGACCCACTGGCTCTTGTCCAAGTCCTGGACAATGAACTTTGGACCTTTGCGAGTTGTATGCGAAATACATCTGACTCGGCTCCCGAACCCGACAGTAAGTACGCCCTCATCCAAACATCGACGGGCGTGTTTCTCGCTTCTACACTGGGCCAATACCTGTCGCCAACAATGGCTTCAGGCCCAGCTTCTTCATCTGCTTCTGGCGGAATGCCTACTGGATCTCCCGGTTCCATTCCCTCTGCGGGCACTGTACCAACTGCCGGTCCACCAGTTGCGTCTGGTCCAACACCGGGTGTACCATTTTCCAACTCGGCTTCTGCCCCGTACCTTCCATTCGTTTCATCTATTCGCCAATTGTTGCTTATGAACCTAGCTTCTCCAGGACTTTTTGTGCCTTTTGGACAAGCATTACTATCGTCCAATGGCTCGTCAATTCTTTCAATCGACCCATTCCTCACTCCCATTGGCGACATCATCATCAAAATCCATATGAGAAGCTCTCAGTTAAAGCCTCTGGCTGAATCACTTGACATGGGTGACGCAACTATTGATGGCACCCCCAAATGGCCTTCCAATGTGGCAATTGCTCCATCTGCTCTGGTGGCATCTTTCTTGGAAGGACCAATCCCACCACCGCCTAACTCGAGCCAATTTATAAGCATGCTGGAAATGGCTATGGACAGCCAGTTTGTGATTTCAAACATCTATGATTTCTCAAAATGGGTCAAGGTCCGTCTGCTCAGCACCCAGGAAATCGTACTCTGGCCAGTAGACCTATGCTTTGCTGTGCCAGTTCAGAGTGAAACAGCAGATTCCCTGAAGCCTTCAGCGTCCTGGGATCATTTACCTGACTTGTTTGATGATGTAGAGAGGCAGATGAACATGGCGAAAGCATATATGAGGGGCCTCAACGAGTCGCAAAGCCGTACTTCAGCCGGGGTCAGCGCCATCGACGAGTTAACTCGTTCGGCAGATACTTCTGATTCGAAGAGAACCATCGCTAATATTTATCCCACGCCGCCAGACCCTCAGATTCGCACACAGAGAATCAAATTGGATACCAGCGAGCCTTCCATGGGCACCTCTACACCTGCTCCAGGTGCCATGAGTGGAGAGCCTTGGGATGACGACATCTTTGGAGATGGGCAAGAGGTAACTGAGGCCGACTTCAACTTTTTTGACCAGCCAGAGCCCATGGATGAACCGGACATGGCGATGAACCCTGTTCAAGACATAGATCCGTACGGGGTTTCGACAACGGCAAACTCCGTTCAGACCACGGAGAAGTTGACTGAGTCAATGGTAGTAGATGTCGAACCTGACCAAGCTAAAGGAGACACCTATGAGCCGGTGACACCGGGAGAGATCGGACCACTCACAAAAAGCACAATGATTCGAGATACTACGAACAAGCCTCACCAGAAGAGCATATTCTCTGCTCTACAGTTCAACCCGGCGATATCAAATGTGATAGATTCGAAATATGGCTCGGGCGGCCGATTCTTTGTATCGGACCCAGAGGAGATGTCGGATGACGATGAGTCTTCGATGAGTCCTCAATCCGAACGTCCTGCCGAAGCTGATGGGACGAACAGGTCTACACCAGTTCACCATCGCACAGCGTCGGACCTAGGTGATGTCTCCTACCTGCAAACCCAGGAGCAGCATCCTTCAAATGGAGGTTCTACTGATTTGTCCGTAGTTGATTATTCTGGAGACTGGTTCCGTGTCCTCAGTCTCTCATCAATCAACAGTAGGGTGAATGTGGATCAGATGACAGACTTCTATACTCCAGATCAGAAGCCAGTCCCCTGCAATGACAACACTGCTATTGGTGCATTACTTGAGCAGGTTGTTTGGGATAACGACATGGCAGCTTCCTTCATTGGGGATCAGCACGATGTCCTTGTGCCAGATGTTGCAGTCCTACGCAAAACCATAGCGCTGTTTCCTCACTTGTCGAATGTCACACTTGGTGACTTGTTGAAACTCTCTGATTCGATATTTATTGTCGACAAAGAAGTGAAGCCCGAAAATGGTACTTCAGGGCCCCAGAGCTTACACTCAAACTCGAATGCAGCTGGTGGGCTTCAGATGATTCATAACTCTTCTGCTGTCAACGGAGCATCAGCCAGCGAAGCTAGCAGAATGGCTGCCCATGCTGATAAGCCTATCAAGAGTGAAGTTTTCGCCATACCAGCTCCACTGTTCGCTGTTCATCGATTGAACCAGGCTATGAAGGCGAGGGCTCCTATTATTCGATTTTGGAAAATATTTGGCCTGAGCCCCCGTTCAGGAACTAAAGATATTGTGCTTATGATTTTGTGCTGTAATGGCGAGCGTATTGTGTCGGCATGCCGAGCATTCCTCGATCTGTTTAAGAACACTTATGAAGGGTGTAACCTTGGCACAGTTGAGTTGGCGTCATTCGGAATCTTCACGGACGGTATCGTCCCTGTGTCGCACCTAAACTCGTCCGAGCCTAGTGATACAGATGGAGAGTCGTATGGAATTTCGAGAGCGTTGGGTGACATCGAACGCGTGTATATTGATGAGGTGGAAAAGCCTAAGAACGTTGTTGTCCTCACAGTCAATGAGGATGAAGATATGGCTGGTCTTGTGTTTGTAAGTGAGGCTATGGCTGGTTTAAGATCCAAAGGTGTCGTTTGGCAAGCTCTCGGCAAAGGGAAGGTTGTGCAGGAAGATACTATAGTGGTTCCTTCACAATTAAGCATGGTTCGGTTGACTCTCGGTGTCTACGATAAAGCGTTTCTGACGGAAGAGGAGGGTCTATCTGCATCTGAGGCAACACTGACTGCTTACATACATGGTATTCGCCGACCTTTACCTGCATTTAGTCTGGCTCGGATCCCTCCACCCAAAATCAGCTTCAAGTTGGTTGCTATCCCTCCTGCTTCTCTCATGGAGGAGGATTCTTCACTACATCTGGCATACGCTATTTCTGGGGACGGCCGGTGGGTTTCGGCGGCGTGGTCTGATCAATGGGGCGAGATGACTATGGTAGAAGCATTTTGCTTACAAAGGGGTGGAAATCGAGTCCGCACCTTTGAAGACGTATGTGCTGTTATCTGGGAAAAGTCCGTTGAATTGGCAGGCCGGACGGCCAATCACTGGCGCGTGATTATTGCAAAGGTTGGCACGAAGATGGATTCTAAGGAGTTGAACATGTGGCAACGGATCACGGAAGCCTCTCATCCTCAGTACCATTCTGGAACACACCCGAGTTTTAAAGGTCGTACGACTGGGCCTGCTGGTCATTCAACAGAGCCGAGTAACCAGGCTGGCGGACAAACTGGCCGCCCACAGAGTCCCAATGGAAGCCGACGCGACGGCATAAGCTTTGTATACATTGTGTGTGTGGACTCTGTGTCTTCGCTTCTACTAAACGGTTCGGGAGTGTTTGCGTTTGAAAAGTTTGAATCAGCCAATGTTCGTAGTTCTCCGCTCTCATTAGAGACAGCGAAGGGAACACCGATTACGCCGCAGAGATCTTTGGGAGAGTTGGACTCACCCGATACTTACGGAGGAAACATCGCAACGCCCTCAAACAGTTCTCAAGGGCCTGGTGACAGTTCTGACAAACAGCAGCATGATGGAGGCGAGGATATGGTTGTTATAGACATCAAGGACGAAGCGTATGGTACACTTCTACAAGGAGTATCGCTCCAAGTTGTCCATGGAGCGCTTGGTGATACTTCAATAGCCAAGCCAACTATTATGGGCCTCATCTTGAAGTCGTCAGTCAAAGAGTCGACATCGGATATTCCCCTCTTACAGGTATCTATGCTGCACTCTCCAACGTCGTCGGCGTTGATGATGAAGACGCTGTTGGTGCAATACCGACGGCTCGCCTCGCTCGGTGAAGCTATGGGGGTCAGTAATAGTTCTACAGTGTCACCATGGCACGTTGCTGCCTGCCAGAAGATGCTTTGCGTTCTCGGGCACATTGAGTAACAATTACTCTATATGATTTTTTAATGACTTCAATGAATAACGAATTTTCAGTTTTTTCGGTAGTCTTCAAGCTACCTAATAAAAGGACCGATGTCAAAATTTACATTTTATGATTCAAACAACCCACATACACTATTCTGTGAACCAATTCCGTTTCTTTGAAGGTGTCATAGCTTTTTTAAGGTGTCGTAGCTTCATACCGAGGCGTCTCACTCTCATCAACTCCCCAAGCAGCAGGAGTCGGAGCTCCAAGCGCAGAAGGCGTCTTAGGATCGTATGCTCCTGGAGTGAATGCCGCCGCAGGTGTAGGAGCACTGATAGGATCCTCACGGTAAGGAGCAGGAGTAGGTGCACTGAGAGCACCAGGAGTAGGAGCTACGAATCCTGGAGTAGGAGCCGAGCGTCCGTAAGAGCGTGCACTGAGTGAATCTCCCGCATCCCATCCAGGAGTAGAACCACCTGCCGAGCTCCAAGCTGGAGTGCGCCCACCAGAAGCACCGGGGGTGGCAGTCGAATAAGCAGGAGTCTTGGATCCTAGACTCCAAGCAGGCGTCTTTGAGCCCGAGCTCCAAGCAGGAGTTCGCGATCCACCTTCATACGAAGGGGTTTGAGAGCCAGACCCCGCCCAAGCTGGAGTCTTACCGCCAGATGACCCTGTAGAAGAGCCTGCCCACGCTGGTGTGCGACCTCCACTGGCTCCCATTGGTGTAGACCAGCCGTTTCGGCCGGGACCACCAGGAGGAGGCATGTTACCATAGCCTCTCGAGCCACCAGGACCACCAGGACCACCAGGACCTGAGCGGCGTGGGAATGCAACGTCGCTGAACGACATTTTTGAGCCACCGTTTGGACTGTCAAAAAGTAGCTTTGAAACATCAATCGTAATGAAGTTCTTCTTAACATCCAACTCGACTCGAGCCATGTTATCCGTGAACTCCTTCACCATACCAGTAAGTCCCTTATATTGTGAGCCCTTGCCAATAGTCACACGACGGCCTATAATTTTGTGTCGAGGAACACTGTTACGAGGTAGGCTGGGAGGCGCCATAGAACCAGCATTTCGAAGATGTGGGGCAGATTTGTTCATTTGAGAGAGGTTGATCTCTTCCTTATCAGCACGTGCACCCTTGGTGGTTACAGTTGCAACATTGTTAATCCTGCTGACAAAAACACCCAAGTTCTCAGAGATATCACGATCATGAAGATAGACGTAGGAACGGTGAATGTGAAGAACAACTCCCTGGCGGCCTTCGCCTGAAACCTCGCGCACAGTGTCGCCCTCTTGAAACTCTTTACCATTGCGATCAGTAGCAAATTTGCTTCCGGATTGGTGATGACCATGCGTGACCTTCATAGTGATGGCACTAGGAGGAAGGGTACGAAGGTTACCATCCTGGTCAAGGACAGATACAGCCTCACGCTCAATGTTGACAATGCATGCGACCGTCTGTGCGTTGAGCTGCACAAGATCATGAAGCTCATATTTGCCCAGTGAATTCGATCCACCAATATCATCAGCGGCTTTCAGGTCTTTCGGGAAAACAGTAATCTCCGTTTTTGATAAATCACTGAGCAGGGTTACTGTGTCCTTCGAAACTTGGACCACCATACCGGTGTCATCTTTGTAGTTACCATTGGTGACTCGAACATGGTCTCCTATCGAAAATCGCTTCTTGAGTGTCGCAAGAGGAATCTGAATACGGCGACCACGAAGTCGGTCTCCAGTACCAACGATTGTTGCAATATCTGCGGAGATATCCACAATTTTACCCTGCATTCCAGTCTGCTCTCCTGACTGAACCTCAACGATTTCACCAGGCTGGAAATTACTGGCTTCTGCTGTGTTTTGACCCAAGCTTTGAGCCAAGGCTTGAAGATCGATACCATCTTCGTTGGCGTTGTTGAAGCGAGTGATTTCTTCTAGTCGCGGGTTGACGTTTGTCGTTGTGATGAAGTTGAGCTTAAAGTCTTTGAGAAGGTATCCGTTCTCGTAGTCATCACCTTGGTACACAAAAGATTGCGGTCCACGGCGCTGAAGGCTACGGGGGTCGTGCTGTGTAGCTTCACTAGGAGAAAAGAGACGAGGAGGCGGACGAGCCTTGCCACCATCCAGTCTCTTGCGTTTGTTGAGAAGTGCATCTGTGTCGATTACTGCGGCACCACGTCCATAATCAAGACGCGGAACAAGGCGAAGTCGGGCTTCCAGGCCATTCTCACTGAGGTTCTCCACAATAGCCAGATCACCTTGGTACTTTCCGCGCCTCAGGCGAACATAGGTTCCAGGAGTGAGCTCTTGATCCTTGGACTTTGTCACTCGGAACATATCGGGGTACTCCTTGATAGGAACCAGTACCATGTTGTTAGGGTACACGTTGGCGAAACCTCGTAGGGCTGTCTGGACAGCAGCCTGTTTACGAGCCTCAATATAGATGTAACCAGTAAAAGTATCACGCTGAAAGGCAGAAAAGATCTCGAGTGGCGTTTTCGTGTACTGGAGATTGATCTTCTTCTTCAAGACGCTGCGGACAAGTTCCTTTTCTTTGCCAGGCTTGCAACGAACACCCCAGATGTTGGGATCCTGAACTGATGGCAGCAGCAGACGTTGAGGCACAAGGCCACTCGACGTGCCGGTTCCACCTACACCGCGATACTTAGAGGCAGCGTTGCGGCCGTACTTTTCGCGGTATTCCTCGGCGAGACGCTCAGCATCTTGCTCTGCAATAGCTTCGCGCCTACGGTCCACTTCACGATGCAAACGGTCGTCATCGTCGGCAAGGCCCGTAGCTTCGTCGACCTCTCCCTCTTCCTGGATGAAGCCATCTTCACGGAGCATTCCTTCCTCGTCCTCCTCAAAATCGTCCTCGTCCTCGTCAACTTCGGCCTCGACATCAAGGAACATGTTTCGGCGATCTCGTCGTGCTCGCTTGCGTCTGCGGCCTATTTCTTCTTCCTCTTCTTCTTCTTCTTCCTCTTCTTCCTCTTCTTCCTCTTCATCTTCTTCGCCATCGTCGTCATCCTTGCCGTTTGCTTCTACTTCTTCGTCATCCTCACCGACATTCCCACCAGGAGTGTCACCATCGTTGACATCGTCACTACGAGGCTCGCGAGCAGGCGATTCGGCGGTTGGCGACGAAGCAGCTGCTGGCCCGCTGCCGTCACGGGTTTCTGATTCCGACATGGCGTGAATACGAGTGCTCGGCAGTCACAAATGGGGAGGCACGTTTGACAGAGACCACGAAGCAATGGAGAAGGTAATGGTCCAAATGCTGTTGTTCACAATAGTCACTGAAATTTGGGTGTGAATACCGGGTAAGCTTCCTAGTCACGTGACTATTTCCATGTTATGTGGGGAGGAGGTGCCAATTTCGAGTGTTTTAGCTTTATATATTACACATTTTGAAGTTGCTGGCGGCTACCAATTTGTATCGTTGCTATATAACAAGCTTGGAAGGTAACATATATCGGATTTTGGAGCGGAAACCAGTCTTTGGAGCCCGTATTCTGCGTATAGAACGGCCCGACACATGACATTACCTGGAGATGCCAGTGCTAACAGCACGCCCATTTCTCTATCCGAGTTCCGCCTTGCCCTCGAAAGTCTCAGCATTGGAGCTATTGAGTCGGAACGTCAGAGGCTAGAGAACTCCATCTTGCACTTGGAAGCGTCGAATCGACAATTGCAAGAAGCTCAATCTGAAGACCCTGATCTAAACGATTACATTGAAGAGAACCTTGTCGTTATCTCATCGCAACGTGAGCGCATTGATGTTATCATACGACATTTGGAATCCGTTCATGGAACAAATGGAGCGCATTATAGCGGAGAAAACAGCCACGAAACCAATGGTGGTGTATATTTATGATTTGGAGGAGGGACATAAGACAGAGGAAGTTGTTTCAAGTGCGGTTTGACGATTCATTTACCCACAGGTAATGAACGATGTACACAGAGTTACTTATACTGCATAAATATTTATATTGTATATATATTCAAATAAACTTTGAGCTTGAGAAGTTGACTAGTTTACATGCTTGTGATACCGGGGTAAGGACATATCTGGAGCTTGGGCTTGTTGAGAAAGGACTTCCTCAGCTTATAACGCCAGGTTGCTAGATAATAGCCTTAATAGGCACAAAGAACCATGTCAGTAACGCTACACACTGATGTGGGGCCGCTGAAACTGGAAGTCTTCTGTGAAGCGGTTCCTAAAGCAGCAGAGAACTTCCTAGCACTATGTGCCAAGGGAACATACAACAACACAAGCATCCATCGAAATATCAAGGGGTTTATGGTCCAGATGGGTGATCCAACAGGAACTGGTAAAGGAGGACAGTCTATATGGGGAGGAGCATTTGATGACGAGATTCGACCACTTTTACGACACAATGAGAGGGTGAGTATTGTACAAGTATCAATGAAGCATACCGTCTAACCAAAGGGAATAGTATCGATGGTGAACAATGGACCCAACACAAACAAAAGTCAGTTCTTTATTACCTACGACAAACACACTCATCTCGATGGCAAGTATACAGTTTTTGGACATATCATTGATGGCTGGGATACGTTAGATAAACTGGAAGAGATTCCAGTTGACCGCAAAAACAGACCTCTCGAAAAGGTGTATATTCGCAGTATAACGATCCATGCAAACCCCATTGCATTGTAAGGTGTGCAAGTGTATATAAGTGGACAGACTTGACACCTGAATAATGAGTTACGAATGTTTTATGAGGAATCAATCGAGTTACGGACGGTGCATACGACGGATCACTCAAATTTAAAGTATTACGGATCCCTGACAGATGATCTACAATTAACAACTGTCATCACCTCGACTATAAAACCTCGACCTCCTCCAGTGCCTTGACCACCTCTCGCACCGTCTGTTGCAAAACCATGAGTCGTTATTTATGTACAATATGCAGTTTGTTGCATGTTCCTTCAGCATCGGTGGACTTGGCCTTTAACGGAACACAGGCTTCGCCACTTCAGCAACCTTTCGCTTTCGTGCTTCTTCAAAGAGAACATGTCGCTGCACTGAGTTAGATTCCATAGACATAGCTTATTCTATAGGATGAAACTCACCAATTGGATCATACCGAACCTGACGAACAACCGGTGATGATCGTGGTCTCATAATGTATCGCATGTATCCGGTTTTGGCAGTCGACACCAGCTTAATTAGCGTCATACGTGACTTTTCCTCTGTTTGTTAGTCGTTACTTATTACACGGGTTGACTTCCATTAACACTTACTGGCCATTGTTTCTGATGTATATGATAGTTTGAATGAAATGACTGTGGCTTCCAAATTTCAAAAAACTGGGTCAAGGGTACTAAACCCCATCATGGCCAAAACCCTTACATCACATATTGAGGGTAAGGCGAAATTCCAGGTGGTCTGTTAGGTAGTTTACCCCAGAACCAAACGCAGTTTCATTCAGCATTTCAACACGGCACGGGCCTCTTTATTCCCTCATGAGCACTCAGAGTTATCTCGACTCCGTGTTCCCATCATATGAGGATGTATATGGCAAATTTGACGCCGAATCGACCCGCCTGCGCGATGAACAGGTTCGCATCACCAACCTTCACGCCGAGGCCCAGACCGTCGCTCAACAGGCTTTAGTCGAATCTCTAGCTGAGCTACGCAACTACTTCACCAAATGCCGTGACTCGGTGCTTTCAGGAACATCTGATGACTGTGCTGCTCTTGAGGAGCCTCCATCCATCATCCGACGCGGTCTTCTTCCTGAATCACTGAGTGCCCAGTTCTCGGCTGCCAAATCACTCGCTGCTGCTAGAACAACACTTCGACATGTCCAGAAGCTCGAGGAGATCTCACGGAAACTGACAAGTCTTTTGAATGATGCACAGGACCCATTGACTGCGGATCGTGCCAACCGAAGTGCTGTCATCGCTGCCTATACCGAGTTCATGCAAGTGGAGGCGGTCATAGGATCGGACCACTTCGTAGGTCGCAACAGTGCTACAAAGTTATTCGCTGCCAAGTCAATTGAATCCATGAAGACTGGTGCTTTGCAATCTGTTCAAACGGCGGTACACCAACGACTACGAAACGCATTAAAGCTATCTGATTGGCCTCGACCGGCTTCGCTTACTAAATTGAAGGACAGTGAGGAGTTCTCTCTGTGCTTTGCCGACAGCCTCAAGATCGAGCTGCTGCCACTGCAATCACCGGACCCCCCACTGCCTCTTCAGACGTTCCGTGTACTCTGTGAAGAGCTGAACCTCCGGATCTCATACCACTTTGACGGCGACAAACCCACGAACCGTCTGGATAAACCAGAGTGGATGCTCAACTTTGTTGCAACGACCATCGAGGACCATGTAGATCTGCTTGTTTCAACTGTCCAGCCCCTCATCAAATTAGCCCCTCAGTTGCGTGGAAGGACGGCAGTCCATGAGTTCATTGTGGCTCTGCTCCCCTATGTTCACAGGAAGCTGGAAATGTCTATATCCGAGATACTCGCACCGGGTTCTGAGGCAGAGGCCGTGAAATCGCTACTAATCTCCCACTACATTAAAGAGACTCTGGTGTTTGACTCGGCACTGAAGGACAAGTTCTACTTTGTCCCATACGGCCGTGAAAAATGGGGAGGCGTTGCCAGTCAACTTCTAGGTTCTTCAAACCTCTTCGACAGGTGGTTGCGAGTGGAACAGGACCTTGCCATGGCTAGATACAAGGAGATATTTGATTCTTCGAATGCTTGGGACATAGACTGGGATGCAGTTGCACCGGGTGAAACCAAGCCAACTGTATCTGCCATCAGTGTGAAAGATCTTCTCGAAACCATAACAGAATCATACTCAAAGTTGAGCTCTGTCAAATATTGTCTGCGATTCCTTTTGGACATCCAGATCAACATACTGGACAAGTATTACAAAAGGTTAAATGAGTCGATAGCGGCCTTTGACTCGCTGACTTCGTCGCTGGCTCGTACTGTTGGAAGCGTTTCGGCCGAAGATGCAAAGCTTGTTTCAGGTGTCGCTGGCCTCGAGAGGTTATGCCGTATATGTGGCAGCTTATCCTTTATTATTGACGCACTCGAAGAATGGGGGGAAAGTCTCTTCTTCCTTAATTTGTGGGCCGATATTTCCAAACTGTCCAAGAAGCCTGCTACGTCAGGCTCAGTAACAGTACCAACGGCTCCTGACGAAGAAGGAACCCTGTTTGATGAGACCATTTCTTCTTACCGCAAACTCAAGGATAAGGTCAACACGCACATTACAAACCACCTCATCAAGGAGCTGAAGACATCGATGCGAGAATACTTTCGATATGGTGACTGGCGTCCGTCGGGTGAAATTGGAGAAGTTCCTGTTCCAGCTCAAGACGATGAAACTGATGCTCTGCCTAGCGGCGTTGCTATTTCGTCAAAGCTGGTTCAGCCCATTAAGCATCTCACCCGACTCCTTGCATTCCTGAGACGGGCGCATTCTGTGAATGACTACGCACGATCCACCCGGTCCTTTTCGATTGAACTTGGAAACTACATTTGGCAGTATATTGTGCAGGCGAATAAGTTTAACCAAGAGGGAGGCAAGCAGTTATCTCGAGATATAGCCGAGCTCTGGACAGCTTTGTTCTTACCCCGAGATGCGTCGCTTGCCAGGCTGGAACAGGCCTGTATTCTTCTAAGTGCGCCGCCAGAGGATCTGGATGTGAATGAAAGCGGGTTGAGTTCTCTTCGTGAAGAGTACGGTCTTACGAATCTCACTGCCGACGACGTACTCGGCATTATACGTCGACGAAGCTGATGAATATAAGACACAATAAAAAAATAGCATGTTATATTACATGAATGTCATATCAAGGAGCTGAACCGCTCCTCGACGGTCTCTGATTCGAGAGGTTGAGTGGTTTCGAGCCTCGTAGCCAGAGACTGCGGTACTGTGGCTCGTCGCAACGAATCAATAACAGAGCCGATGCTGTGTACCAGTCCTTCGGTATCTGAGTCCTCCTCTGACAAGCATAAGTGCGAATCCCACGCATGCGTAACAGAGGCATAGCTACTACCTGTAGTAGCAGAGCTGACTGATCCTTGAGACACGGGGACGTCAGCGGGGATCGAGGTCGAGTCGGTCTCGTCATTATCCCCGTCAAAATCAAATGCCATTGAAGAGATATCGCGGTCATCGTCTGGTTGCTTGGGGGAACTGGAATCGTCTGGGTTCTTGTCGGGGTTGTTGGATGCCCTTTGCAACGGAGGAATGCCCATGAAATTTGAGATTCCAGGAAAACTGTCAAACATATGAGAACCAGGTGATGGCTTCGCCCTTGGAGATGAATTTTTTCCCGGTCCAAAGTGGTTCTCAACAAGATGGTCAATAACAGGCCATCCAAAGGCATTGGCGAACCGACGGCGTACTATGATGTTGTTATGAGCATCAGGCTTCAAGTTAACGAGTACTTTGCGCCAAGTCAGGTCACGGTGCCATTCGCGAGCAAGACGCTCTTCCTGTTTCGACTTCTCAAATGATTCTAAATTTGAATCCATAGACCCACTACTGCTGCTGCTGCTGATGCGAGAGGTCAGAGTGCGCAATGAAGATCGCTTTTTCATTAAGCGCGGTGGTAGGTCTTCGTCGGTGTATACCTTATCATGAAAGATAGCAGGAGGTCGTGATGACGGGTCATTGATGAATGATGCAGGGGGTAAAGGCGGTACAAGCACAGATATACCCGATTCAATAGCAGATGCGCTCTTTGGAATATACTGTAGAATAGACTCTTCGTCTGTCTCTTCGTCAGAACTGGCCCCAAGCGTCTGACTTCGCTTGTAAATCTTTCGGCCATGTGAGCGACTGCCAGCTTGAGGTGCAAAAACGGACAGAATGGAGTTAAACAACTCAAAGGGGCCATTGGATGAGCTCGCTTTGGCGGTTTCGCCCGATTTCTCTGCTACTTCTCCTTCATTTTCAAAATCAGGGATTTCTTCGGCCGCAGCACTATCCTCCTGGTCCTTGGGTTCGACTGTCGTCGGCTCCTCGCCACGGCGAGCTTTTGACGCCTTGGATATACCTTTCCAGTCAAGATATAGAATGGCAGACGTGCGCAACGGCACTATACCGTCATTGACAGCATTGGCATAGATAGTCCTTGACTTGAACATTACAAGAACGGCATGAGCAGGACCCGTAGGCAGGATCCTTAATAGAGGCTTTTTCTGCTTGTTTAGGTGGCGTACATTCCAACTGAGACCCAAATCGCGTCCCGACTTGCCAATGAAGCCCGCGTCAAGAACGAATTTAACATAGACTGGGTTTTCGTTGGATAGGCCCAAAAAGGGAGTAGCCAAACATATGAAATGCATAGGTTGCACGCGCTTGGTGAAGAAGGTCGGGTCTTTGGCATGGATGTGAGCAAGCGCAAATGTCTGGACGAGGCCTCCTAGAGAATGTGCTATAAAAGAAATTTTGAGGGGAACTCCGAGATTCTCAACCGAGGGCACGAGTGTGTCTGTAACGTAGCTGGCAAGACGTCGGCCAAGGTATTTGATGCCACGTTCTGTTCTGCACGCATTATCAAAGTACCCGCGCACAATGACGTTCTCGCCAGTCTTTTGAGCCATCTCACAGATCTTTTCCTTGACATAGAGCATATCGGCACCTACATTGGAGTGCAACCCATGGGTGAGGATAACAATATGTAGCGGTTTGTCGGTGGCTGGTAGAGGACTATGCCAAATGTCAATAGTGTCGAGTCGTCGAACTTGTAGAGTACCAAATGCATCTGTAAAGGGTCGCGCATTTGGGTTTTGCTTGTGATAGTGGTGGTCGTGGGTGACGGCGTTGGTTAGAGGACCCGAAGCTTGGTGGACGCTTTCTTTGGAGCGGCCTACCATAATCTCAAACTGCACACTCGAACTTGCAGAGAAGATGATCTGGCTGACAACATCGACAGTCCATGTGTATGAATGGGATACTTTGTTCATGAAGAGCTGGGCGTAGAAGGCTTGACCGGCCTTGAGCTGCGGTTCATAGACGGGTTGATCGGAAGATGAATAGGCCTGCGAGTTCTGGTCGTAGTCATGAGGACGGACATCTGTGTACAAAACATAAGGGCCTGCCAAGTAAGCAGCACGTAAAGCCACAGATTCGAGGTTCTTCACCTTGACCCATAAGCTGTAACCTTCAGGAGATACGAGTTCAGGGTGCCTATCGGGATTAGGAGTGTAGGTTATGAGGTAACGGAAGAGTTCGCCAACATGAAGCGAGTCACGGTTCCGATACAGCAGAGCCTGAGCATCTGAAGCACCAGAGGGGTCGGAACTTGATGCTGAGGCCATTATTTACCATGTCAAACCTAGAACACGAGTAGCCAAGGAGCGATATTGAGGAAAGCGGGGAGGGGGGAATCGTGGACGCGCGGCTAGAGCACGCGGCGCTACCCCGAGGCTAAAACTTGGCCCTAGCCCAGATCTTCTGGCTCATGTCGCTGCTCATATCTTTAATGACCGGTTTCTGGCAGGGAAAAGGTCTATATCCAAATATCCAGACAAATGGACTTTGTGACAGAGTTGTAACTGATCAACATATGGGGTTCTTTGACAGTTTAAAGGCCTTTCCGGGTAACCTTTTACTTAATTGAGAACCTGGAACAGTGTAAAGAGGAATCTAACTGAAAGAATTGAGACAAATTGGAAGATGTTAGAGCGATGTGGAATCCATAATGTCTGAAGGGAACTGGAATTGACAATACGGAAGGTAGCTGGAATCATTATGTGTAAAGGGAGCAGATTCAGCGGAGAACCGGAGTGACGAGCCGCACAAAGCTGGATTCTAACGTCTTACAAAGCAGTTAGATGAGCAGATGAGTCAGATAAGACAGGCATGTGTCAGTAGGGGATAATTCATTAGTCTCAGCATTTAATCCGGGGGTCGGTGTAGGTAACTGTCCGGTTCTCGTTCTCGGACTTAAGCTGACGGTGCAAACAGCTTAACACCGCCTTAAGGCCGCGGCCATATGGATCCGGATCAACCCTTGCAAAAGCAACTGATTCCTAACCCGCAAGCATCGGTCTTAATGACTGGACCTAGTCGGTATCCCGACCAACTGAGCGCTGAATTAATTTATGACACCTTTACTATTGCATCCACCCCGTTTAGTTGGCCACATGATCTCGACACAACTGGTGATGATATGGCTGTTGTTATTGTTACCTACAAAAGAATATGCGCAAGTTTCAAGTTTTGTCCTGCTATGTAAAGTTACTTTTCATCAGGGCAATCCTTCAACAAAGCTACAATTCCCCGTTTGCTCGACTTAGTTGCTACTGTTAATATGAATATAAAATCTATAAAAATTGTTATAATACTGATATCTGTTTACTGAATGCAATTACTGCCTCAATGTTGATTTAAAAAAAATATCTTTTCCATGTTCATAACAATGCCAACAGAAATTATAATGTCATTCGTTGCTTATCTTGAGATAGGCTCAGAAATAAATTCTTTCGATACATAAACGTATTTTAGCGACCGTTTGACTGGGCATAAACCCAGTTCATTGGTAGCTCAACATTGATACAAGTGTAGTATTCTAATTATTTCTTTGCGAGGTGATTGATTGCTACAAACTAACGGGCTGTAATCCAGGAAGTCTGCGATACATTGATTTAAAAATTTGGGCTCATCCGAATTACAACAAAATTACAGTCTGTATAATGAAAAAGTTCAGTCTTTAATAAAGTTCCATCGCGTTTCCTATCATGTTGACATATTCCCTCTTCAACGTATCATTTTAGCACACGGAATTTGTCTAGCAAAAAGGTTAAAATATACATCTACATTTATATTAGAGTAGTGAATAAATTATGTGTGTGATTTGACAATCAGTTGGCATACTTCGACCGTCCACGAAGAGCCGGACCATACTTACGCATAACAAAAGGAATGGCAGCCATGGCAAGAGTGACGAAACCAAGAAGAGTCGAACCCCAAGCAACGTGGAAGCGCGGAGTCGCAAGGTTATCATACATTGCTTGGCCAAACAGAGGGAACGCACAGGCAAATGATGCTCGCATGAAAGCATTACCGGCAAAGACAGACGCAATGTATCGGGGATAGTTCAGCGACAGGAAGGCAAACGATGACTGGAAAATGTTAAATACAGCCATAACAAACGGAATCTCCCAGATGATGGGAAGAATCCAGTGCTGTTCAGCAGTCCATCCAAACAAAAACAGCGATCCTGGTAACAGGAAGCACACCCAGATAGCAAGCATCAGAAAGTCCTCGGGAACAAATGTCTGGGCCTTGAATCGAGGCATAGCATATGTCATCAGGAAGGCCATAAACAAAATGTAGGCAAAGATACATCCGACGCAGAAGCCAAAATAAGCGAGACCCAGTTCGACGAGTGTGAAATGGTAGAAGTTAATGAATACCAGAGGAAACGCCTCAAAGAAGAGGTAAAAGCATCCATAAGCAAGAGCAATGTACGAGTCAAACGCCAAGACACCAGGTTCCTGGATGATGAGGGCAAAAGGCCGAATAATAATCTCCTTCAAGAAAGCCGATCGAGTAACCTCCCTCTCAGCAAGTTCAGCCTTGGTGTAGTAACGGTCATCGCCAGTGGCCTTACGCATACGAGCAGCGCGACGGTGAAGAACGTTGGCAGGTAGGGTCTCGGGAAAGAAGAAGGTGAGTAAACAGAAACTAAATCCCGTCAGACCCATAAGCAGCCAAAAAATGAGCTTGTAGTCCTGAGCATCCACCATAGCAGCGCCAAGCAGAGGAGCTAGAACAGGAGCAGCAACAGCACCGACAGCCCACAGGGCAATGAAGACTGGCAGAATCTGAGGGTCAACAAAGTCACCGAGACTGGCACCACCCGTCGACACAGCAGGAGATGAGAAGACACCAGCAATAAAACGAGACACAATTAGACCACCAATGTTCTTGGACAGAGCAGCAGGGATCTGCATCAATACGAATGCCAGTAGAGTGCTCATGTAGATATGCATACGACCAATGGAAGCGGTCTCAGACAAAGGTGAAAAGAACATAGGTCCAATACCGTAACCAAGAACGTACAAAGACAGGTTAAGAGTACCAACGACATGACCGACTTTGAAACGCTCCTGAATCTGTTCTTGACCAGGGGTGTAGATAGAAGAACCCATGTATGTGGTGCAAGTGAGGAGCATGACCTCAATGACCATGAGTGCTTTCTTGCCCTTTTTCCAGTTCTGCGGGTTCTCAGGGTCGTCGGGACCATTCCAGTCAACAAGATAAGGGTCAATCACCACAGAATCCTCTGAGTTGGGAATTGAGTGCGATCGTTCCTTATCTTCATCTTGTATTGGCACTTCAGTTTCGCGAATTTTATCCGAACTGTCATCAGCGGCATCATTTTTCAGCTCGGTCTCGACAGCAGCCTCAAGAGCACCAGAATCAGTAGCAGGTACTTTTTTGGCCACCTCAGATTGAGGCATAAAATTGGGGTCGAGCTTTACCAGTCCAAAGTACTCGAGGATGTCGACAGCCAGAGTGTTTCGATAATTGTCGGTCCACATGATTAACAAAGAGGTTGAAAAAAAAATGAAGAAATTGTTATGACACCAACCAGCTTCCGAAAGCCAAGTATTTATACTTGTCGAACTCAATAACAGTACGATTCGTATGTCCGAGGGATTTCGCCGATAATCGCGACAACTTTGCTTGTTTGCGTTTGGTAATTAGTGGAACGTCTTGACATGCACCAAAAAGTAAAGTGGGATGATACAGTTAGTCACCGAATTTGTCAGCCGTCTAATCCGATTCCTGTCGGAAGAACCTCGAAATGGTTGAATAGACGGTCCGAGCCCCGGATGACTTGGCGTCGATATTGGCAAGCAAATAACAGAGCTTCCCGAGGGGTTGCCACACTGGCTCGGTGAACTAGTCCCGGCACTCCATCATACGGCGGCATATAAGATATACGGGCACATACTACAGTCGAGCTTGGCTGCTGGTTGCCCCTACTATACGACACCATCTGTAAGCACGGCCCGATGCCCCGCGGGCTTAACCTGCAACCTTACCCCTGACGCCCAGCAGCGTGGGTGACACAGCCGTATAGGGGTCCAAGGGCTCGTCAATGATACGCCTCCAATGGCCCTTGTCACCACCATATTACTGATGACATGGGTCTTCAACAGATAAATCAACAAACATCCGCCCATACTAGACGTATCTTTTGCCCAGGTTATTTTGTTAGCCCTAACAAAACAACCTCAGTCTTCTTTGTCTGTGCCTCGCAATGTAGTGCCTCGCCACCACTGCAAGGCTAGTCCCAATTAGGCAAGCCTCGATACACGCGCGGGCTTTGGTGGATTGATAACAAGAGTGCGACAGTTGCCGAAATTAGAGACTGGGCTAAACTTCTTGCAGCATACAATGACAATGCTGACTAGGTTTTTTACGTGGCAAAGTTCGGCTGAGACGAAAATTGCCACATGTTGGCCCTGCAAAAACATTGGTCATCATCATGGTTTAGAGCCGCGGTGTTACCTAACGCCGTGGAACTAACCGCACCTCTTAGTACTCAATCCTCGTAAACCGCGGCCCATACGAAATAGACCGCGACGACTAGGGTATGTAGTCAATCCCTCCTAGGCTTGTCACCACACGTACGTGGCTGCGCCCATATTCCCGCCAACTGACGCACGTCAACCTTGTCAGATACGAGGCTAAAAAGATTTCCAAGTGTCTAGACTTGAACCTTCTCCAGGCGACTCCGCTCCTCGCTGTCCCCGTACCTTGTACCTGCTCAGTGTTAGATCCATCATCACATCATTGTTATCAATACGACAATACCATGTATTTCTGGTGGCCTCGGCAAGCTGCTAGTATAGATGAACTCTCACTAATTAGCTAACCGAGCGTAATTTGAACAGAAAAATGTGATCTAGCACCAGCCTTCATAGCTTGACAGGCCTGGCTCCATCACGGATCCTCTGTCCCGTATAGGTTCGCATCAATATGCATATCCACGCCTTATCTCTCATCATATTCTGAACAGTCCGAGGCCGGGACCCGTCAAGAGATGAGTAAAATAAAACACAAACTGATTCAAGCAACCCCCGCAAGCATCACTGCCGCTTTAACCATGCATACCAAAGTGTGGAAGCGGTATGCCCTAGAGTTTCTCCAATTCGGCACGACTCTCCTGCCAGTTCTCCAGATTCTTACGAGCCCACTCCAAGTGACACTCAATATATGCAGAAATCATTTTCCGCAAGTCTTCCTCCTTGGTGTTCTGGAATCGATCGAGATCCTGCTTCACTGATTCATTGGCTGTACGAGTATCTTCTTCAGCTGCAACAAGCGCTTCTTCCAATTGCGAAATCTGCTCACGCGTCTTACCTATGTTACTGCGACGGGTAGTTTCCGGATCCGTATCAATGATACCATGAATAGCGTGATTCAACTTGCTCATTCCCGGAAACTTAAAGCCGAGACCAGATTTCTTCTTTGGACTTGTGCTGGCAGAACCACCAGTCATGCTGGGTGTCACGTCCGTCGGAGAAGCAGCGTCGGCTTTAGCATCTGGACGCGCCGCATCTTCAAAGCCACCGCCGCTAGGTGCCATTCCCGAATCCTTCTGTAGGTACATGTTGATACGCTGTGCCTCGTGTTCGGATCGCTCAAGGGCTTCCAGTGACACTCGCTTGGCTCCCAGGCTATCCGCTGTCATTTCATGTTGCAGCGCCTTGTGCCGTCTGTACTTGAGAACGCCACGAACGACAGCCGCAAACTGAGCAGACTCGCCCAGAGGTTCGCTGAATGATGATGACAGCGAATTGACAAGAGCCTCGGTGGCAATGTAGCTTCCGTCAATAGCCTGTCCAACCTTCTCAACAGCATTGGCCAATGGCGAAGTTTCTTCGAGAGAAAACGCATTGAACCGCGCTCCCAGTTCCGAATAGTCGCCAGCCATATCTGAGTACCGCTTGATGATGCGTCTGTTGACCTTTTCGAGCCCACCCACAATGACGGTCTCGTACTCTTTGGCATTGGCCTCGACATCATCAAAAGCAACGGAGCCCTCTTCGTCACTCTTGAGCTTCGATGACGAAGAAGGAACAGGGAGGTATGCATGAGCAGGAGTGGGATGAGCAGGGTCGAGCGGTGGTGCACGCAGAATCGACTTTGGTAGCGAAGTAACAGGAGGACTGTTGAGGACTTCGCTCCAGCTCGAGTTAGGGTCTAGGAACCTCTGAAACACCTCATTGTGGCGGATCTGAGGCATCTGAAGGCAGCGGTTAAGGAAGACGGCCAACATGCGCTGGCGATGCTCAATGATGCCGCTGTCCTCTTTAGCCTTTGTCGGCGAGGCAGCGTAGTTTGCTGAGTTAGTCTGGGAAGCACAAAGATTGCGGATATATAGGAGGTTAGTGTTACTGTCATGAGGGAAAATATCCACTAGTAGATGGTCGCATTTTGACCATCAAGCCATGTAAAAAATCACTGACACATGAACAGAAGGGACGAACACCCAGAAATCCACCCTCATCAGGACACAACCAGTGGGTCAGGGGCCAATCACCCAACACATGCAATACTTACACATGGAATGCTTCTCAGGAATAGGAGGAACAATAAGTGTAGGAAACAGCTTGGTGAGAGTAGTGCGAAGTGACTCAAACTCAGAGTAGCGGCGACGAACAGCAAGATCGTGGATCTTGATGGTATAGGCAATGAAACCACGAGAATTGCCCTCATGCGACTTGCCCGCATCAACAATGGTCACAATAACCTTTGGATTCTCGGCTAGCAGTTGTTCAACACGCGAGCTGTAACTGCGTGAAGGCTGGTGATGGTGAACAACTGGCGGGTCGTCTTTAACATCTTCAAAGTCAGTACTAGTGTCTGGAGCATTGGATTCGTCGAGGAATCCGTGTGCTTCAAACACAGAAGCACCAGCAGGTGTCGGTTCTTCGGCATACGGAGCCGAACTAGAAGTCTCGCTGCGCGTGTCGCTTCCAGCAAACGGATTATTATCCTCAAAATCGGCCATTGCTGACTAGATTACAGAGCGATGTAACAGGGTCAAGTGGTGCAAATAGTTAAGCGGGAGGGGAATAACTGGGCAAAAAAGATACCAAAGTTTAATTGACAGATTCAGGTATTGACCGGTGCCAGTGAATCTCTTGTACCGAGCCGTCCTCGATGCTCCAGATGTTACAAGATCCTTCTCTATAGACAGGCTGAAGGCGAAAGTCAATGGGCCGGTCAACGTTGAGCAGGGTTATCTGGGTAGGGGTGTACAAATGTAGTGCGGGGTGAACTGCGGGGAGTGCAATGGAGTGAGTAAGAGCAGATATAGGGCGATATTGGCGTATGTTCATGCTCAATTGGATGAGTTGAGGATATGAGACTTGTTAAACTGGTAGATACCAGTGGACTTGCTTGGTGGGGAAGCCGCAAACTCAGGTACTCTCTCTTTGGGTCACGTGACTAAGGAGCAGTTCTGATGCTTGGATAATTGTGGTATATACCGAACTTTCCAAGCTCCTAAAAACATCAATTGTGTTATTCTGAGTCATTACTTTGTCTAGAGATTGTTTATTTGTCTATTCCGTAATAAATTGCGTGTTTGCGTACCCCGCTAAATGAGGCCAACTCCATGGTCACGTGATGCGACGGTCCTATAAACAGTGAGAGATCAGTTTTTAAGTAAGTAATATAACACCACTTCTGCCTATGCCTGACTCGTCGACGTCGAACTCGCGGTCAGCAACACCCGAGACTACAACAGTCTCTGGTTCTGGAACTCCAGAGGTTCCTGTGACTTCTTCATCGGCTCGAAGGCGCCATGCGTTGCGCGAGTTCTACCGACTCCAGGCTGAAGCCCAAGCAGCACCTATTAAGGAGCAGAATGATGGTGATGATGATGAGATGGACGAACTGCTGACTGGAGAACTGGGCAAGAAGTCGGATCTTGATAAGCCTGGGGTCAGTGTTGATGAATATATCCGCAATCTAGTCAAATCCAGCGATCTCAAGACAATTGTGAAGACGGAGAACGAGCTGGTCATGGAGATTCGTGCTTTGGACAGCGAGCAAAAGGCCCTCGTGTATAACAACTATCATAAACTTATCTCAGCTGCCAATGCTCTGGACCGGGTGTCGGAAAATGACCTTCAAGGTACAGTAGATGAGCTCAAATCGTCATTGTCGTCTGTTCGTGCACTCATGACCAAGACAGGCGAGGTATCCAAATCAATGCCTCCGCCATCCAAATCTACAAACATCACACACGCTTCACGATGGCTTCTCATTGTCAACACCGTATTAGATTCTCTTGTTTCTCAGGGTCTACAATCTGAAGCGCGATCGCTTGCTTATCAAACATTGGCATTAGCTAACCAGTGGCCTGAATCATCTCCAGCACGAGACCAGCTTGAGCAGGTCAAAGCTAAGATAGCCACTTTGATGTGACAAAAGAAGTACATGCTACTCGGAGAGTTATTTATTTAAGTAGGCTGTTGAACGGTCAGGCAAATAAAAAAACACAAATTTGCGGGGACCGAGGCCAATGCTGTTGAAGGTAATAAAATAAACAAGTGTATAGTGCGAGTTCAGTTGAGAAACTCCGCCGGCGGGGTTTATCGCTGGTCCTTATTATCTCGTTTTTGCGTCTGGTTGAAAGGCGCATTTATGTGTCGTGTATAACAATCATCAGTATCCACTGAGTCCTTCAAAGATTTTGAAAATGGCATCGGGCTCATGGAAGTCATTATGAACAATGTTGATGAGGTACCAAGTTTCGACAAGCTCGACAAGTAGTTTGCGAGTTTCGGATGCCTCTTCATAGCAGTGTGCCCATTCAGTTCCAAGTCGGAATGCCTCATCTTTCCAAGCAAGAAATGAGATCTTCTCGACAATGGTTGGCTGAATGATCTCCTTTCCGGGATAGATACCCCAAGTGACAGCATTTGGACTGTCGACAGGCGAGTTGGTACGTAGGTTTCCTCGCGAATCAACACAGTAGTAAGTGACAGCATCGTCGGCCTCAATGGCCTTTATAACACTGTCAACCGCCTTGGGCGACACTAGCAGTTCCAGATACGCCTTCTGGTACACATAGCCGTTCTTGGGGCCCCAGCCATGGACGGGATGTGATGACTTGACACCATTGACTGCTGGCTGTGAGTTAATGGTCAAGAATCCACGGCGATTGAGGTCCAGCAGCTGGTCCTTAATGCTGTCGATTTCATTGGAGATTGGCGCATCAGACCAAGGCAGTGCCTTGAGCTTTCCTGCAATGTACTCAGAAAACAACTTTCCAAGACACTCATAAGATGTTGGAGCACCCCACATCTCGACTGCTTTAGCCGACGAGTGTCTCAGCAACACACCATAGTTTTCAAGCTCTCCATAAGCAGGAGATCGTGAATCACCCCATCGTCCGTTGGGGAATTCGTCCCACTCTTGTGTTCGGGCCACGTACGACTGTTTTCTGTTTTTCCAGAAAATGGGACGCACCGTTTCCTTTTCTCCACGGCCCTTGGCCAGCGACTGGCGCCATGGCAGGGGTCGGTTGTATTTGGACTCTTCGGGAGCATGTTTTGGCAGGATTCCTAGTCGATCAAGCACCATGACAGTGGCCTTTTCGAGGTTCATTGTGTAAAAGTGCAGGTGCTTGATACCTGCGTCAATCATTTTCTGGCACATGGCGGCCACGAGCTCAGTGCCCTTTTCACGTACAAGTACATCATCGCCCGAGATGGGTTCCAGCTCCTCGAGAAACTTGGGAGGAATCTGGATCTCGCACCACTTTGCGCGTCGCATGAAGCTGGCATAGGTGGAAATAGGCATGATTCCAGGGATTATGGGCACTGTGATACCAGCAGCACGACAGCGGTCGACCCAAGACAAGAAATTGTCAACGTCATAGAACATTTGGGTGATTACAAACGAAGCGCCTGCATCGACCTTTTCCTTGAGGTACTTGATGAGCACATCAGCGTCTGGTTCTTCGGGATGACCCTCTGGGTATCCAGCCACTCCAATGTCAAAGTAATCACCATAATTGTCGCGGATGTATTTAATGAGATCCTTGGCATAGGAGAAGACCTCCTGTTCAGTTGTTGAGCTGTCGGCATGAGGCGGATCTCCACGAAGCGCAAGGATGTTCTGGCATCCGGCATTGTAGGCATCACGAAGAGCATCGGAAACAAGTTTCAATGGCATTCCCGTGCACGTCAGGTGCATGCAGGTTTCGAGGCCAATGGTTGATTGGGCAGTAGATACCATTTCACATGTCAAGTTCGATAGACGGCCACCAGCGTTCCATGTGATGTCAATAAACTGAGGATCAAGCTCATACATGCGATCCATACGATCGTAGAGGTTTTGAACACCTTGCGAAGTCTTTGGCACGAAGAATTCAAAGGAATAGGTAGGGACCGCCGATTGGCGGTGCCTCTGTTGGATCTTTTCAGAGACCTTCATGACAGGCGAAGGTGTGAGTTCGGGGCTCAAGCAACTCAGAATAGAACAGAAAACGGGGATGATTCGTTGTCTTGTCTCTTCTATTGTTGATTGGTCAGTAGCAGCGGTATTTTAAATGGATAAAATACACCACAAAAAACACACTGTGGGGTCCCGAGAAGGTCTGGAAATTTGTGTGTGACTCTAAAGCGTAAGGCTCAAAGGGTATGGACCTTACCCTGCCAGCCAGGGAAGCAGCAGCATGTGATAATCTGCAGCACGTGAAGGAAGGGGGTTGTTGTAGAGTAGATTGAAAGAATGATAGACAAGAGGTGAAGAGTATTATATTAGTGTTGTTATGTATTTGTGGTAGATATCATTTTACTTAATCAACTGCTTTATAACCTGGTTCAACTCTAAGCAAAAAAATGCCCACTGTTTCCGCTCCGTAACCGCTCTACCCCTGCCCCGCCGCAGCCTCGCACACGTGACAGCGGCAGCCAATGAGCCGCCGGTTCGGCTGTTGGGGTAAGAATTGCCGCTGTACTCGCATTATTTCAGCTATACGACTATTAAGGTGTAGACGAGGAATGGATTTATAGCGCTGAAATATGACTAGTGACTTAACGAGGTCTAGCTTATTATAATCACGTAGTTCGTGTGTAGATCTGTGACAATCTGAGAGACATTAGCAATTGATTGAGGCCTTGCAAAGCCATAAATAACTATTGCAAGCTGTTGTAAGCTACTGTGAGGTGCTATTTGATATATTGTGAATAGAAATATAAGTAGGAGAAGGTTAAATTCACAAGTACCTGATATGCTAATATGACTGATTATTACTAGTTAGAATAAGGAAACTATAGAGTCATTTGGTTAGCTATGAACCACGGTGCCCCCAGGACCATGAAACAATAGATCATTTGCTGTTAGACCTCTAGGAGTACTACTAAGCTAAGTATATACATCTCGTTGTTTGGCAGTTTGTTATTGATGTATACTTCTCGGCTAATCTGTCTCTCTCAACATAATAAATCCTTCTGGCCATCTATACCTCTAGCTTCGCTCATATGGGAGTTTCTTCCAGATTGCCAATACCCTGGTAAGATCCTATGATTAGCAACTGAATGTTCCAAAAAAAACCGTTAATTTAAGTTACCGCTTGTATCTTCCATATAATCACATTGCAGAATCGACATGCAGGGACCAACCTTATCTGCATCAACTGTTTCAATACTTCTTGAATGCTCTAGTTAACCGAGTGGGTGTCTGTAGAAAGACTATAGGAGTTCAGTAGAAAGTTTGTAGGAAGTTTGTAGGAGTCTTGTCTGTAAAATGTCTGTTAACTGTCTGTAGGATGCCTTGAGAGCCAGACAACTCACCCTTGTATCGTCCGATGACTTGCCTACAATATTTAATCAACCTTTAAAATAACCTAGATAAATGTTACTTGTACTAATAGTAAAAGCGGTCAAAATGAGTCAGTAAGAAAACCTTCTTACTGTTGTTGGAGAAACCACAGTTTACGCCCGGAACTTTGTCTTGCGTTCAAAAGACAAGGGCCGACGAGACTTCTTTTCCACGGTGTTGCCGCTGCCAATTCTACCGTTACGGTATTTGATGGACTCTTTCATAAAAAGATTCGGGGCAAAAATCCGTAGGTTATCAGGTCTCGCAAGCTTGCCTCGAGCCATCAGAGACGCCTCCTGGTTCATGACAAACTCAGACACATAATGCCACTCAGTTGCCTCCAGTTTACCGGGAGCAATGTAGAGTCTCATGTCAGCCTTGTAGCGAGGCAACGCAATCACCTGCTTCATGTAGATGCCATTGAGCTCTTCATCGCGAGGTGGTGGTATACAGATAAGCTTGACAGTGGGAAGTTGCAGCACACTGTTGGGAAGCGACCGGTTAACGCGCATAGAGAACCGTACAACCTGCACAAAATAAAAATCTTTACAACCAACAAGGCGGCGTAGACTTTCGGCAACGTATCGGTCGTCAATACGCAGTGGTGACTTGGCAGTCTTGCGATTTCCAGCGTCATTGACAGGGCCAGTACGCTGGGAAGACGTGAATTCAATATGGACTTGGCGTTCAGCAGCAGTATTGGATATGAGCCGATAAAACAAGTCGTTGACGTCATTCACAATCTGGAGATTGATGAGCATCGACTCTGAAAAGGGGCGACCCTGTTGCTTCTTCTTGCTAAGCTGAAGCTTGCTCTGGAACCGGTCTTGGTAGCGGCTCTTTGACACGATGATGAAGGTTCCGTCGTACTCGTCGTCATCCCCATCATAGTCATTGGTACCACTGTTGGAAAAACTGTCAAGGTCATTTTCCTCAGAAGATGAAGAGCCACATTTGGTCTTGTACTTGGACGTGAAATCAATATGAGTGATAATGTTGCACGAGTCCATGCCGTACTGGTCCAGCACAGGACCTGACTCAGTGACAAGAGAGCAGCAGTTGTCAGTGGACAAATGGTGGTGGGTTGTTGCAAGCGATTTTTCTGCCAGTTGATAAAGATTGGACTGAGACAAAGCGTCTTTAGCAATCACAGGCTTCAAAGGAGGACTGAAACCAGCCAGAGGAGGCAGAGAACGAGGAGCGGGAGAAGCCAGCGTCAGATTCAAAGGAACCGTTACACGCAGCGACTCGATGGGGTCTGTTCTCATATCACTGCCTACCGGCTTCAAAGGAGGAGTAGGTGGAGGACGAAAAGGTGGGGGCGGTGACGGCGACGGAGATGGCTGGGGCCAGCGGACATTCCACGGCAGTGAATACTGAAAAGTGGAATCCGACATGCGACGGAGTTCATCCGACACTCTGTTACCGCCGTGATCGTTGTTCGTTGTACTTCCAGTACGAGGAACAAGAGGAAGGCTCTTATAGCGAAGCGAGCGCGGAACAGTACCCGTGTTAATGGACGGGATACCTGTAAACCAGTGAAAGTTGGAAAAAGTCAGCAGGTCCTTCACGGGAGGAAGCACAATTTGAGTGCGTCTGCCGACACTTTCCGTAGCCACGGGATTCTCCATAGCAAAGAAATGAGACAGGAAGGGGGGGTGGAGGTGGTTGTAGCGATGTGTATAGGTAAATAGCAGAATAGTTGGTGCCGTTAGGTGGAAATCGGTAGAATCCGGGCGTTTTTTATGTCACGCGGGGACTGCAACTGTGGAAAAGAAAAGGCTTTCTCACGAATGGGGGTCCAGAAGTAAGTAGTCAGGTGGACTTATACGGGAGGGGGCTGAAAACCAAGTTGGACCGAAGAAGGACGAGTTTAGAGTAGTGAAATGATAATACCACAATAAAGGCGAGGTGGGGGTGTTGAAACGACGTGCCAGTAATAGTGGAGTAACACTAATTCGTAATAGTAATGAGGTGTCCAATGTTGTACTGAACAAGAAGGGGAAGAAAGGCGGGGAGGGATATGACGGGATGCTGTTTGTGAATGGACACTTCGCCAGTTGGATGTAGAGACACAATAAAACGGGGGGAGCGGAGAGGGGGAGAGCCGGCGCAACGGTCAACTGGACACGGAGATAACAAGTTAAGAGGAAAAGTGAACGAGGAGACAAGTTCAATTGTAGCTTTGTTTGTTTTGGCGACGATTTGATTGGACGGGGGGGTGCAAAATGACAGGTCAATTTGTGCTATTTTTGAGGCCTGGCTAGCCGAGTTATGTAGAGGCAGCACTAAGCGAGTGAGAAAAGAGCAACGATGAGTCCAAGACAGAACACAAAATAACAATCAAGCCAAGTAAAACACGGTTCAGTTGTAGTGATGTTTGAACGAAAGTGAGAGTTGTGGATATGAGGCGAGTTGTAGATTGAACCAGGTGCGAAGCTGGGTTCAAAGGGGGGGCCTCAAAACCAAATAGATGGGAAGAATTGAACGTTTGTAATGTGATGGGACTGTTTTGTAAAGATCCTCGTTTGAACAGTTGCAGCAAGTTTCACAATGTTGAAAGGTGCGTAGTTTGAGCCTCAAAAACTGAATCAACGAGGCAGAAAACCTCAACTGGAAAAGACCGAGAAAGACGACAGATCCAAAACGGTGCACTTGCATGCAGCAAAAGCAAACGGTGCGTCCAGCCGTGCGGAGCCTTTTGAACTCCATGTGACAACTTACCCCGCAGCCTCCAACAATCACAGAGATAGACAATAATACGACGGTAACACTTTTTCAGTACATGTGTACTCGCTCTCACTATCTATCTAATCCGCCCCGTATCTATACCACCAACTCGTGACGTCATGCCCGTTGCTGGTTCTTGCATTAGTGTCGCTGGGGCCTCAGGTGACGTTATCGTCAAACTTTATGCAACCGTCCGTAGCCAATGGGCCAGTCGTAGCGCCTGGCTCAACGCCAATCTGGCATGCTGCGGTATCTCCGCCGCTCACATGGTCATGGAACTGTCTCACTCGTGATGCAGTTATTCCCGTGGTACTTCCATCTTGGTACCAGTCCAGCAGCTGATTAGAGCCGTAGAGCCGTAGAGTTCTAAGTAACAGTATAGCTATGGGTTGTTATCCAGTCTTCTCTCAAGTCTTCTTTAACGCTATAAAGCACTGCTATATAACCATTGCTATAAACATCTTCAAATACTACAACTATTTCATTATGTTTAACAATGAACTGCTCGATTAGGATGATAGCCCACTTATTTACTATTTGGGCCATCTAAATAATATGCATATGCAAGAGCCAGAAGAGATCCACTATACAGAGACTCGTAAAGGTTATGAAGTTGACGAGTCAATATTAGTCTCTACAGTATTCAGGATGTGCAATTTATAAACAGCTATATACTTTCTGGTAGTTTCGTGTAATCTATAACCTATAAGCTAGAAGGTGTTTGTTATATGCTATAAGCTGTAAGCTAAGGTTATATGCTATAAGCGACCTCAAGGCTCAAGGCTATGATGACGTCATAGAGCTCCAAGATATAAGGTATACGAGTATTATAGAAAGTCACAAAACTCTATAAGGCTGAAACGCTCAATAACGCCAAGACTTTAAGGGTCAATAATGCTAAGGCTTAAGGCTATAAGGCTCTTCTTGACTATGGGGCTTAGGGCTAAGGCTAAGGCTCAAGGCTAAGGCTGTTGGAGTGTAGTAGTAAGGAGCCTTGTATAGTAGAGCCTTAGACCCAAGCCATATCACCTCTATAATAAAACAAATATTACCATATTACCTACAATATGGTCGCTATTCCCACCCATATGTTACTTTCCTAATTGCTCTATACTTTCCAAACAGCTGTTTATAGCACTAGTCGTGCTTCTTACACACAGAGCCCCTACCCTGATACCCTGCATCTTACAGCTTAAAACTACACTTTCTCAGTTATTGCCTCGGAGCATCGTTCATTTAGTCTTGTTTTGGCACCTCTAAGCCTTTCCCCCCGGCCTTTTCTTCTACACCAAATTTATACACCACCGGAGATATATACATATATATATAGATATATAATGGCCGCTGCTTTTTCAGTTCTCAAGAGCCTGTTTGTGTGGAACGAGCTTGAGTCTCAAGTTCTTAGTGAAAATGGTCGGTTTGTTGACTTGATCCCCTAATTTTCTCGGCTAACTCCAGGCGATTCCCAACTAATTGTCAAACATTCAACTATAAGAACTATCCCCGTCAATAACCATCCCGGGAAATCCGTCAACCTGCGTGTTCTCAGCATCCCGCACTACAGGAGCAAGGAACTACCACCACTGCCTACTGTTGTGTTTATCCATGGTCTTGGAGGCCAGTTGGGCCAGTTCGATCATCTCATAGACTACTTTGCCTACTTTGCAACGGTAATTGCTATTGACCTGCCCGGACACGGCAAATCCGAGCAGACCCTGGATCCCCAGCTCTATACTGCCGAGTCCATTGTCTCGTTGGTCGAGCACGTCATCACCGAGGAGCCCCGGCCACCGAGCGAAGGTGCCGCTGCCAAGACTGGGTTTGATGACAGCAGCGATGAATCCGTGGTCCCGACGCCTGTTCCTCGCGAATTCGTCATTATTGGCCACTCTCTAGGTACCTCAATTGGTGCTCGCCTTGCCGAGAAGTTGGGTCCTAAGGTGTGCCGCGGTCTTATTGCCATATGCCCTCCATCCGAACTAGCCCCCAACGTCGACAAGCAGCGCCAGAACCTGAAGTATACCCCAGCTGCACTGTTTAATGTTTTCCGTGCCATTGACCGTGTTGGCGGTCTCAACTCGGCCTCGGTCAACCGAATGATCTCCAAAACAACCCCCCTCGACAGTGAGATCCGCGTCCGTCAACTGCGTTGGAACCTACAGGTTAACACCAAGCCGTGGATGCGTCTGGCTGCAAATATGACGCTTCAGACGCCCGAAGGATGGGGCCGACTCGAGATGCCTGTGTTCCTCATTGCCGCCGAGGGCGACAAGGTGACTCCGGCATCCAACGTCGACGTGATCCACTCATGGCTAAACCCTGAAATTGCTGCTATTCAGAAACCCGTGACCATTCATGATTCGGGCCATGCCGTGCTCATCGAGAAGCCTCAAGTCTTGGCGGGTCTTATCTCTGATTTCATCTCGAAGCATGTCGATGAAAAGCTGTCCCTAGGATGGCAACTCGCATATATTGCCGCCAAATCAGACAAGTGGTCACTCAAGAATGAGGCCAAGTGGAGGGCCACTCAATCTGTAGGCGATGTCATTGAGGGAACACGACTGAGAGGCATGAAGACACTGCGCCAGAGTGACTCGGAACACTCACCATCCATTCTCGAAGCCACATACCCAGATATTGGTGCAATCATTGACATTTCGCGCGAGCCTCCACCTTATGACCCCGAGTCATTCACCCGCATTAAGTACAACAAGTTTCCTACCGTGTCAAAGTTGCCTCCAACACGCAAAGAAGTGGCCAGTTTTATTGAGCTCGTGGACAAGTGTTTGACGGATCTAGACGAGTCCGCGACTGTTGCTGTTCACTGTCACTATGGATTCAACCGTACAGGCTTTTTCCTGTGTAGTTACATGGTGGAGCGCCTCGGTTATAAGATCAAGGATGCTGTCGATAAGTTTGGCCAAGCTCGAACTCCAGGTATCAAGCACCCGCACTTTGTTGACGAGCTTTACGTGAGATATGATCTGTAGTTGTTTCAGGGACCTACACTATTATGACTGAACGAGTCTTGGTATTTATATATAAATAAATAGGAGAAGTGATGAGGTAGTGTAAATAGAGAAGTGATGAGGTAGTATAAGTAGAACTGGTTTACAGCCATCCAGACAGTTTATAAACCTCGTTTTCTCCACACGTCATCATCTTCGTCATCTTCCTCGTCATCATCTTCCTCTTCTTCACTGCTCTCGTCTTTCTGTACACTATCAATCTTTTTGCTGTCATTGCGATTGTCTAGTCTTGACTCGGGTTCCACAACCGCTGCTACACGACGCTTCTTCAACTGCTCAACCCGTCTATAAAGCTCTTCCTGCTTCTCCAACTCGTCCAAAATGCGCTCCTGCTCGTCATCTGCTGTATCAAGAATACTATCTTGTTGTTGTTGATGAGCTTCTGATGTAGAATCCTCATCTTGCACCGACTTAAGAGTTGGTTGTGCTTCTATAACGACATTTTCGTTGGATGGTACAGGCGTCTCTTCAGCAGCTATTTCGGCTTGAAATTTGTCCCAGTCATCTTCAATAGTCGAATTGCCCTCATCAGATGGCAAATATCCCTGTGGAACAAGTGTTGATTCTGTTCTGGGCCTCTTACGATCCGTCATGTCAAGGAAGAACGAAAGAACCAGATATCGGGGTAAGGACAAGTTCATGCTCAGAGGGGGGGGGGATGGTGGTGCATATATGAGGATCATTGAAGCCAAATCTTCTTATTCTTTGATCCAATCTTCTTTTTTGCAACTATGGTCTGGGACTTGGTCGGCCAACGATTTGTCCGGGCTTTTAGTACTGGCTGCTTGGCTTGTAAGAAGTCGGCGTCGTCGAGTCAATGGCTCAATCGTCAATCGCGCGACTTTTTTGCCAAAGAAGCTCGAGTCCAGGACTTCAAGTCGCGAGCTGCCTTCAAACTCACCGAATTGCATAAGAAGTACCGATTATTTAAGCCTGGAATGACTGTAGTTGATTTGGTAAGTGGGAAAGTTTGCACAACCTCTTAAAGGGAACTTTGTATCATCTAACTCAGGGCTTTGCTCCGGGATCGTGGTCACAAGTCGCGGTTCAGATGACCAAACCATACGGACGCGTTGTGGGAGTAGACATCCTCGTATGTCAACCTCCTCCAGGAGCCAGTGCCATTCAAGGCAACTTCTTATCAAAAGGAGTCCAGGATCAACTGAAGCAACTTCTGGCAGATCCACAGGCTGGACGTCCTCAACCTCCAAAGTTTGTGTTTGCAGATGATACTGACGAGCCAGACCCCACGACGACGGCACAACCAGCAACAGCAATAGACCAACCTCTCAGCTACATCGACCAAGAAAGGGCCGAATCAGAGCCCCATTCCCATGAGACTCTTGAGTTTCCTGTGGATATAGTGTTAAGTGACATGTGTGACATCCTCCCTCAAACCTCCGGGTATTGGCTGCGCAGCATTAACGACCCTTACATTAGGATGGCGAATACAAGTGGATTACAAGCCCGGGATCACGGGGCCAGTATAGTGGGTATTACTTGTAAAGTTCTTTGGTCAAAGCTAATGTTCAGGATCTGTGCGATGCAGCACTCATCTTCGCCATAGATACTCTTAAGCCAGGAGGCAGCTTTGTGTGCAAGTTCTACACGGGATCCGAGGACCGATTCCTTGAAAAACGACTCAAACGACTCTTTACCAAGGTTAAACGTGACAAACCATCGGCTTCACGAAAAGAATCCAAAGAAATGTACTTTATAGCTCTGGGCAAGAAGTCTGGAGTCACCAAAGACGAGGTTTTCTCTATATGATTTTCCTCCAACGGCCCAACCGTATATTTTCTGTCCGTCTATAACCCCCCCTCACAACCGTCGAAAACGCTAACACAGATTTATTGCATCGATGCGAACATGAATACACCGAATTTTCTCTGACTCTAGTCTACTCTTCCTCCTCCTCTTCTTCTTCTTCCTCCTCAGCTTCAGCCTCTGGCTCCTCAGCTTCAACCTCGGGCTCAAGCTCGGCTTCGGCCTCAACTTCAGCCTCCTTGTGAGCAGATCCATTGACTGGAACGTCCTCAGTGTCAACTTCTCCAACATCAATGAGATCTCCCGCATTGGACGCCTGGGTCGTCACCTTCTCACCAACGTTGGCAGGAAACGAATCCTTGTCCACACCAGGCTCACAGATAGAAGCAGCAATCTTACCACGACCGCTCTTGCCCAGCTGCTCCTTCCACTTAGTAACGCTTCCAGCAACATCTCCACCGTATGTCAGTGCCAACAGTGAAGCCTCGGCACTGCGGCCCGAAGCATTGAGGAGGCCAATGCAAGAGTCGGTGTCTCCAACATACCAAAATGCGTTGAATGCAAGGTTGTTCTTTCCAGCAGCCTTTGCATCTTCAGCCAGCTTGCGAGTACCTGCCTTGTTTCCTGTACTAGTGTAAATGAGCAGCAGAGACTCCACGTCACCGGCAGCCTCAAAACTGCGCTCTGCAAGGTCAACGTTCCAGCTCTCCAGTGCCTTGTCTCCAAGAGATTTCCACTTGGTTTCGTCCTTGGGACCCTCGTTGGCAATCTCCTCCGCCATCGATAGGTCATTGAGTGCCAGTGCAAGCTCAAAGCGGTGGTCAGCATCTCGACTCACCTCGAGAGCAAGCTCAACATGGCCCTGGGCCTCGAGGAAACGAGCAACCTTGGTGCGCTCTCCCTCGGGAACCTTTTCAAGCAGCTCCATAGCGTAGTCAATGTCTCCACGAAGAACAACAGTCTGGAACTCAACAACAGCTAGTGACAGCTGGTAACTTGTCACATTGACATCCTTATCAGCAAGGTAAATGGCATTGTCTCGAGGAATGTAGCCGAGTAGGTACATCTGCTTGTCAAAGTGCGAAATGGTGTAGATTTCCCCTCCAACAAGATAGTTGAGTCGGTTAGACACCGAGGTGAATATAAAACAATCTCCAACCCACTTTCCAGTGCGTACGCCATCCGAGATATCGTGGAGAACCTCGAAGGCTTCCTCGACACCGTCAACCTCACTGACAGTCTCGTTCTGCAGAGCCGTCTGGAACGCGTCACGGTCAAATCGCAGAATATAAAATGTCTCGTCGGTAATAACAGCCACAAGTTCACCAGAATCGGACCAAACAACCTGAGTAGCTTCAACGTCAACGCGACGAACCAAGTGACCAGTGTCCCAGTCGTAAAAGGCGACGTACTCGCCGCCATTGACACCAAGAAGAGTACCTCCAAAAATCTGCGTCGCGTGGAAGCCAACATTCAAGTGGCCTAGTGGCTGCTCAACAAAGTTCTTGAAAACCCGAATGGTGGAGTTGGCTTCACGAACAGCATAGGCGTTGGAGTCCTGGGCCCAGGCAAAGTCAGCAGCAGCGCCAAACGACTTGTTACGCCACGCCAGAGCCGTGTAGATGATGTACTCTCCGTCACCAGTCACAGCCACAAAACGGCCATTGGGCGAGTGCTCCAGCTGGGTAGGGTATACCTCGACGGAGCCCAGGTCCTTCTGGGCCAAAGGCAGAATCTCACCGTCCTTGGTGTCATTATCCTTCTTAACGACACTGCGGAGAACCTCCGAGTGCTTGGACCAGATGAGACGTCCATTGAGATCCATTGAGATGGCGGGCTGCTCCTTACCGAGTTGAAGTACAACGGAACCACTGTCAAAACCAAGGGCAATGATATTGGAGCCCTTGCGGCAAGCGGCACACCACGACCGCTCCAGACCGTAGCTCAGCGTCTGCTCAAGCTTGTAGGTGTTGGCGTTCCAGATCTTGATAGTCGCGTCCTCGGATCCCGAGATGATGACGGGCAACTCGGGGTGGAACACGGCAAACGACACATTGTTCATATGGTCGCTCATGGTGGCAACGCAGCTCTTGGTCTGGTAGTCCCAAACCTTGATGGTGCGGTCGTCCGAGGTGGTGATGAGGTAGGGCTTGTCGGCTTGCGGGTAGTACTCGACAAAGTTGGCACCCTTGGTTTCGTGGGCCTCAAGCGTGAAGTTGGGGGTAGACGAGCCCAGCGACCAAATCTTGACCGTACGGTCAAGACATGCCGAAGCAAAAGTGTTGGTATCCTTGGGGTTAAAGGCCAGGTACATGACATAGTGGCTATGGCCCTCATAGGTGCGCAGGTTTTTCCAGCCCATGTCCCAGTTCCAAAGCTTGATGGTCATGTCGTCAGCAGCTGTAATGAGTAGCGGCTGTGACGGGTGGACAGCCAGAGTACGAATGTAGTCCGGGTGGGCCTCGAACTGGTGAACCTTTTCCGACGTGTTGTAGTTGAAGACGCGAATGTTGTAGTCGTCACTGCCTACAATGATCCAGTTTTTACGAGCGACAAAACGACCACAACGAACAGGCAAAGAGCTGACCTCAATGGTCTTCACCACTGTCTGCGTGTCGTAGTTCCATATTTGGACGCGCCCGCTGTACATGGTGGTGAGGATCTAAAACGTTAGCAAAAGGATGGCGTGGACAATGTACACACTACATACCCATGGTTCCGTCGGGTGAATATCGATTCCCTTGACACGGTCTGACCGCGACTGGAATTGTTTCTATGTTAGACCGAGTGGATTGAGTGCCATTGCCACGTACCTTGACATCCAACTTCATTGTGATGGTGACAAGTAAAGATCAAACGCATTTCGTGGAATATGCCATTGCGCGTTGAATATGCCGTTAAGCGCCGAACAGCCAACCTGGCAGTTAGCCGAGGAGGGGGAAGGGGGAGGATGGTCGGCACACCTGAGAGGTTTGTTTTCTGGGGAAAAGAACCAAAAGCAAGCTTATAGCTGTGATTCATTAGGAAAAGCCAGGAGAAATGTCCAATAGGTTAATATAGACTGTCCATTAACATTCTAAAGCATTAACGAGCTGGATTCCTGCTAAATGAGTCCTTAAACCCCAAAAGAATTAACACAAATACTTAGAAACGGTTTACTATTATACATCCCAGTCTTTTATAAACAACTAGTATAATTTCAGCTCATTTGATCAACTATTATACCAAATGATTCAAGTCTTTGTTAGACCTTAACATATAACCACCCCTGGCACCCGATTAACCGCCACGACTTACAAGCATATCGCCAAATGCCAGCATCACTGCAAAAATGTGCCGAGATTACCCCCCTCATCTTCATATCTTCCGTGTGATTAGTTCAGGTGAGTGGCGCTGACTGGCCGAGGGTCCATCGGTCCGTGGAGACTGTGTTGTGCGTGGTAAAGGACTGTTATTCGCGTAAACGTATCGGATATATTGGCCGAATCGCATACACTACACTTACCAGATGAATTGGTGAACCAGCTTGGATGAAGGAGATCATATCATTGCGTACAATTGGTGTCAATCTATATTTGACCATCATTTGTGCGATGTGGAACTCCTGGAAACTCCAAGTCTAGTTATATGTAAAAGTTATGTCGCGTGGCACTCGTTGCTGATATACCGAGCATTGATGGCGTTGGCAAAAGTCGTGAAGTTAGTGTTACGAGAAGTGCATTGAGATTTTAACTCATGAAGCAGGAGCCAGCATGTGAATAAGGGCATCAGGATGTTGATACACGACTTATTAATCTCATTAATATGTTTTGTGCGCAACAGTTCCGTCTCTGTGCTATTCTTTGGCTTGCTCTTTTCTGGCTTCTACTGACTTCTTCCTTGCCATGTTCCTCGGTTATACAGAGTAAAGCCACCATATCAACTTCATACACGCGAGATCCCCTTCCCTCCCCCCACAAATACCTGTCCACTTGAACCCCACGCGTCTCTAACACAGAATGTTCATTTTCAACTGGTTCTACGATGTGCTCACGTCGCTCGGTCTGTGGAACAAGCACGCCAAGTTGCTGTTCCTCGGTCTTGACAATGCTGGAAAAACTACTCTTCTGCACATGCTGAAGAACGATCGTCTGGCCACTCTACAGCCTACTCTTCACCCCACGTCGGAGGAACTGGCCATTGGTAACGTCAAGTTCACGACTTTTGATCTGGGTGGTCACCAGCAGGCTCGTCGTCTGTGGAAGGATTACTTCCCCGAGGTCGATGGAATCGTGTTCCTTGTTGATGCTGCTGACAGCGAGCGTTTCCCCGAATCCAAGGCCGAGCTCGATGCTCTGTTTGCTATTGAGGAGTTGGCCAAGGTTCCGTTCCTTGTTCTCGGCAACAAAATCGACGACCCCCAGGCCGTTTCCGAGGAGGAGCTCCGTCACTCGCTGGGTCTGTACTCCACCACCGGCAAGGGCAAGGTACCATTGGAGGGCAACATCCGTCCTCTTGAGATCTTCATGTGCTCCGTTGTCATGCGCCAGGGATATGGTGAGGGTATCAGATGGCTCAGTCAGTACGTTTAGGTGAAGTAACTGCGCTCGTTTTTAGACATTTGAGTAGTTTCACTATCTTGGACACTCTCAAATGATGCTTGGAGAGTCTACCTTTTTAGTTTTTCGGTAGTACAGTGTAATGCTCTGGTTAAAATGCTCTATATATACGTCTTTTCATGTTCAACTCAAGTCTTAACACGCTTGTTATTAGTTGACGAGTCACCCGACGGTCCACGCTTACGTCCTTCACGCTGGAAAAACTCCTTCTTCTCACGGCGCTCACGGTTACTGCGCTTCTCGTCATTCTGGGCCAACTTTTTGACGTGCTTGATACGCGACTCCTCCTTCTTGGCCTTTCTCTTTGCTTCCTTCTCATTCTTGAGCGTCATCACCTTGACCATCAAGTCACGAGCCTTCTTCTCTTCTCCTCCAAGGACAACAGCACGCTTCTGCATATATGTCTCTTTCTTCTGAGGCTTCATCGCATGAATCTGCGACTTAAACGGAAGGTTCGACTGGATGGCCTTTGGAACCTTCAAGCTGTTGAATCGTCGTGTAGCACGCTCAATCTTAGTGTACTTGGAGTTCTCAGGAGCCGGCACCTCAACTCCCTCTTCAGCACGTACCTGTCCTGTCAACCGCATTCCCGTCCAGTTGGTCTTGTCCTTGAGCAGCAGCGAGGTAACTGGGTTGTAGAACTTACGCGGCAGGATTTGGTACCAGGCACGGAGAATAATAATGTCGCTCATGAGAATCTTGTCTTCAAAAGTAGCACGGAAATGTCCGTCAGGCTTAGCAAGAGCACGCTTGATCTGACCTCGGATCCCCGAGACCGTCTTGATCGACGCTCCCTCAAATTTGGCAACCTCCAGAGCAGAGGTGAACATGTCCTTGATGAAGGCCGTGTTCTTGAAGATCTTGTAAGGGTAACCAACAAGCTTGAGCTTCTTGACAATCTCAACCGTCTGGTCAACTTCCATCACTGTTCCAGTAGCACAAATGCGGAACGACGCAGTGGCATCCTTGTCAGCTACTGACGTTACTGCACAGAAACCCGTGTTAGGGGACACAAGAGGTCCATAGAACGTAGCGGTGCAGTGCATGTGTTCAGGCGTGTACTTCAACATACGATTTCGGGTTCGCGAGTCCGATGTGGTATAAATCGGCACTGTCTGGAATCGACGCCAGCCGAACGATACAACAATGGGGTCATTTGACTTTAGAATCTTCTTGTGCCAACGGTGTCGCTTAATACGAACCTGGGAGAATCCAAATTGCTCCTCATTGGTTAGCAAGCCTCCAATAAGAACGGGGTACACAGGATCAAAGTTCTCGACAAACTCGCAAGGGATGTTCTCAAACACAAGTCGAACATAGGCACCTGCACGGTAACCTTCAATTCGATCACGTGTAGCAGCATCCATCTGCTCGTACTCTGCCTTGTTGATCTCCAGTTGCTTGGCAATCTTGGCCTTTTGAATGTCGTGCCATGTCTCTTCTTCACCTTCCGGATCCTCAGCGCCAAATTCACGGTCTTCACCATCCTGTTCCTCAATCTGGAGTCGGAGCTTTTCCTTGCGGGCCGCATTTTCAGCTCTCTGCTCCTCAACAGTTTTCTCACGAGGAGGTTCAGACGGATCTTCAGCTTCTTCTCCTTCGCTTTCCTCATCGTCATCATCTGCTTCTTCTTCGACCCCTTCTTCGGCTTCAAGATCCTCGAAATCTCCAAACACTTCCTCATCCTCATCGTCGCCACCTGTAGCAGGAGCATCATTATCGACACCTAGCTTTGGAGCCACGTAGAAGACATCGGAAATAGCCTGTATGGATTTAGGGTCAGACCATTTGTCGACAATTCGCTTCAGAGAATCCTCATCGTAGCTGACTTGGCTATCATCCTCGGATGCGGGGCCTGATTGGTTCTTCTTCTTGAAGAAGTCATCATCATCGTCATCCTCAATGTTTTCCTCCTCAACGTCATCATCATCGAGCTGTTTCCAGCGACGGATGACTTCCTTGGGTGAAAGGTTCTCGAGGTACAACAGCTTGTTGATATCCCATCTGGTGCGACGCTGATTGAATCTACGAGATGCATCATCAGCAAGGTTGGTCTTCCATCTTAGGGTTCCCTCCTCGCCATCTTTGTAGTCGTCACCGAGATCGGAGTCACTGTCAGCAAACGCATACTCTTCGTCGACTTCACCATCCTGCTGATTATAGCGATCGAAATCGATTTCTTCAGTTTCGATTTCATCGAGTTCCTCGTCGTCATTTTCTTCAAAATGAGCCGACTTTCCAGAAGAAGAAGAAGAAGCGATATTGGCCGAACGAATGTGTTTACGGCCCTGATCAGCGCCTTCTTGGCGTTCTTCGTCCTCAATGTCATCTTCGAGATTGCCGTATTCGTCCAGCTGGTCGACAGCAGATGCCGAGCTAAAGAGCTGAATTCCCTGGCCGTTCTCGGTATCACCAAGGACGGATTTGGCAGATTGCAAACTGGTGACGAGTCGCTCACCGATACCCTTTTCTTCGCCAGCAGTAAAGCTCTGTGTTCCAACATCAATATAAACGGCATCCTTGTCTATAAGAACACCACCCACGTCACTCATTGGCGCATAGATGGTTTTCATTTTGTCGTCTAAACGGCGGCGGCGTTTCGGAGCACCAGTCTCTCCTTCATTGCGCTGACGGTCCTCTTCCATCTTGATAGCAAAAGGAGTAGGACATGGATCAGGCAGACGCTCCACCTCTTTCACAGTTAGATCGCCGACTCCAGGAATATGAACGCGAGCACTGCTGTGAGGAAGCGGTGTTCCATGAACATATCCATACAGCGTGACCTTTCTGTCGACTTTTGGGTTATCTTCAATGAGAGAAGGATGTGTGATATCAACAACACGGTCTGCAATAAGGTATGGATGCTCGTTACGCCATTTGAGAGGACGGAACTTCATGACAGAGATGAAACGAGCCAAGTTGAGGATCTCGCGGTCAGGATAACGTCCATTAATGACACCCGACAGGTAAAAAAGTTTAGCTCCCTGGTACACTTCAGTCCAGAAACGATGCTTGAGGGTCTTTTTTGTCTGACGCATTGTGCTGACAGATTTGAACAGGTCTAAGTGGGTGGTGACACCGAGGATACGCGGGAATCCATGAGGAGCCAAGATATTGAGAAACTCCATAGTCTCCATCTCAAAGCCAAAGTTACCGTCAATCATCAAAAGAATGAGGTCTGCTACTTTGGCAATGTCAATCATGGAGCTGAGGTCGTTGGCGCACTCAATAAACGTGAGACGGCGGCGCTTAGCAGATACCACGGTGATGGGGCCTTTGATCTCATTGAGTGTATGTTTGGTGTATCGTCGCACAAGACTCTTGATGAGTGTTGATTTGCCGGTTCCTGGAGGTCCTACAACAGCAACAATGACTGGTGGTGGTTCATCGGGGGTTCGGTCGACCATAGGCACATGGAATTTTTTCTCTTTTACCTTTGAGTTAGCAAATGGTTGGAGTGGAAGGACCAGACAACCACAAGAGATGGAGAAAGTCAGTATAACAAGAAGAGACAACCAGTATAACAACAAGAGATTGAGACAAACAACTTGAGCCATCTCCAGATTGTCGCGGCGTTCTTCCTAAGAAGATTAATGTCCCATACTGGGTCTACTAAGGACTCGAGCTTGCCTCCACCAGTAGTGTACTTACATCTTGAGAACGACGAGCCTGGCGTTCCAGACGGCCCGGAGCAGCAAAGGCAAACGCCTTGGCATTATGGCCATTAACATGAAGCTTCTTCTTCCTTGCACCGGCCTCTTTGGGCGCGCGGTGGGTCTTATTTGACTGTTCCATGATGAAGAAAGCTCAAGGAGTAAAAGATTTGGGATTTTTTTGTGTCAAGAAAAAGCAAGCCGCAGCCGTGCCATCGCCCAATTGGGACGGCAAAAATATACAGGGGGGCGGGGGACATAAAGACCATAAGACTTTTATCTTCTGAACATTGAAGCAAAAAAGCTTAAGAATAGATGTGAAATCTGTTTGTTGTAATTTGATTATATGAACTGTTAATAACATTCATGGATCTCTTTCTTGTGGGTCACTAGCAAAAAAAAACGCTGGGCCTGAAAGACTGCATTAGAGAATAAAAACCGCATAAGAGACTCGTTTGAGTTCGGCCACTATAAGGATCATTAGATAGGTTTAGTTCAACATATAGTCAAGTGACAGCAGTTAAAACAAGTTTCAACACGTGTATATATAAAAATAGAATTACCAATTATAAACACTTGCCAAAAACAATAAGAGGCCAATAAAAAGTGGCAGTGGCTTGACAACTGAAACAGGCGCGCGGCTGTGAGTGCGGCTGGCCAGGGCACAGGGTCCCCCGCCTAATCCGCATACATGCTGGATATAATATGCAAAAAACCAGCTTCTCAAATTTAAACTCCTTTTGTTTATTGGCTCTGGCGGTTCAACTGTCTTTGCACCCCGTTTCCACCCTCGGTATCCGCACCAACACCCGTGCTGGCATTGGCCCCCGCTGACATCTCGGTCAGGGGCCACTTTTTCACGTTTACCCCTGAGTTTACTGTACACTGAAGACAATGGTAAGTCGCGATACAAATTCGGGACCCCGCCACCAACAAGCTACATATCGTCAACAAAACGCGTGTTCGTTGGTCAATTTATGGACAAGCTGCTTGTTACACGGCTTGTACTACTTTTGGTGCTGCTTTTCCTCGGCTGTACTGCTCAGTTGCTAACCTATAGGTTCTCTACAAGCGCAAAACCGTTGTCATGTATCGGCCGGAGGTCGAGCCTGACGACGAAGCCGAGGTTTGGTATATTCCTACAACCGACGAGTACTTCACTGAATATGACGAATATCTGAAAAGGTGAGTTTGACTGCTTGAACAGGGCTACGGATCGCACTTGCATCGCGTGTTGAACTGCAACATGCCATGTCGGTCGGTAGACCCCCCACGCGCGCTTCCATCTGACCTCGTACTAACTCAGACTTGACTATTACAATGAGGTACGCACTTTTATGTTTGCCATTTTTAATAGTGGTTCCAAATGCCTAACACAGCGGAAGTTCATTTGCGAGCTCACAGGACACTCGTGCCTCACATACTTTGAAGCCGTCGACAGCGAGGTGAGTTGCTTCCAGCTTGACTTTTAGCTCCCGCAAACCTTGTCTAACTCAGAAAACCGAGGCTTCCCAAATTATCCAGAACTTCCCTGAACCCCTCAAAGAACCGATTCTTCGTCAGGTCCAATTCTCGCAAGTGTCTCGGCTCGACGCTCTCGTCGACGAGGTCTACAACACGCTGCGTCAGGACTTTTATCCGGGCGAAATTGTCATTGCAAAGACAAATGAATTGCGGATCAAGGTCATAGTACGGGAAAAGTCGAAATTTAACGCCATCACCCTTCCAACAGGAGTTGTACGCCCCGAGTATTCGCGGTATCGTGTCCAGCTAGCCTCGGATCCGCTCCAGGAAATGGCCGTCGACCATACGCAGCTCATCCGCGACCGCAAACGTTTCACTAAAGTCATTCTACGAACATTCATTAAACATGCCGTATCTCGAGACTCGTGGCTTGGCGCCCCTTGGATTGTCAAGGATGAATACGCCTCCAAGTACCGCATTGACACAAACCTTCCCGCCCACCTCTCAAGACAGAATCCACACGCTGCCATGCAGGAGGAACGTCAAAAGAAGTGGGAAGCGCGCAATAAGGCCCGATTAGAACGCCAGCAAACTATTGCGAACCAAAAAGCTGAAGCACAGGAGCGCAAAGCCCAGAAAAGGGCCCACAAGCTCGAGATCAAGGCTGAGGCTGAAGAACGCAAACGCTCGTCAAAAGCTGCCGCTGCTCTTGCCAACCTTGCTGCCAATGGATCCAATAGTGGCTTAAACAGCGATGGTGAGGTTCGTAGCAAGTCTCATCACAAATCCATCATCCAGGAGGACCTTCAGTTTACCTACAGCCCTACCGTCACGAAACCGGTTCTCAAGTTGTTTACTGAACTCGACGATGAGCATCATAATCTTGTGGGTGTTCTCCTCGAGGTATGGCTTTTTATGAATACGTATCACAAGCCACTTGTTCTCGAAATGTTTACGTTTGACGATTTCGTCGAGGTTCTTCGACTTGCAACTGTCGATGATGACTGCCCACTTCTGGACGAGATTCACTGCGCGCTTCTTTCACTCATCGTGGATGAAGATAGTTCCGACCTGGCAGTATCGCTTCCTTTTGTGGAGGGAACCCATAACGACAAGGACGACGAGGACGACGAAGACGACGAAGATGGTGAGCACCAGAATGAGGCTAATGGCGATGTGAATGGAGAGGCGGAGGAGACCGATGTCAAGGAGAATGGCCATGAGGAGAATGGTACACAAGAATCCATGGACGTGGACGAAGATGAAGAGGAAGGCGAGGATGAGGAAGAAGCAGACGATGAAGCAGAGGAGTCTAGCGAGCCCGTCGACGAAGAAACATCAGAGCATAGAGCCGCTTCTTTCATGACTTATCAACGAGTTGATTGGAAAGAACGGTTAAGAAAGCGCATGTTCAAGGACGGAGGCTGGCAGCAGATCTTGATCAGTCTGCTCAACACTATTAGCTATGTTCCATGGTGGACGGAGACGTGTGAAGAGGCTCTTAAACTGATGGCATCTCCGGAACGCGCTGTCACTCTTGCAGCTGCTCGCACTGGCTACTATGACCTACCTTTTGTTTTGCGTATCAAGATTCTCGAGATCCTGTGCAGCCTACTTTACGGAACCACTAAGATCCGCTCGTACATTGATCAGTGCATGGAACAGTCGACAAAGATTCGCAAAGACCGCATGGACCGCCAGCGAGAGTACAAATACCTTGCTGAGATGGTAAAGGCGCTGCGCGAAGAGAAGAAAAAGTTCTTTGGCGAAGACAACGACAATGACAATGAAAGCAAAGCAGCAACGCCCATGTCGCCAGCCTCTGATGAGGAAGAAGACGAGGACAAAGCGCTTAAGCACGAAGAAAAAGAGAAGGAGCTTCTCGCAACGAACGACAAGTATCAAGACCTTCATGAAAAACACCGGACGTCCGAGGAGAGAATGGAGGAAATTTCGGCCCTCAACAGACAGGCAGAGGAGGACCTTGTGGAGCTCGACTGTCAGCGACTTCGACTTCTGGGCAAAGACCGCTTTTACAACCGGTACTGGTGGTGTGAGCACAATGGTATGAAGCGTCCTTCCCCCCGCAAAGATATCCTTGATCGGTTTAAGCCCAAAGCAGAGTCTGAAAGAGACGACGACAAAGGTTCTGATGAGGTTGTTAAGCCAGAAACAAACGATGCAGTGAAACGTGAAGAAGAGTCGGTCGAGCCTGAGGTTGTTGCTCCTCGGGTATCTCGCAGAAAGACGGAAGAGGCCGAGCCTCTAGACGCCGAGGAAGAACCCGAGAACGAGACAGTTGGATATTCAATGGGCCGCCTTTGGGTTCAAGGACCTACTGCTGAAGAGATTCGAGTCTATCTTAATGGACCTCTGCCGCTGACGACTGAGGGTAGCGAGGAGTCAGAGGCGCATTCTCGTTCTCTGACAGGATTGGAATCGAAGCGTGAGATTGAAGGGACAGGGTTTCTTGAATCTGATGACCGGTGGGGATTCTATGACAGTCCTGAGGAGGTTGAGGCGTTGTTACGATGGCTCAATATCTATGGGCGTCGTGAGTCCAAACTCATTAAGGAACTGGGACACGCCAAGATGCATATTATTAGCAGCCTTGTTTCACGACACGAGGATCTCAACAAGGACCGAGAGAACCTGCTACGGCAAGTGGAGGAGCGACTTGAATCTGAGTTTCCTGTTGAGTGGAGCGAAGAGGAGCCGGCGGAAGAGGCAGGTGAAGAAGTCAGTGATGGTGAAGATCAGCGGGTCGTGAAGCGTAAGCGTGGGCGACCACGTAAAGAGGAACAAGTCAAGGCGCGCAAGACGGGCCGGCATAAAGTTGTCAGCGGTGAGGAGTTGGAGCAGCTAAAGCAGGAGCGACTGGAAAAGATGGAGAAGCGACGCAAGGAACTAATTGAGGAACATGATTCCGAGGTGTCTGAGAGAGCTTCAGACTGGACCAACACTGCGGCCATTGCTGAGCTGGGCCACAGTCACTATGAGGGACCACAGCGCAAGCGTGGAGGACGACCGAAGCGCAAATGATGTATAATGATACAATGCATAGAGTCTATGTATAATGAATGATATGAGTTGTGTGAACGTAATGATGAAGTGAACCGCTAGGTAATGGTGAAGTGGACCACTACTGAATGATGAAGTGAAAGAGCATCAATGACAGAGATATACAATTTTTTTTTAAACAAAACACAACAAATGTAGACCAGTCCAGTCAGGACGGCATCTGAATAGTTTATATAATGCCACCTTCCAAGTTCAACTGCCTTTATGACCCACCCATGGATCATATCAAATAGCTGACTATCAACCACCTCGTTGAAAAGGATGAGGACCAGGATGGTCGGTATCGACAGTCTTTTGAGCATCTTCGTCATCTTCTCCACATCCACATGCGTACTTGTCACTAAGTTCCATACAATCAAAGATCTCTTTACCAAGTCGCTCGTTTACTCGGTTGTGAATGTGGCATCCCCATTGTGAGGCTACTTCACGAGTGGCTGTTTGAGGTGGGTACTTGACAAGAAGCTCCTGGAAATGCTCGGCACACTCACGACAAGGATATACGCGTGAAAACAGGTGAATATAGCTCTTGAGAGTCTCGCGTTCTTCGGCAGTTGGCTTTGCGGGATATTGAGCGAGGATCGTATGGAATACTTTCCAGGCCGATCTTCCAAGCTCAGCCTTAATAGTTTCGTTGGTCATTTTGGCCATAATGGGTTTACCGGCTGTCAAATCAAGTTTTGGAATGCTAGCCTGAGTCTTGACGACGCCTGAAACGTCGATATCGCTGACCGAGGTTGCTTTTCCGCTGTATGGAGTATTGTACGACGATGAGCCCGAGTTGAACAGGATCATCACGCCTACAAGCAGTGAAATAGCCACTGCGGCCACTGTTAGTGAAGGTTTTCTCGCCATATTTTCAGTCCACCAAACAATAAATCGTGTCGGAAATGCTCAGCTAACTATCAGACGACAAGGTGTTCACGTCGTTATATAATAGACCGATCGATCGGACTCTGTAAGGATGACCTGATAGTGCGCCCTAACCTGGGATAAGGCGGGCCGCCTGATGAACAGTTCGAGAGAGGAAGCAATGGGTCAAAGGAGGACAGAAACAAACAAGAGAGGAGACAGAGCATAAATGAGGACATAACAAAGTGTAAACGAGAGAATTCTCAGTGTTTAAATATCATCAGATGGTCTATTGAAAATGACCCGTTCATCAGTGACCCCGGGCCTCCCATGTTCTTGTCAGAGTCACGTGACACAGACAATAAACTGGTATTTTCCCTGTTGTAAAGTAAAGTTTTCAAATAAAACAAACTGGTTATTTAATGAAGAAGTACTCCACTACCATTTAATCAAGCTCTCACACTCCATTTGCCTTCATAGACTCCCCTTTGCTTGACTGTATCCTCATCTTCTTGTACCGAACTTCGGGCCCCGTCCCCTAACCTACCCCCGTATTAGTGCCCAACCTCTCGAATTACTCCTATTAGGATTGCTGATATCTCTCGCTCCTCTGTACTTCCACTGTAGACTCATCATGTCGGGCCGTAAGAAGACGATGCTCAAGGTCATTATCCTTGGAGATTCTGGCGTTGGAAAGACGTCGTTGATGTGAGTGTTTAATTTTTGTTGGCATCAACAGGTTAACCGTGGCTGGTGCCACTGGATTTATGGGCGTGTTGGGTCGTGAACTGGCTCATGAAGCGAGCACTAAGAGATTGCAAAGGATTGAAAAGGCATTCCAAACAACTTGATGACTCTTCACAAGACTTTTGGTTGTTGAACTTCAGTTTGATCACGTCAACGGCTTCTTAGTGTGTGCTCCTTTGCTCCTCAGTGTCTTGCCGCCTTCATTTGCTCCTATGATTCTCTGCTCCATTTACTAACTCAGGCAACAATATGTCAACAACAAGTTCTCAACACAATATAAAGCGACTATTGGCGCAGATTTCTTGACCAAAGAAATTCATCTCGACAACCGACGCGTGGTGATGCAAATCTGGGATACAGCAGGCCAGGAACGGTTCCAGAGTCTTGGAGTTGCCTTTTACCGCGGCGCCGACTGCTGTGTGCTCATGTACGACGTTAACAACGCCAAATCGTTTGATGCTATTGAGAACTGGCGTGACGAATTTCTTATCCAAGCAAACCCGGCTGATCCTGACAACTTCCCGTTTGTTGTTATTGGTAACAAGATTGATATCGAGGATTCCAAGCGTGCTGTATCTGCCAAGCGTGCCCAGGCCTTTTGTGCTGCCAACGGAAACTTGCCGTACTTTGAGACTTCGGCCAAAGAGGCCACTGGTGTTGAGCAGGCGTTTGAGGTAGTTGCTCGTAACGCTCTACAGCAGGAGGATGCTCATGATTTCAACCAGGAGTACTCGGACGCCATTAATATTAACCTTGAGGCCGAGTCATCGAGTTGTGCGTGTTAAGTGGGGGGCAATTAACTAACGACTTACTTGCAACTTGTGTCTGATGAGTGACATTGACGTTGAACAATGCTGTTATGAAGGCTTCAATGAGGAACCTCTCTCTGTGTGTAAGGGGGGGGGGGGGGGGGG
>JAKTUT010000033.1:93253-142586 GCA_030556845.1 Sugiyamaella floridensis | reverse complement strand
CCCCCCCCCCCCCCCCCCCCCCCCCCCTAACTAACAACAACCACAAGCGCCTCCAACACGAGACCTCTAGGTCATTTCGGTTACTCCCTACTAACCCCCCCCCACCACACCACCGCCTCCTAGCTAGGCCCCTATCCCTCTACCGGAAGGTCAGCAGCACTAGCGCGATCGACTTAGGCGCGCCTCGTAGATCATTTAGCACGTTGCTCTTGGAATGGTTGCCGGGCGTGAATACCTTTGGACGCCTAAATTAGTAGCGGGGCGCGAGTGATGTACAAATTGGTGCTGTTGATTCTGACTGCATCAAGCCTTGTGTCATGACTGCGTCTGCACACCCCTAAGTACCCTCGTTCGACCGTGCGCGCATCTCCGCAATCTGGACGTCTCCTAAGGCGCACCCGGTTCCATTCCTAGCATATGCGCGCGACCATATCCAGTCTAGACTGCGTGCGGCGTATGAGATGCTGTATACGCTGAGATGAGTAGTCTAGTGACTACTTCGTACTAATATTGAACTTCAATGGCAACTAAATAGTACTTAAGCGGGGCACAGATTTTACAGGTAACTGGTCTACATGCACGTCATTCCTTCCGCCCCCCCCCTCCCCCCTATGTGCGCTCCTCCCTATTGTCAACTGTCTCCCCAAACCCTGCTCCCTGCTTGTCAATTCCTTATAGTTTCAGGCTTGCAGATCGGATCTACGGATCTGACCAGGTAAATTATTCCTGCTTCCAGTCACTAACATGATCAATTTGACTTTAGCAATTTTTAGAGTTTGACCGAGGTTCGTGCCAAACAACTCCTAGATCTTGACTCCTCCTATTCCGTATCACTGGTAGCGTGGTCGCGGTGTTACCACATTACTCCCCACAGCTAGTGTCCGCCGCTCCTCTGCTCGTGTTTCTTGCTCCTGCAGCCAATCGGGCGGGGCCATTTAATTTCTGCACCTGTGAATATGCCTATACCGAGGTCGTAGTCACTCAATCGGTGTATCAGTCCTATGTTGAACACTCGTAGATTCGTCTAGTTCAATCGAATTATCTCTATAACGACCTCCTCGGTCCTCCGTCTTTGTCAATTGCCTCTTCTAGTTTTGTTTCTCGGCCTCGGTATGTCGTAATACGAATCCCCTGTACGCTAGTCACAAGTTGACACTAACATACTGACACCTGTGCATATGCATAATAATTATCTGTCGTACGAGGCACGAACCACGTATCAGATTCATGACCAAGGTATGATCCTCTCCTACATAGAAGAGCCAATGGTATCAGAGATAACCCAGTACCAACATACAATACTCACGAGTCAACCGAACAATGTCCAATCATCCAACTCTTTGATAATGCAGTGCAAAAGTACCAAAAAAACACCCAATACTCGACTTTGGCTATCATCACTACTACTGACGGCTGGGCTAATCCGAGACAATGCACACACTATACACCAATAACGAAATAATCTAAATATATGCTTGTTTTCTGCCTCACTTGACCTTTAAAAAGAGGTAAATGCTCTGGCAGCTAACTGTCTAAGCGCGACCGTTCCGTCAAACCATACCCTCGCATGTATGCATGTAACGGCACGCGAGTCTATTAATCGCTAGGTGCAGGTTCGTGTCTCAGATACCAACTCGCTGGTAAAGCATACTCAGAGTATAGCGAGGTATCTAGCAATTAACAGGCAAAAATACAACACGACTATACCAGAGCACACGCCGAACGTCATGCACTGCCAAATCGCGCCGTGGGCACATCTTCCAAGACATTGATGGCATCATAGAAGTGATTATGCCAACTTTCACACAAATAAATGCAGAACAGGCCGTATACTTGAGCCTTTGTTACTAATACGATGTGTATCAGATACAGGTACAGCGGACGATAGAATTGACACGAGAACTCCATGCAGACAAAGGCGACACACCACAAGGGTTACAACTTGACCCCAAGTCCGACTCTTGTAGCAACATCTTCAATATTGCCTCCAATTCCTTCACTATTCTAATAGACCTCACCCACAATAGCAGGTTAAACCAAGCACCTTGTGCTTAGGAATCGCATACTGCACATTACTGATAGTCAGCTATTTATGCTCACGGAATATCTACAACCAAAGTATCTGGCGCGAAAGCACAGGTCTGAGAGGAAATAACAATACATCTACAATTCAACGGAAACAATAACGTTGACATTTCAACGGAGCTAGCGACTTGAACTAGATCAGTCTCTACCAGCAGACAGCACTTACTGACAGCACTATACATTGAAAACAGAAACGCAGTACAATACTCCAGCCGTTACAGCTCTCTTGGATAATAAAGAAATTGTTCCGTATCAATGGTCCATAATGAGTAAGCCCATATAGCAAGTACACTTCAGTAACGACTCACTGATTAGATAATATCCGGATCGAAATGACAGCTTGTTACGCCGGCGGTCATATGCGATACTATGGCTCACCATACAGGGCAAGGGTATCGGCACTCGGCAGCCGTCCCTCTAACCCTCGGCCCGCTCAGTGCGGCTAAGTGCCGTCATCCCGTGAAGCTTTCAGCTATAAATCTGTCATAGCCTTTTTTTTTGAGTATTACATTGTAGCTCTCTACTATGTTTTCCGCATTACCACGACACGCAGTACGCCTGGCTGCCGTGCCTCGTGCAAGCATCCATACAACGGCGTGGCTAAGGCGAAGTAAGGAAGATGTTTGATGGACGCGAGTCTCTGGCTAACCAGATCCCCTTGAACAATACGACTATCTTGTGTCGCAGAACCAAATTACTAGCGACGAATACCAGAGAAGTGAGTAAAGCATCTTGAGAAGGGAGAAAACAAAGGCTAACTAGAAATCCTTTCATCTCTTGAAAACCTGCATCAAAGCCTAGTGAACTATACACCCCCTAAGATTGACCCAACTGGTAGGCACTCACAGTCGCGGTTTTCCTCACTGTTATCCAGTATCCTACCAGGACGTCTGGGTTCAAACAAGTCCCATCCTCGTGGAATTTATCTGTATGGTGATGTTGGATGTGGCAAGACTATGCTTATGGATATGTTCTACACGACTATTCCAGCTCATCTTACCAAGAAGCGAATCCACTTTCATGCCTTTATGCAGGACGTTCACCACCGCTCACACCGCCTTCATCAAGAGCATGGACCAAACTATGACACAGCGCCTGCCATTGCCGACGAGATCGCTGCTGAGGCCAATGTTCTGTGTTTTGATGAGTTCCAGGTCACTGACGTAGCCGACGCCATGATCCTTCGTCGTCTCATTGAAATTTTCTACTCACCTTCTCACGGAGTTGTCACGTTCATGACCTCCAACCGTCAGCCTGATGATCTGTACATAAATGGAGTCCAGAGAGCTTCGTTTATTCCTTGTATTGAGAGTCTAAAGACGAACAACGAGGTCATCTACCTCAAATCCCCGACAGACTATCGCAAGGTGGCCCGTCCCTCGAGTGGCAGCTATTTTTTCCCCTCTAGTGACAAATCACTCGAAGCTGTGAAGGCTGAAGCAGACGCTCACTCTCAGCAGTGGTTTGACTACTTCCGACAGGGTGGAGAGATTGTGAACAATGCTGAGGTCGAGATCTGGGGCCGTAAGCTAGTTGTGCCCAAGTCTAGCCCAGGAAGAGTGGCTCAGTTCACGTTTGACCAGCTCTGTGGACGCCCTCTCAGTGCTGCCGACTATCTGGAGCTGACACGGAATTTCAACCGGTTCGTAGTCACAGACATTCCCATTCTATCTATTCGTCGCACAGACCTCACTCGACGATTCATCACGTTTTTGGATGCAGCATACGAGTCACAAGCTAAACTGGCTGTAACTGCCGCGCGCCCATTTGAAAGGCTTTTTGTCGAAGAGAGTGACGAAGAAGTTACGTCGACCTCTGAACCCATTGAGATTGCTGCCCTTGACGACCCGGACTCGGACATGCTTTCGGACGGTTCTCTCTTCACGGGAGAAGAGGAACGGTTTGCCTTTTCTCGAGCCCTGTCCCGTCTCAAGCAGATGTCAAGCAAGCAGTGGCTTGGTATCGATTGATAAATTGTACATTAACCCCCCCTCCCCCCATACAGATACGTTGCATATAAGCGGTAGCTTAACAATACAGCATTTTTTTTTTCTTTGATATTCATATATGGTCCATTTGAACAATGAAAAAATACATCTTCAATAGCAAAACAACACATCAGACAAACTGAATATAAATGAATCAAAAATGAGAGCGGTGAGATTCGAACTCACGCCTCTTACGAGACTAACATGTCCTGATTAACTGGAACCAGTTAAACCTGAAGCTAGCGCCTTAGACCGCTCGGCCACACTCCCAATTGTTGGTACCCCGCGACGCAGAAACATTTATCTGCGTGGGTTAGGCCTAATGTGGAAGTGTCTCTTTAATGTCTCTTTTTTAACATCGTCAGTTAATGTCTCCTTTTTGCTGTTGAACAAGCTGCGAAGACAACAGAAATCAATCCTCATTACAATTGGTAACAAAGTCAAAAGACTTACGTTGCTGAGGCCTAAGAAAGATCTACTTCAAATCGAGTAGTAAAAAAATAATATACGGTAGACGACTGGGCCTTGTCTACAGAGTGCTATGGTTATGTACTTTAATAAATGCCCATTGAATCGTAGCTAGAAAACAACATCATCATCGTCACCTTCTCCAAGAACATCTGATTCAGGCTCAATTGAAGGCTCAGCCAAGTCAGCAACGGCAGCAGCGTCAGAGTCCTCAGTACTACCATCCCGTTGTTCTTTGAGCAGTTTCTTCTCAGCCTCAGCGGCTTCGTTGTCACGCTGTTTCTTGTTCTGCACCTTTTTGAGTCGGTAGAACTCCTCTCGATCCAGCTCATCCAGCTCACTGTTGATGTAGCTAATGGTGTTCTCAGTTCGTGGGATGATGACGTGCTCAATGGCATTGACACGACGGTTCGTCACCTTGATGACCTCGTCAAGTATGACAAATGCAGTCTGTAAGGATGCCAGCTCTACAAGAGTCTCGACAGCTTGCGAGTAGACATGCTTGGCACGCTGCACCTGTTGTCCTCCACGACCGAGACCCGTCATCTGGAAATCATTACTGTCTTCATCATAGTATGCTTCAAACTGAGGCAGGTATACTCCCGATACGTTCTCCTGATGAGCGCGAACGCGGAACCGTGCCGATTTAACTGATTCTTGAACCTGATATCCAATGTTCTCACCAGTCGCATACGACACTTCGGCAAGAGAGAAAGCAGCGGTCTGCATCACTTTACCCATCTTTCGCTTGGCCTGAATTAGTTTGTTTGCTCCACTGTCATAACAAAAGGCAATTGGATAAATCCAAGCTGATACAACCGCCCATCCACCTCATAGTGCCAAAAGCACAAGATACCAATGGAATCTAGCAGAGCACCCCTCACAGCTAACACCCCCCTCATCACTTCACCCGCCATTGCCTAGCGTAGCTTCAACCCCAGGCATATAACTTACATCGTCAATCCGTCGAGTGATGTCTCGGAATCGCTTTGTCAGGGCCTCGGACTTTCGCTTCAGCAGACTGTGTCCCTGTGTTGCACCCTTAAGCTTTCCCTTCATAAGGGCAAGCGTCATCCGCGTGGGGAACACGGCCTCCCTGCTGTTAGAGCAGTTCATAATAGGTTTGATGTTATTCGATCCACACAAGATACGTACCTGTTACCAGCACCGGACATTGTCTATTTAGTGGTTATCTTCGGTAGCTAGGGCCAGCTGCTTGAACTGGTGCACATAAAGGAACCACAGTCGCCCGGGTAAGTGTCATCATATAAGCATATGCTTTAAACATTTGAAGTTTGACCTACTACCTTCACAACTCAGGAAATTTCCATCCTGGATCGATAATGTACCCAATAGCAGATTCTGACGTGGTGTACGAGCAGGCCATCATCAGAGACCCCCTCGACATCAGGTCATGGCTGAGGTACATTGAGTTCAAAGCAGACAGTTCCATGACTGAGCGGGCGTTTGTTTTACAGCGTGCATGCCTCTGCTTACCTCGTTCCTACAAGCTGTGGAAGTTGTACCTTGATCTGCGAGTCGAACAGCTTTACAAATATGTTAAGCGGAATCCTAGAATCAATTCCTTTTCACACCCGACTGTTACACGTGCCGCAAAGGCTATTGCGCAACTGTACGAACGAGCGTTGGTATTGTTGAGCAAAATGCCCCGTCTTTGGATAGATTATATTGGATTCTTGCTTGAATGCAAACCCACTGATGTAACTTCGACCCGAAAAGTATTTGACAGGGCTCTTCAGTCACTAGCTGTAACTCAACACAGTCGTATATGGCCTTTGTACATGAAGTTTGCCGAAAACGTCAATCCGCGTACGAGGGCCAACATATGGCTCAGATACATTGCGTTGGCTACAGATCACATTGAGGACTGTATTGATATCCAGATTGATACTGGCAACTATCAATCGGCGGCAAATCTGCTGATACGAATCCTTAACAATCCCAGGTTTGTGTCGGTTAAAGGCAAGAGCCGATTTCAACTTTGGGAAGAACTGATTGAGATTTTTGTACATCATTCAGAAAAATTAAGTGGCATCGATTGTGAAGCAGCTATAAAAAGCTCAATGGACCACTACAGTGACCAAAGAGGAAAGCTCTGTGTTCAGCTCGCTTTGTACTGGATAAACCGTAAGCAGATGGACAAGGCCAGAGACGTTTTTGAAAAGGGCCTCCTATCAGCCAATACAGTTCGAGATTTTTCCCAGATATTCGACAGCTATACGGAGTTTGAGGAGTCTATTATTGCACAAATGATGGATAGTGATGACACTGATCCTGTTGAGCTTGACCGCTTGATGGAGGCATTCGAGCAGCTGATGGATCGTCGCCCTTTCCTTGTTAATGATGTACTACTGCGCCAAGATCCAAACAATGTGGTGGAATGGGAGAAACGAGTCGGTTTATGGGGTGAAAATGCTCAAGAAGTTGTAAATACTTATGAGAAAGCCATTGAAACTATTTCGCCCAAGAAAGCGAATGGCAGGCTGTACCAGCTATGGACCAATTATGCTAAGTTTTACGAGAAAGGAGGCGATATCTCCACGGCCCGGGTTATATTCGACAAAGCCACAAAGGTACCCTACAAAACTGTGAATGAACTTGCTGAGCTATGGATCGAGTGGGCTGAAATGGAGCTGCGTGCCGAGAACTTCGATAACGCGGTTCGCGTGATGGACACGGCCACCCGAGGCCCCAAAGTTTCCAAGATCGACTTCTTCGATGAGTCAAAGCCACCTCAGGAGAGGGTTCACAAGAGCATGAAACTGTGGTCCTTTTATGTTGACTTAGTGGAGAGTGTGGGGACGCTTGAGGAAGTCAAGCCGCTATATGACCGAATCTTTGAACTGAAGATCGGCACCACCTTGACTATTGTCAACTATGCTAGCCTCATGGAAGAGAACAACTACTTTGAAGAGGCCTTCAAGATCTACGAACGAGGCATTGACCTGTTTTCCTATCCTATTGCCTTTGAAATCTGGAATATCTACCTCCAAAAAGCGATACGGCGTAAGTTAGGACTTGAGAGACTTCGTGACTTGTTCGAACAGGCACTCAAGGATTGTCCGTCAAACCTCTGCAAAAGCCTCTATATTCTTTACGGAAAACTGGAAGAGGAACGCGGCTTAGTGAGCAACGCCATCAAAATCTACAAAAGAGCGACGGAAGCTGTTGATGACAAGAGCAGACTGGAAATGTACCAGTTCTATATTGCTCGCGTAGCAGACAACTTTGGGCTTCCTGGAACACGGCCCATCTTTCAGGCTGCCATTGACAACCTCGGCGACCGTGATGCTAACGTCGTATGTCAAGAGTTCATTGAAGTGGAAGAAAAGCTGGGTGAAGTTGACCGTGCCCGAGCCTTGTACGGTTATACGAGTCAATTCAATGATCCGAGAACTGCTGAACAGTTTTGGAGTAAATGGGACAAATTTGAAGTCAAATATGGCTCGGAAGATACCTATAAGGAGATGCTCAGAATCAAGAGATCTGTCGTGGCGCAGTACAACACAGATGTCAGTTACCTCGCAGCAACAGCTAAAAGTGGCATTACGGTTGATGGTAATGCGATGTCAGCACTTGAGAACCAAGCAAATGCCCCCATCGGGTTTGTTGTTTCTGAGCAGCAGCAGAGACAGCACGCAAAGGAAGCTGCTGCTCAACCGCAAGAAGCGAGCAATCCTGATGCGATTGAGCTCGAGCTGTGAGGCAGCCTTTTCGGGGTGCAAATATTTATTGTAACGTACTGTACATTAATTAAGGGGCATCGGCCCAGTCACACATTTAAGTGGATGGCCAGTGAGTTGCAGAGTTAAGCATTAGGCTTGCGATGCTTCTTCTCAGTTTCAAGTACAAGAATTCTCCATACTTGAGTCGTAAAGACGGGGGCATCTTCGTCAAGAATCATCGTCAGCTCTGTAACTAGGTCCTGAGGCGAGTTATGCTTTTCAATATGATTCATGACAAACTCAACAATGTCGTCATCTTCAACGCCCAAATTTTCGCGAACCTTTGACACAACCAAGGGATGTAGGACATCCTCCATAATAGAACCGTCAAGCATATCCCATTTGACCGGCCAAGAAAACAACGCATCCTGGTCCTCGGGGATCTCAGATTGAAGGCGCTTACTTTCTGCCAACGGCAACGGCTTCAGCTTGCGTCCTGCTAGGCTGTCCTCGTCATCATTATCCCACAACTTGCTAGGAGGCTTAGAGATGGGCTGGCGGATAGTATCTGGTGGAGCCGCTACAGCAGCAGTGGAACCTCCCATAGATATCGAGATTTTGCCGGACTTTGCAGGAAGTGAGGAGGCGTCCTCGGTACGTGCCTCATTCTCTTCGTGCTCCTCCCGTTTATCATCAGCATCTTTCCGGGCCTCGTGAGTACGGGCAGATATTCTAGACTTGACCCAAGAAGAGTGGTCGTAGAAATATTGGTAGTGCTTGATCTCGGAATCGTAGTTCTCAGCCAAGTCAGCCAATCGCTTCATGTCTTTCTCCCGTGCCAGCGACTCGAGAGCGTTCTTGTTGAGATCCCGGTTGTGCTCGCGCTCCAGAGCTTGAACATGGGCACGCTCTCGACGAAGCCAGCGCCTTTCGCGTTCTTCAAACAGGTCTTGGCGACGATGGCGGTCTGAAAGCTGCTTACTTTGTTCAGCTGCCAGGTCAGCTTCAGCGTCTCCTTCACCTTCATCTGACGGCGAATAGGTATCAAATTCGTCGGGACCAGCTTCTGATTCATCCAACTTGGTCACAGCATGGGTTTGGATGGCTTGAGTCGCCTTTTGCTCAACGAGTGCCTGAGTCTTCTTCTTATATTCCTCGTCTGCTGCTTCTCTACGCTTAATAATACGCAGTGACTGTTCTCTGAAGTCTCGAATTTCAGACTTGAGATGCTCAATTTCTTCTTTGCTGAGCCCTGAAGGAAACGCTTCCTCGGAGTTGTCCAGAATAGACTTTTCCACGAATGCAACGACATCTTCATCGCGCACCACGTCATCCTCGTCAGACTTTATAGGGTTCGTTGCGGTCGGGTTGTCATGAGAAGTCTTAATCCACCGTGACAGAATCAGCTGTACTTGTGAGACAAGGTCCGCAGCCGAAGTGCGTGCTAGCGACTCGACCGTGACGGTTGCTGCCCGAGCCTGAATAGCTGCCTTGGCGCTGAGGTCAGCAGTAGCATTGAGGTTCGCTGACGTCGACTCCACTTGATATGTTACTTGTGGAAGCACCTCAAGTGCAACCTTCACAGCACCAATGGATGTAAACCGAGCAAAACCAAAATCAGCTGGGAGATCATTCGGTTTGCGCACGCGTAGCCATTTCTCGAAGCCTGGGGTCAGCTTGAGAGCCGTCAGCACCTGTTGGTCTGGGATTCCAGAAGGAAGCCCAGAAATGAATATTGTTCGGGATATTTCATCGTCAGAGGCAGGATAAAGCTCTGATATCAAAGTCGAGGACGTCAAGCCCAAGCCTGGCCTACGATCTGTTGATACAGGCCTTAGCACAGGACTCACAGACGCATGGGACGTCGTTTTCCCTATGGCTGTGTTAGCATCAATGGAACCGGTGATTTTTGGGCAATAACACTCCTAGATAACATTGAATGAAGAGAACGAGTGACTTGAACATACGATAAGAACTATTTCTGTACATGAATGCGAAGAATCAAAATGTCCTGTCAAAGTAGCATATATATATTTGTAGCCGCGCCGTAACCATCACTTCGAACCTCTCCTCCCCCTTCGCCATGTCGCGGTTGACTAGCGAGTTTATCCGCGACAGATTGGACGAAGGAGTTGTCAACATAGCGTATAGACTGAGAACAGGTATCAAAGTCTATCAATTCGCTGATGATGGGTCGTTACCAGTCGTTCAGATCTACAAGGTTCACACCCACATTAATGACTCGCGTGTTTCGCGAACGGTTCCACACAAGGGTTATATTTTGACACGAATGCGTGACCGAGCGTTTGATTTCTGGTGTCTCATGTCTCCAGAAGCAGTAGCCGAGTTCCAGAGATTCACTGGCTCTCCGTTTTGTCAGCAGGCTGATGGATGCTACATCCAGGTGCACCTATCGTGTTTCTATTTTCTTCCGAAACAGGTCATTAGTGACGTTGTTCAGGCAGCAGTCCCTATCAGGTTTCCATACAAGTGTCTTGTCACACAGGAGAATGGTGAAGAGGCAGAGCTGGTGCCTGTGTTTGAGTCAAGTCGCTGTGTAGTAGCAGCGTTCTCCAACAGCCTTGAACCGTTAAAGGTACCCCTGGAGTCGGTGACTCCGAGACCACGCACTGCTCTCATTCGACAGCTCTCCGAGAACGAGATCCAAGTACTTCGTAAAAGGGTACCGGCAGAGGAACCCAAAAGAGTGCGAGCCGGTCCTATCGTTAGAAACACACGACGATATTTTTTGTGTCCTCCATATCGAAGTTTGTTCGCTGGGACCGAGCTATCTTTCAATGATGGGATACACAGAGAAGAAGACACTGTTGAGATGAGAGAACCAAGGGAAGCAAAAGGAGGATCCCAGCTGAAGCTGCGACAGCGGAGCGAAACGACAACCGAGGTCTTGACACGGTATACAGCGGAGAAGATTGATGGTGCTACGAGTTCTCCGTCGAGTCATATTTATTCGGGAAAGAGCAGCTCAAACTGCAAACCCTCGCTTTTGACATTGACTGGGGGAAAAGCCAGTCGAGCAGTACAATGAAGTTACGAATGAAAGTTACGAATGATGTATGAATGATAAGCATAGAATAGATTAACATAATCCAAACGATAGCGACACAAATTAGATGATGAGTTGTTGACTATAATACAAGGGAATGCAGATGCAATGAGGCTCGGTTTGAGTGGGAAAAAAATCATTCATGGATGCTCAAAATGGCGTCGGGATGGTCAAGAGAAGGCTGGTCAGCAGCCAATTTCCAAAACTTTGACAAATGGCGCGAGCCCGAGTCGCATAAAACCGTGACAATCGTATGTCCAGGTCCTATCTGCTTGGCGTATCGGTAAGCGGCTACACAGTTGACAGCAGAAGACGAGCCTATGAAGATGCCATCATGGTCGACCAGGAACTTGGCCATTTGGGCAGATTCCTCGTCGGCCACCCGGATGGCATCGTCAATGAAGTCTTGACCAGCACGGAAGTTACAAGTAACTCTGTTGAGGCCAATGCCCTCGACAACTGTGTCCACCTGATGACGACGCCGGGTGCCTTCTTTTTCCTTGATGTCAAACATGACTCCATACTTGACTTTGTTGTAGAATCCACTACCTGGTGGGTCTGCAATAACGATTTTAACAGTGGGCAACACCGACTTGAGGAAACGAGCAACGCCCGAGATAGTGCCGCCAGTGCCAGCACCCGCGACAAAAGCATCAATGTTACCATTTGTTTGCTGGTAGATTTCGGGGCCAGTGTTTTCAAAGTGCGTCATCCAGTTGCACTCGTTCTCAAATTGGTCGGCAAAAAGAGCACGACGTGGGTCATTGGAATCGTTATTAATGGCCGCAGCAGCAGAGCTCGCGTAGTTGACATACTGCTTAGGATCAACGATGCTGGCCGGACGAACCTTGTGCACAACGGCACCAAGATTTGTCAACAAATCGACCTTTTCTTGTGATGTATCATCAGGCACGACAATGTGTGCAGTATAGCCTCGGGCTCGACATAGCATAGCTAGAGAGATGCCTGTTGAGCCAGAGGTTCCTTCAAAAACTACGTCCCCTCTATGCGGAGCAATGAGACCCAGAGACTCGGCCTTTTCAATGACAGCTAGAGCCACACGGTCCTTAGCACTACCACCTGGATTACACAGCTCCATTTTGCCGAGAATCTCGCAACCACTGGCATTACTTAGCGAGTTGATGCGTACCATAGGAGTATTGCCAATAAGAGCATCTATACCAGATGCCTTTGCAGGACAATTCTGCCGCCGGTTGCGCCGTGGCACAATTGTCCATAGACCAAAAATTACGGCTGTAGATGCAACAACAGCATACAGATGTATTGACCTGAGCATATGGCCACGCGCGACACTAGCTACTGGGTCCAAAGATGTAGATAGGTCGGTTAGCAGCGATGCCAGTACTAGCCTCTACAGGGAACGTCAACCTCATATCGGGGTATGCTTGTAAAAGGACAATGGATGGTACACGGCGCTCCCTACCCTACACGTCGGGCTGGAGTTTGTCCGTAGTCAACAAGGGCAAAGCAAAGGCCAATCTCATGACACAAGCCCCAGAATACAATGTGGCCCAGACACCACAAGACTCGACAGTTGCTGCTGCGCACGCTTACTGGGCAGATAAGGTGCACGAGCCACAACAGAAATGCACAAGTGAGTAAAAGTGTGGGGTTGGGCAAATTTACTATTAATTACTATTGGATCTGGCAAAAAAGCACTGTGCAAAAAAAAAAAACGGTGTTTACGACGGAACACGCCAGCTGGGAAGGGGGACGTGGAGGGGGAGGGGTACGAAGACACCCACTGAGGGCAAGGTGGGCTTAGTTCTTATGATCAAGCATATGACTAACCAAAGTCAGGAATAACTCTACAACACTTGCAAAACTATCTATCACAGACCCCACGCTCGATCTAGCAGCAGCAGTGGGTCTTGCCTTATATATGCGGACCCCGCTCTAAACTCCGACTGCTTGCGTGGTTGCCCGCCCTTGGCATCACACTTCTTTGCTGATCGTCTGCCGCTTTTGGCAGGTGAGGGGTAAACTTGGGGGGGGGGGGTTACCATTGAATTGTATAGACAGGGACCAACCGCCGGGTCACAGCAACACAGACCCTTGACCTCGCCAGGCAGTAGACAATTTGTTTAATCCCGACTTTTCCCTCCCCCGCGTTAGCCTTTGCGACTGTGCCCTTCTTTGGCGAAACCTGTCATTTTTATTTTGCGAAACGAGGTCCTAATTATTTTTCGGTTAAGTCCTCACATCCTTTTATTCAACTTGCTTATATCAAGCAGCTCATCTCGACGGTGTTTGTTGGCTGTTTTGCCTGTGTGCAGCCCCTCTCTGCCCCCTCTTGCCATTGTCTTTTTTTTTACTTTGGGAAGTCTATCTCTTGCTGTCTTTGCCTCCCTTCCTCCTTCTCCCGCAGCGTGTTTCTCTGACTTGCCACCATGGCCAGTGAACCTGCTCCCCAAGAAGCCAACTCTCTGGATTCCGCTTCTGCGGCCCAGCCCACGGGAGGTGCCTCCAGTAGCTCCCCAGCCTCCGTCACCACACCAAGCGACTCTGCGGCTAAATCGGAGCTGAACGACCTCGACCCTGACAAGGATGATAGCGACCCGAACAAGTCTCGTGGAAGCTTCCGTAGAGCGAAGTCCCGTGCTGCTCGAGCCTGTGAAATGCCTTTTAATTGTAAGTCCCTACCCCCCCCCCCCCGCTTCCCCGAGTCACCCAACCTATAGAATTGCCCTTTACTAACTTCCCAGTTGTCATGCCCGTAAAGTGAGATGCGACGTAACAGTCCATATGCCCTGCACCAATTGTGCTGCCTTCGGCTGCGAATGCCGCATTCCGGACGTCCGTCAGAAAAAGGGCTCTCGAGTCGTTCCTAAGCGCATTCGATCAACCCCAGCAACTGCCGCTGTTGCTGCTCAAAAGGCGAAGGCCAAAGTCTCGGCTGTGTCGGTGCTTCCTGAAGGTCTCAAGAACGCAGACCCCATTGCTCTGAAAGCCGGCGTCGCCGGCGCGCTCAACAAAAAGGAGAACTGGCGCCAGTATCTGGATACTCATGTCCGCCAGCCCGGTCGTATGTCTTTCCTTGGCTCCACCTCCCACCTCAACCTCGTTCTCGATAACATCCCCGATTCTGAAGCTTATTATTTTGCTGCTGTAGGTGAAGGTGCCATTGGTTCGGGCCGCGTCCAGCAGCTCGAGCGTGAGGACATTGAGATCCTCAAGATTAAAGGCGCCTTCCTTCTGCCTGCCCAGGAGTTGAGCGACGACCTCATCGAGAGCTACTTTGACCGTATCCATCCGCTCATACCCGTCGTTAACCGTACTCAGTTCATGCGCCAATACAACGACCCTGCTAATCCGCCGTCTCTGCTGCTGCGTCAAGCCATCATGGTCGCCGGTTCGAAGGTCTGCCGTTCGCCGGCGCTTCTCGATGAGTACGGTTCCTCCAAACTGGCCACTGCTACTTTTTACAAGCGTGCAAAGGCTCTATTTGAAGCAAACTACGAGACAGATCGTATTGCCGTTATCCAGAGTGCTCTGCTCATGGGTTGGTACCAGGCTGGTCCCGATGATGTCACCGATAACGTCTTCTTTTGGACTCGTGTGGCCCTGGCCATTGCACAAGGTGTAGGCCTCCACCGTAGCGTCGACCGCTCTAACAATGTGTCGGACATCGAGAAGCACATGTGGAAGCGTATCTGGTGGAGTTTGTTCTGCCGTGACCGCTCTACAGCCGTTGCCATGGGACGACCAGTGATGATCAATCTTGAGGATTCAGATGTCGCCATGATTACCGTTGAAGACTTCAATGAGAATGAGGATGACAAGGTGTCTCCCTATCCCATCAACACAGAGCATGCTCTGTTCTTCATTGCGCAGGTCAAGCTATCAGAGATCATGGGTCTTACAATCAAGGAACAGTACTCTATTGGTGCTGAGCACTCGCGTCGCCTCAACAAAGTCCCTGACGTTAGTCAGTGTGATATGGCTATGGCTACGTGGATGAATAACCTACCGGCTGAACTCAAGTACTCGCTCAAGGACAAGCGAAACCACGACTTCTTCAAGGCCATTCTGCATGCTCAGTATTATACTGTCTTGTGTCTTGTGCATCGATCCAACATTCTGCACCGCCGTAGTGGCAACAACTCCAAGATCCCATCATATCCTTCGTGGGGAATTGCCTTCCAGGCTGCTCACATGATTGTGCGTATTGTCGAGAACCTCAAAGAGTTTAATGAGCTCATGTATGTTCCTGCTTTCATGGTTTACACTGTGTTTTCAGCCATGATCATCCTCGTATACCAGACTGAGAGCCCGTCAAAGTCAGTTGTGGAGAGTGCTGAACGTGGTGTTGTTGCATGCAAGGGATTCCTCGAGATTATGGGCAAGGTTTGGGATACTGCCGACCAGATTGCAAAGATTGCATCGTTTCTCAGTGCCGACACCCGTATTCGTGACAAGATTGTGCGATCAGCAAAGCGGCTTGCTGTTTCCGGATCCGAGAACGATACGGGTGTGTCGTCACCAGCAGGCGGCGATACCAACCCTGGAAGCGCATCGAGTGGTACTCCTCCCAAGTTGCCTATGAAGCGCCCGTTCTCTGAAGAGGGTCTTGATCCCCACCACGGCGTTGCTGCTGGGGCCAGTCCAAATCTATCGTTTGTTCGCGGCAGTAACAGCAACCCTCATCTGAGCGGTCAGGAAGTCGAGCCGTCGCATCCTGGTCTCACAATTCCATCCAATGGGGATACCAGCGCCTCCTCGACCAATGGTTCTGCCTTTACTCCTCAGCCCATGAACCTTCAGCAGAATGGTGTTGATTTGGCATCGGAGCTCTTCCTTGTTACAAACACATCTCCCAATGCCATCAACTTCTTTGAGAATTTCCAGCCGTCGCAGCTGTTCCCGGAGAGTGTTCGTTCGGGCAGTCAGCAACATTCATCGCCGGAAATGCCTTCAGACCGCAGTGCCAATGGAATGCCCGAGTCGCTGTTTGCTAACCACGAGTCGTTTGGAGATGTTTTCTACGAGAACTACAACTCTCCCACTGAGGAGACGGCTACTGCACCCAACACGCTCAACTTGGGTGATTGGTATAAGTTCCTCGTCAGTAACACGACTCCTGGTCATTTCCCCGACCTGCAGAACCTGCCCATGAAGGCCGAGACTGGTCGTTGAGGGATGACGAGGGCGTCAATGGTATTTATTTTCACATGAACGGTATGAAATGTTGCGGTAGGGACAGGATGTAAATTAGACATGTATTTGGTGTTGGAATAATGAAATTGTTGGTTTACTATTATTTGAAAAAAAATGGTGGAGTTTGTACGATTCTACAACAAGAACTAGAAAAGACAACATGAAACTTTGTTATGTACAATGGCTTTATTTAGCCTTTCCGCGAGGACGGTCACGGACCTTCATTCTGTTGATGTTCTTGCCACGGCGCGTCTTGTAACCACTCTTGGAAGGAGTACCCCAGGGTGAAGTGGGGATCTTGTTACTCTTGGACTTACCACGTCCACCTCCCATGGGATGGTCGACATTGTTCATAGCTAGACCACGAACATGAGGTCGAATACCAAGATTACGAGAGCGTCCAGCTTTGCCGAATGAGCGATGTTGGTGGTCAGGATTGGAAACCATGCCGAGAGTAGCACAAGCATCTAAAGAAACATGACGATACTCTCCACTCTGCAGACGCACTACAGCAAGGTTTTTATCGGCGATTTTCTCATAGAGACGGCCATAAGTGCCGGCAGCACGACAAAACTTGGCAGGGCCAATCTTGGTGATGCCAATGTTGTGGATGATGCTACCAAGAGGAATGAAGCTAAGCGGCAGACAATTGCCTTTCTTAGCAATATGAGTAGCCAGAATACCTGGGTCATTCTCTCCGTTGAGCTTTTCAATAATGCGCTTGGGGATTCCGTTACGGAATGACTCAACCTTGTCACCAGCGCGCATTCCCACAGTTGCCAGAATGTACGACAGAGCGTTGGTCTCCTCGTGACGAATCAGCGCAATGTGTCCACTACGGTTGGGATCAAACTCGATGCGAACAACCTCATGAACGCCTCCATCATTTCGGAAAAAATCCACCATTCGCAGACGTCGCTTGTGTCCACCTCCACGGCGTCTGACCGTAATGCGGCCATGATGGTTTCGACCTGATCTCTGCTTACGCGGGGCAGTAAGGGCCAGAACAGGCCTGCCACGGTGAAGGTATGTGTAGATGGGCCATCGGTACCATCTTAGAGATGGTGATATTGGCTTCGGCGTCTTCATTTTAACGGCCGTCTTATGCAGCTTCAATTGACGCTTCAACTCCTTATCCTGCTCTTCGAGCTCCGTGAGATTCGTACGCTGACCGAATGGAACAATCTCCATGCTGTTGAGCTCTTCCTGCAGCTTTGACGATACCTGAGAATCGGCATTTTCGAGTTTTGTCGACTTTTGACTTGAAGCTGGTGACTGCTCGGGCTCTTGATGCGTCGAGTATGCCATGGCTTGGATTATAGGAGGCACCAATGTTAGTGGTGCCAAGCGGGCAATGGGGCTTGCTCGAGCATGGCGCAGAGCAGGTAGCAATGCTCGCACCAGCGCGAGTCCTCCTGACATTTAGTCTAGTGTCGAGAGAGGAAAAAAAACAGAGGCAACTGTCAATGAACTTTCAAACAGTTGATCTGGAAAAGGGTGAAATTTCACTTGGGTACGGGCACCTACCGGACCAGTGGGCGGGGGTTGGGCAAGGAACGCAGCACTGACGCTGATTTGTCGAGAGCGAAAAATGTGTGAATTCAATCCCATCCCGGCAGCTTCACAGCACACCTCTCGGATAGACGCCAACCCCATAAAAATGCTTGCTAGAACGCTCCGCCAACCGCTGTTGGTCCGCTCGCTTGCTCGTGGCTACGCTGCTGCTGCCTCCAAGGCTAGCTCCACGCCTCCCGTGCAATTGTTTGGTCTTGAGGGCTCATACGCTTCGGCTCTGTACAGTGCGTCGGCCAAGGACTCGTCAATTGATGCTACCGAGAAGTCGCTCAGTGCTCTGAAGTCGCTGCTCACTGAGGACAAGAAGCTCGATGCCATTCTCGCCAACCCGGCCCTGTCGGCGTCGGACAAGAAGACGGTTGTCGACACCGTTTCAAAGGCTGCTGGTGGTGACAAGACCATTACCAACTTCCTGCAGGTTCTGGCCGACAACAACCGTCTGACTCTTCTCAAGGACGTCATTTCCCAGTTTGAGATTCTCAGCAACGCCTACCATGGATACGTCGACGCTACCGTCACCTCGGTCACGCCTCTCGACGACAAGACTCTGCAGCGACTGAAGACTGCCATCTCCAAGTCGAGCCTCGTTGGCGGCAAGGAGCTGCGTCTGACCAACGTTACCAAGCCCGACATTCTCGGTGGTCTTGTTGTTGAGATTGGTGACCGTACTGTTGACCTCAGTGTGTCGTCCAAGATTGCTCGTCTCAACAAGCTGCTGTCCGATTCCATCTAAGTTTGACATAACAGGTCATGTTTTGATGTGCGATGCATGAATGCGTAGTCGTAGTAAATAATATTGCGACAAATAATCTGTGATCCGTTGTATACGTTTTCTACACTGTACCTATACAAGGTTGTAACGTAGTTGTAAGATCGTTGGTTGGACTTGAGACGCTGTAGTCCTTCAAAATTAACTGGTTTCCTTTAGAACCTCACTGAGACCTGTAATTAGATGTCACGAGTCGAGTTAACTGTTCATATATTTACTCCAACGTGATCCATAGCGCTTTTGTGAACTGCTTTTCCCCATTTAACAATCATTTACTATAAGTTAAATCATCTTCTCTACCTACTTCCTCAGCCAGGGTATGGACATTGCTCCAGTTAAGCATGACCGCGCCCCTGATTCTTGTTGATGATGTGCTACGCAGCCAAAGGGCCATGGTAGCTCCACGCGACCTCGAAACCGATGGTGCAGGCCCAAAGCACCCGGAGGTTATTCGCAAAGCATCCTACTCAGCGTTACGGTTGTTTAACGAGACTCCAAGCGTGATCCACCGTCAGTCGCGCCTACACTTCGTAGGACCTATTCCACCCGAATGGTTGCTCATCACGACTCGTTCCTGGGGATCTTGGGACCGCTTGATGGCCAAAATCTTTCCTAGTTCACTGTCGAAGCTGTGGATTGAAACCTCGACTCTTCTTCACACTGGACGAGAGCACACAAGTTCAGATGCCTCCAATTTTGGAGACACCCATGATGGTTACGAATCCAGTGGCTCGGACGAGGACCTCGATGAGGAAAATAACGACGATGATGACGACTATGATTACGAGATTGATACAGAGTCCATTTCTGACTATGGTGACCGGTTTGCTCTGCAAGCTGACGATATTGAGGTTTTGCCTGATCTAACTGGGCCTCTCGTGTCGTTGCCTGATGCCTCTTCGCTTCCTGAGACTAGGTCCATAACGTCAACACCACTGGACCCGAGTCCTCGAAGTAGTCGGTCGACATCCCAATTATTACCAAAATCACCTGAGCAGCAACAGAGCAGTCCTCGTGGATCACCAACTGATGTAGTCCCTGTCTCTGCTCCGCCTCACAGACCCTCTCAAGTGTCCATCGAAAGTTCCATTGATTCTCTTGCAAGCTTCATGACAGCCCAAGAATCCGCTGATTCACGCCGTCCCTCCGAGGCCAGCGTCCAATCTGACCATGAGAGCCCCGCTGCATCGGTAGCAAGTGACGATATGTCGGTTGCTACTGTAACTCGCCACAACCAATTCCAACTCAGTTTATCCAGCTTCACCTCTCACCATTCACCGACTGCTGACAATCTGGACACGCTACCTGCGTCACCAGATTCTAGTTCAAATATGGAGCACGAGGATGCCGGATCCATCCCCATGGAAGCTACACACGGAGAAGCTCGCAGGCTCCTCACTGGGATCTTGTCCCGAGAGGCACGTGAAACCAAAAGGCGCATAGAAGTGTCTACTGTACGGTTCAATCGCATGAATTCCCGCGTTTCACATAGGAGTATTCGGCGTGCTGCAACTGGAATCTCAACATCGTCAACCGTCAAACGCAACGCCATTAAAAGGCACGAGTCTGGCTTTATAAGACGAACCCGAAAGCTTCTAAAGAAGCGGAAAATTGGTGAAATTGTAATGGTGGAGAAGTTGCTGGTCATGATCAAGTCAACAAAGGAGAACCTTCCTGCAAACTTCAATGAGATCGAACACTGTGACACAAGAATTGTTCAGCGATGGTGTGAGTACATTGTTGTAGCTCGTTTAAATGATGGCCATGAGCATCCTATTCTTCTCCAATTTTACCGACAGCGTAATATTGCAAAGATTGAGAAGGCGGGTCGAAGATCGGGGTCAAAGATGAACGTCTCTATCGGACCGTCGTTTGGAGTTAACTTGTACTCATCTCTTGACAAAACAATTGCTCTGTGGGAAAACAGCAATCGTAAGGAAACTACTATCTACCTTTTACGTTCTCGCTCTGGAATCTCGGCTCTCAACTGGCTAGCATTGCTTGCAAGTGTTACTGGTATCTCGACGGGCGATACGGTAAATATTGGTGTACCTGATCTAGGTGTTTCCATTGATCTTCACATTCCCTACGAAGATATCCGTGAAATTCGTAGGAAGGAGTCTCAGAATGAGTTTGTATCTGTCGACCACATCCAAAAGTTTCACTATACGATGAGTTCTTTGGTCACTTATATGGTGGAAAAGTCTCTTGTTAGCCTTGTCAAGATTCCATCACTCGCCAAAATTATTGATAAAGAGTGGCGCAGTAAAGTGAAGATTGGTTTAGCATGGCGCAGATATGACCGCCTCGAGTGGCTACTTGATCTTAATGGCTCTCAGATCGAGTCAGGATGGGCAATGCTCAGAACTCACGAATTAGAACTTCGACCGAAGATCCCATTTTCCCAGCCTGTAACTCTCAAGGATGGTATAACTCTTCACGAGCCGCCATCAATTGAGGGTTTCGTGACTCGTTTGAGTACTTGGTCGGGAGATCCCCGTCGCCAGAAGTTGCTCAACACAACTTACTGGCATACACACGACAATCTATTGTTTTACTCACGTCCTATACGTGCTTTACCTCCCAATGTTGGAGGGTCTGAGATTTGTCACTCAACAGGAATCACACATATTTACGAGATTGCTCCGTTCAAACTTAACCAGGACGGACAAATTGACTGGGTTTCCAGTGTAAGTTCAGTGGAAGAGTTTGATCACCATGACCACCTAGCTCAATTTGAGATGAAGCGTCGCATTGCCTCCATTTCAAGAGCCGATGGATTCATTGACATGACTGAGATACGCGATGTGACTCCAGCTTACACTTCTTCTGATAGCCGTATTCATTCGAGGCTGGAATCCCGAAAAGATGCTGCATTCATGATACGATTCATAAATGGTCAGAGCATGTACATTATGGCTCATGACCATCAAAGCCGAAACTACTGGGTCCAACGGCTGACCGACTTGAGCATATACTGGAAGCAGCGGAAGAAAGAGGATACTGCTCGCACAAATATTATTCGTCAAGAGAACCTTGAGATTTTACATATCGACGAAGATGCAGAAGCTTTTGTCGGAGAGGCGGCTTCCAAATGGGAAACTGATCGTGGCATTGCAGATCCTTTTGCGTACAACATATCAGGTGTGTCTTGCAGTCGAAGTGTTTACATGAAAGGCATGCTGTTCCGGAAGACGCAGAAGTTTGCGACTTTTCGCAAGCATTTTGCAGTGTTGACATTAACAGACTTGATACTGTATCTCCCTTCTACGCGGTCTACTGCGGTCAACGCATCAGGTCATGCAAATTATCCCAAAGTTCAAAACATATCTCTTGCTGATTGCTATGTCTATTCAGGTCCTCTGACATCCCAGAATTTGCTGCGCCGTGACAAGACATTCAACAACGAGAACCCGGGAAGACATGCCTTACCTCGGACTTACTCTGATGGCTGGAAATCAGCCGAGGAAGAATCTCTGCGTTGCTTTGTTCTGTGGTTTGGCCACAAAAAGCCCATCACTCGCAATGTGAGGGGTGCCCGCGGCCAAATATCAGGTCATACAATCAAAGCCGTCAATCGACTTGGCGTTGGAGGTACCTCTCTGGTGTTCCTGACGAGGTCCCGTCATGAGCGCGACATATGGGTGACATCTTTGAACGCTGTTCTTAGCCGACTTTCGCGCAATGATTCAGAGGAGTTCACAATCTCCTAATTGCATATTATAAAGTAACGCAGCGTTAATCTATGAGCTGTAGTGCTACCACGCTATTCATAATAAATCATCAGCGTAATAAATCATTAGCGTCATTCCAACATCATGCTAGATAAAGGTAGGCACTAGTTTGGTCTCTCTCGACGCGCTCAAGGTACTCCTTTTCGATGAGCGAATCAATACACTTCTTGATTTCGGAAATCTTTGGACTGAAACGCTTCTTCGACTGGGAAATGGTCTCTTGGACAAGCTGCTGGTGGGTAAGCTCCTTGCGAGCTTTCATAATACGCACAATAACAGCTTGGAGGAACAGCTTACGGTCCTCCTCAATCTTCGTCTCAGTCTCCTCTGTTTCCTGTTTCTGCTCTGCCTTGAGTGGAAGGTTCAGATTGATACGAACCTTCTTACTCTTGAAGTCCAGATTTAGACTGTATGAGGAGTTCGGAGATCCTACGGGCTGGTCTGCCGGAGATTGAAGTAAAATACGAGCCTTGACCAGGAATGCAAGCGAGTTGGCCAATACGTCAGATGACAATCCAGTAATCTCAGTGAGTTGCTCGTACGAATAGGTCAGTTCCGTGTTGTATGGAAGAAGAATGGCCATCTGATACGCAGATACTTGAAGTGTATAGCCAATACGAGAAGATTTGGCAAAGTTGACCTTCAACTCGCCCTTTGAAAAGTTCCAAAGCCACATAAGCTTTCGACCACCATGTTTGTTGGAATAAAATCCTGTAAATTTCTCCAAAGTTGGAGCTAGCTGTGACGGCAGCGTGAACGGTGTCTTTGAAATCGGTAAGGGCCAAAAGCTCTCAGCGAGGACGTATGCAGAGAAGTCGGCTTCTCCAGAAGAGGAAATGTTACGGAAGTCGGCCTGCAACTCCGTCGAAGTTGTCATATCTTGGAACATTCGTTGCAGCTTCGAGGTGTACTCGAAACCACATGCATCTCGCAGCTTCTTGACCATGTTGGACTCGGCGTCTTCAGATGCAGAGGTTCCAAAGACTAGACGTTTCGATAGCAGACGCGAGTAGTATTTCTCAAACACATCTTTGTCGTCAACGTACTGGAAGATCTTCATGATGCCATTGAGAGCATTATCGACATCTGCATCCTCAAGATTCTTAGCCGACTTTTTAAGGAGAGAGTCACTGTAACGAGCCAAGAGCTCAGCAGTACGCGAGCCACGATGGCGCGCATTGGGAGGCATGGCAACAACATTGTTATTGACAAACGCGCGGCAACCATCGTCCAGCGCTCGAACCAAGTCAGTGTTGTTGTCAAAAGCACGCTCAACCAGAGATGTATACTTGGCATGAACAACTAGGAGGACGTCCACGTATGCTTTGGGGTCAACAGGTGCACCCTGAGAGTCGGCCACTAGTTTATCGACAGTTTCAATACCTTGCTTCTCAATGTAACTCTGGAGAGAGTTCTTCATTGGAACCAGGCCATCAGGAATACGACACAAGAGCTGGTACATACGCTTGCAGTCGTCCTCACGGTCTTCAGAAAGCAGTTTCTGAAACTCATCCTGCATGACTTTAGCGTGGTTGACGATGAGCTCAGTGTTGCAAACGAGAGTGAGCTTGCGCTCCGTACTGGGATCCAGATAAACGACCAAGCGAGAAGCTTCCTCGTCAATACGGGATATTGCTTTCTTCATGTACTCGACCACGCTGTTCTTCGTGAGGAAAGTGCTGGATTCATTGCGGTAAAATCGAGCAGTAGCATCGATAAATGGGGTCTCAAAAGACTGAATATACACCGAGAGGTCACCACGCTTTGTGTTGTTGTCATCAAAGCCAAGGGACACTAGAGACTGGACGACGCTCTTAATTTGTGTAGTTGACACAACGTCGCCATTTCTCTGTTGTTCAATCATGGCGAGTACCGCCTCAATGAGGGTAGGCTCCAGAGGATCAAACAACACGGTCTTCCAGCGTTTCAAACACAACGTGTTAACATCGTAGATTTCTTTGTGTCCCTCTTCGCGTTCCCGCTTTACCCAGTGTCGGTTCAGATAGTCAAAAATGTGGTTTAGATACCTAGCACCAGTCGTGTAACGGTCCCAAGCTTTCGTATAGTATTGGACAAGACCATAACCGGTGTGCTGTTCCGACTCTTGCCGCAGATTGTTAAGATGACTCTTGAGGTAATTGTCGAGTTCACAGTAAAGGTCTTCACCAAGCAGCTGTGCGACACGACCCACAGAACTGAGCTGCTTAGGCTGGGAGAAGTTGTGGCGCACACAAAAGTTGTGAATAGCCCTGGAGTTAGTAGGTTGAATACGCAGCACACAAGTAACGCTTCGACATACGAGTAAATGTTCATGTACTGAAGTTAGTAAGTAGAAATAAGGGACTCTCGTCGGATCATTCCATGCAACTTACCATGGCGCTACTAAGACCATTGGAATCGGAGAGTTCATCGACAAGAATCTTCTCGACGCCAACCTTGACGAAGCTCCATCTGATAGTTAGTAAACATTGAATAGAGTTCAATGTTTCATGGGTCGAGTAAGTAAAGCAACGCCCATCTCCTGAAAACCACGTACGTATCGGTCAAGTTACTGGAACGGGGGAGTGTCGCGGCCATTGTGACGAGCTCCGCTGGTTTGTTATGAAAGAAAAGAACCAGGTCGGCTCACGGCAGCCGTATGTCTAACATCAGGGGAAGGGTCCATCTATGTACATGACCAGAGGCTTAACAGAGATGAAGGGAAGAGGAGGACGAGGACGAGGACGACGTAAAGAAGTAAAAAGAGAAAAAGAGATAAACTAAAATAAACAAGATTGTTTACTTTGACACTGTCTAATTTATTAAAGTCATTGTGAAACACGTTCAATGACGCGGAAGATGCTGATAGTGAAGGTAGCGACCCACATGACTAGCACCATGAACAGAAACGCTGCCAGAGTGCGCTGTCGCTCGCAGATGGTGCCATTGTATGGCGTAGTGAAAATGGTTGCCTCAGTTATATCGTTCTGACAGGCCCAGGTCACGTCATACAGAGTATTGAAAGCCAACGACAGGTTTGCAGAAGAAAAGATAATAAATAATAGGTCCAGCATAATGAGACGCATCTTGGCCTTTGCGTTGCGCAGTCCTAGTGGTTTACCGGAATACTCATCGTAAGTGATGTACACAAGATAGAGGAGGCCGGTGGATTGCACAACAACTGCCATGATGGTAGATGGCTGTTGAGTGATGGGGTTGGGTGCAGCCTGTATTGACTTCACATAGACAGAGCAAGCCATGGCCAACGCAAGCACAGACAGAATAAATATGATGGCTCTCATAGTGAGTGGTATGAATGGGTTGTTGAGGAGAATGAAGTTGAGGCGAGGTTGCCAAAGTTTGCGAGACTCTTGCGAAACAAGGTACCGGGCCATTGATAACGAGAACGGTTCAATGTCTGGATGCCCGGTGATATCCTCCTTCTCATCGATAGGTGGCGGTTCTGGCTTCGGTGACTTTCTGCCAAATGGCCAGAAGAAAAAGAAGCGCCGCTTGCGATCTAGATGATGCCGCAAAGCCTCTTCCTGTTTATGGCCGATCCAAGCGCCCTCCAAGCCACCCTGTTCCTCAAGAATACTTTCATCCACAGTACCTCTGGCTCCATAGACTTCTGGACGTTTAACAGACGATACAAAAGTACCCCACCGACTGTGTTCCGCGTGGCTACGGCCATGAAACATGGATCCCGACCGGTTGAGAGAGGGACTATGTCCCTTGTGCGATTGGCCCCGGTAGTCCTGGACAGGGATGTCAACATCGGAATCCTCAGGCTTGCGTGAGGTACTCGGCGATGAATGCTGAGCAGTATCAAAGTAGTCATTCTGCTCGAGAATGCTGTCTATGTCGCGAAACCGAGGTTGATGGTGGTGCTCGCGGGTCGGGGTGTCATGCTGGTCCTGGGAGTCTTGAACCCACGCTGGGTTCGGCGGTCCCATAGCGTCCTTCAATTTACCATATCTAGAGCTTGAGTCTGGCCTGTCCGATGACGTTAGCACCCAGACTGGGGTGGGACGAGCTACAAGATGGTAGCTTGAAGATGCCGAGGGCGAATTCGCCGACGGAGATGTCTCTCGCCCACTGGGAGCGGACATGATGAGATTTGGCAAGTCCTAACAATACTAGGTTGAGTTTCTTGTAAGATTTCAGGTTGTTTGAGTCGTTTTTTTTGTAGAAGAAAGCAGCAGCGTCTGTGTTGAAATGAACAAACAGACCTAGCAGGTGCTGTTGACAGCCTCCCACGTACAATGGGTGAATGGATGGGTGTCCTAGTTAACCACCAATTCAGTAACGCAACAAACAAGTGATCGGAAGAAAGGCTTGGCCCACTGAAGAAGAAGTTGTAGCTGTCAAAGATCAAGCCCCTTCGCGGGATCGCTAGGGAGTTTCGGTTGGATTGACGCAGAGCCTAAGGGCAAACAACCAACTGCTTCGGTATGGGGTTGGGGCACAAGGGTGCAGGGGGCGTTGAAAGGGACATGCTTTTGTGCAGATGCAACTTTCTCCTTTACATTGCCCGCCGCCCGACATTTGGCGTGGCGTGAGAGAGTTTTTTTGTTGTGTTGTTTGATAGAACATCTTGAACAACTATGCGCCTTATCGTAGTACCTCTGTCGTTAAAGACGTCGATGCTATATTGCCAGCGGAAGGCCATTCCGGCGGCCGTGCACCAGCCTCGCATCGACGACCGCATTGTGGCCCGTCTCAGCAAAACATGGGATGAATGGAACAAATCCGATCAGAAACTGAAAAAGACCATTGTTAGCTGGGCCAATTCGGCCATGGAGCGCATTAGCTACGAAGAGTGGGGGTTGAAGTCGGTTCCTCATTTATCAAAGTCCCCTCGCGAGTTGATCAAAAATACTGAAAAGCCAGGAGACACTGAGCTCATCACTCCTGAGCAGTACAAGAGTCAAGGACTCACGTCAAAAGACGTGGCTAGCGTTCCTGTAGTATTTCCGCGCTCTGTCCTCAACGAGAAGCAGGTTGTGGACCGTCTACAAATCCTAGCAGCTAATGGTATCCGCCAACATACCAAATACTTTTGGATGTGCCTGGTTGGAGCACCTCTCACTTTGCCAGTGGCTCTCATCCCCGTGCTTCCTAATATTCCCGGGTTCTACTTGTTGTTTAGAGCCTGGTCCAACTGGAATGCTGTTCATGGAGCTAAGCACCTCGAATACCTGCTCAAGGACAACCATCTAGGCTTTAAGCACCATCAGCCTCTTGATCAGATGTTTGCTCGGCTGTCCAAAGAGTCCCAGGCTCGTCCCATGCAAAAGGGAGACCGATTGATTCTGGATGAGTCTCACATTGATGAGCTCGTTGACCTAGTGGATGCCAAAGAAATGGCCCCTGAGTTGCGTCGCGCTGTTCGGCAGACGAAAAACCATCTCAACTCTCCATAGACTGTACATAAGATAATAATGAATGCATTCAAGTTATAAATTCACACAACCAAGCAAGTAAAGCAGAGAGGACTAATGACGTAGACAAAAACTAGACAACAGAAGAAGACTAGAGGATTCTTGCAATAAGTGCCATAATGTGTTTGAAAGTACCCGTGAAAAAGTTATTGCTACTGGTGAACCTTGTTAGGTTGCTACGTTCTTCATATATTAGTTGAACCACTAAATAGTCTGTAGAGGAAAATAAACTAACCAAGCGGCCTCCTAATCATCGAGCGGCATGATGTTGGGAAGAGGTCCAGCAGCAGTTATTCCGTAAGGATTGTATTTAAGGTGACTCTTGGTGTAATGATACTTGATGTGCTCAAAGTTGGTTGTCGACTTAAACGCATCATTGTTCCAATACAGCTCACGCAGCCACTTGTGAATAAGAGGGTATCCGTAGCGGATCATTTGAATGTTGCACTTGAAATGCTGCACATAAACAGGATCAAAACGCACAATGGTCGGGTAGAGGCGCAAATCGGCTTCGGTGAAATCTTTTCCAAACAGGTACGGGCCACCAGACTCCTTGAGCAACTTCTCAACACGGTCAAGAGATTCAAACAATGACTTCACATTCACATCATAAGCCTCCTGAGTAGTAGCAAATCCCGTCTTGTACACGCCGTTGTTGATAGTATCGTAGACCCAAGAATTGACTTCGTCGATCTGTGCCTGGTACTTGGCAGGGTAGACATCGACATCGCGATACTTGGCATCGATAATATCATTGAATTCGGTGTTGAACATCCGCACAATCTCAGCCGATTCATTGTTAACAATGGTCTCGTTCTTCTTGTCCCATAGCACGGGAACGGTGAACCGAGCCGAGTAGTCGGGCTCAGCTTTGCGGTAGATCTCGCTAATGAACTTGGCTCCATATAGGGGTTCGGGCTCCTTGAATCGCCAACCATCGTCTCCTAGATACCAATCAACAACCGTAATGGGAATAATGTCGGTGAGACCCTTTAGATGGCGAGTGATGAGAGTACGATGAGCCCAGGGACAAGCCCAAGCCACATACAGGTGATAACGGTCTTTCTCAGGCGGGAACTTGGCGCCAGGTTCACGGGAAATGGAGTCACGGAACGACGACTGTGTTAGCTCCTGTTTGTATAGGTGATGTAAAAATTCATATGTTATTACTCACCACCTGGCGACGATAATGACCGTCTTTGTCAGACCATTGCTTCTACGAGAGTGTTAGCAAACAGTAATAGGTCTTCCTATGCAGATACAACAACACATACAGTAGCCATTGTGCGAATAGACTGGGATTTCCAACTACTGATAGTATGACGCGCAAACACTCTAGGTACTTGAAATCGAGCTAGCAGAGTGTATGTTAGCATACTAACATTGATCAGCAGCAACGGACGGCCTATTTATGTTCTTGGGGTGGGGAGGGGTACGAGACCTGAACCTGCGGGGAGCCTCAGCCGCCCCTGTACTTGGTTAGCCAAGAATTATTAAAGTTAACTAAAACTGAGTAAAACTGAGTAAGTCAAGGTCCCAACCGGCAAGGGGTCACCCGGTAGCAACCATGCCAGTGACTGACAAGCTCATGATGCTAATAAAGTAGTAGTAACCTTGGGACCGTCTCAGTAATAATGCGCATTATAACTGTAAGGTTTACTAAGTAGGTGAGAATACGCCAAGGATATCTCGCCAGATGACTACCGTAACAGTCCTAATCTCTACTGATGTCATTGTTACCTACTTTAATATACTCAATTATAAATTTAGTTACACCTGTTGGCCTGTTTACTTCTCTCCTCCTCCTCCCATTGTCTTAGGCTCATAGGCCTGCACCCAAGAATAAGTTAGCATGAAGCGGCTACTGGGCCATGTACCGCCCCGGAATGTAGCACAGCCCTCAGCAACAAGTCAGGGCTCTTTGTGTGTTGTGTTGTATACGGATCTCTGAGTTGTTAGCTAAGTGGTGCTCGTTTGTTTTTGACTTATGTTCTTGCTGTATTCTTGTACACAAGATTCAATGCATCGTTTCACCTGTTCGGCTCCGACTACTTCCACCTCCTCCTCTGCTTTTTAGTGCGCCCACTATTGCCTGGGCAAGGGGCCAGGACCCTTTTTTTAATCCCTGGAAATGATTCTTCACTGTTCTTGTGTTTTAGCTCACCACTGCTTGTTCAGCTCTCCTGTGCTACTATTATTATTTTTATTATTGGCGCGCCCTCTACTCCCTGCTTATTTACCTCACAGGTCTATCTACACTCTTCTATGTCTTGTTGCTTGATCGTCTAGCGACTCTAAAATGTCAACCCCTAGCCATGCCAGCCATCCATGGAAGCTGCCATGGCTACACACCTTCATCCTGGCCTCGTTGTGGTCACTTATCGTAGCCCTCGACAATGACAAAAGCTGGCGCATGTCTATTCTGGACAACTCGATAGGTCGCCACGACAGTAACGCACTCATCACGAGCTCCCGCGGTGGCGGCGATCTTATAGAATCAACCCGCCAGCTCGACTCGGTTCACACCCGCTCCATCAAAGACTGGAGTCTCACGGATATGCTGCTGGTCAGTACCATTGATGGCTCTCTTCAAGCTCTGGACCGCAGAACTGGTACCGAGCTGTGGTCGATTCCTGGCGATGGCCCGCTTGTACAGGTTGTTACTTCTCCCCAAATTATGAACTCGGCATCCCAAGAAGACAAAGACATCATTTGGATTGTCGAGCCCTATGGCGACGGCTTTCTGTACTACTTCATGCCAACTACAGGTCTACAACAACTGCCGTCAACCATGAAGCAGATGCTACTCGAGTCTCCATTTGCAATACCCGGAGACGATAAAGTTTACACAGCCAGCTGGAAGACTACAATGTACTCTATAAATTCGACAACTGGTGAAATTCTCAACGACAAATCGACTCCTGACAATGTGAACTCGCTTGGTAAATCGTTTATGATTGGAAGAACCGTGTACAATCTCGAAATCCGCAACAGGGACCAGAAAGAAACCGGCTGGAATATCACTTATGCATCATGGGGGCCCAATAAAATGGATGTAGGACTGGCGCAACAGCATAGCCACGTTCCGGAAGATGTGTTTGTTTATCCGCAACAGAATCATGCCCTCCTGGCCACCGACAATTCATTCAAACATATCTGGGTCGGCGATGTGCCCTCAACAGCAGTAAGTGTTTTCGACGTGTTGAGACGAAAGAATAGCCCCAACTCCCCGCTGATTCTCCTGCCCCAGCCGTCGTACCATCTTTTTGACTACTCTGGCAACGATGTCAACGCTCCAAGTGGAACCTATGTTGGGCGTACCGAAGATGGCAGCTGGTTTGCCCTCTCCGAAGCGAATTTCCCTTCGCTTGTTCGTAGCGCATCTTATGCACCGTGGTGCTTGGACAATCGCGAGTACAAGACTAGGGAGGAGCTGATGACTAGTCTCGTTGGTGTGCATACGCTTTATCAGTCATTTGACGTAGTGATGCCCGATCCTACTTCTCAAAAGTACCTGGGTGGGCCATCTAATCCGTCGAGTCGTAAGGACACAAACTCCAATCTCGATTTTGAGATTCAAAAGTTCCAAAACATTGAAAGCATTCCAGCAAGTTATTCACCGCTATTACCCGTTCTCTACGGTCCAACGTGGTGGCAAATAATCGCTCGTCTCATTGAAAATGTCATCAGCATTCTACTTATTGTGGCCATGGTCTCGGTTGCTGCACGTCTTGGCTGGCTACCTCAAGTCGTTGAGTGGCTAGAGCATATGTTGCTATTGGCTACCGGTCGGCACCCAGACACTGAAATGGCAGACGACAAGGTTAGCATCCCTGCAGAAATCGCCGAGGAGACCAAGGTTGAAGTTTTTGAAATGCCGGAAACTATACCCGTGACAGCAGAGGTTACGGCGGAGAAGTCTTTAAGTCTAAATGATGAAGATGACTATGAAGATACCGCCGCCGAGGTCACTGTATCAGAGGCTGACGCAACTGATACTGAGCGCAGCAAGGTTGATGCTGAGACGAAGTCTGAGGTTGATGAGGCTGGTACTGCGAAGCATGTTCGTATTGCCGATACTGCCAAAGCTGTGGACGGCTCTACAACTCCTGTTCGAAAGCGTAAACGTGGCAGCCGAGGCGGTCGCAAAAACGCGGCTAAGGAGGCTGCTCGCGAAGCGGCTCGCGAATTCACCAAATCTGAGGGCGACGATGAAGCTAGTGACAAAACGATTCTAGAGGACAAAGCTGATGATTACGTTGTTGTCTCGAGCTCTGGTACTGCTTCGGAGGTCGCCGATCTGTCGGATGGTCCATTAACGCTTACCAAGCGGATCATTGGTTATGGCAGTCAAGGCACTGTCGTGTATCAGGGATACTTTGAGAACCGTCCTGTGGCTATCAAGCGTATGCTTCTAAACTTTTATGACATTGCATCTCAAGAAGTGACTCTGCTGCAAGAGAGTGATGACCACCCCAATGTTATCAGATACTATTGCAAGCACCAGAGTGATCCATTTTTGTACATTGCTCTCGAGCTGTGTCCTGGAACTCTCGAGGATATCATTGAAAAGCCTGAACAGTTTGAGGATCTTGTTGGACGCATAAATCCGATACAGGTTCTACAGCAGATTGCGAGTGGCTTACAGCACTTACACTCTCTCAAGATTGTTCACCGCGATATAAAGCCACAGAACATTCTGGTGGCACCACTGAAGCGACTTCATCGGAAAAACAAACACAAGAGGGACGAAGAGGTCTACGGGCCTGTACGGATGCTTATTTCCGACTTTGGTTTGTGCAAGAAGCTTGAGGGTGATCAGTCAAGTTTCCGACCCACCACTGCGCAACCTGCTGGTACCGCTGGCTGGACTGCGCCAGAGATTTCAATGGGGTCACGGTATCCAAGCAGCTTGGAGGCGCAATCATCTGATCTTGTTGTGCCTGAGGTTTCGAACAGACGGTTGACACGTGCAGTGGACATATTTTCCTTGGGATGTGTGTTTTACTACATTTTGTCAAACGGTCATCATCCGTTTGGAATCAATTCGAAGCGTGAGAGTAACATTGAGGAGAATCAGTTTAGTCTTGCTGAGCTGGAGGATCCCAAACTGCCCAACGGACCCGAGGCCGTGGACTTGATAAGCAAGATGATTGCTTTTAACCCACGCGACCGGCCCGATGCATCAACAGTGCTGTTGCATCCGCTATTCTGGACTCCACAGAAGAGGCTTGACTATTTGTTGCGCATCTCGGATCGATTTGAGGCCGATACCCGCGAGGAGTACAGCGAGCTACTTAGCATTCTGGAACAGGATGCGCCACGAGTTGTTGGAGGTGATTGGCACACGCGTCTTGACCCTGAGTTTGTTGAAAATCTCGGCAAGTATCGAAAGTACCATGGCGACCGGATCATTGATTTACTGCGAGCTATGCGCAACAAATGTCATCATTTCAATGATTTACCGCCATCGTTGCAAAAGACAATGGGACCTCTACCTGAAGGCTTTCTTATGTATTTCACTGGACGATTCCCCGATTTACTCATGTCTATTTACTATTTTGGCCGCCAGCATTTGGCGGCGGAGGTCGCTTTTAAGCCGTTTTTTGAGCCTCCTGAGGCACATTGACGGAATGAAAGTCGTTCCTCGTCATGTTTATTACTACTGCATTACCAATATATACTAAATATACATTGGTCAAGATTTTTTCATTGATTGTTTTGCTACTTATCAAAGCCCCACTGACGTTACCAGAACTTTAGTCCGACATGGATAGCCGCAATTACGAGATAATGTGCGTTATGTCCGCTACAGCGATGTCGTCCGCAGCGGCGTGCAGATTCGAGCCGCTGAAACCCCTGCCCATGTCTATTGCCGTGCTTCCTAAGCTAAGGCGACGGGTTAGCAAAATTCCTATATAAACGGGAGCTTTGCCAGACCAGCAATTGTCTATTACAACATTCCACCTCGAATATTTTCTGAATATCGACTACAATGGCATCTACTACATACACTGTTGCTGGCAAGTCTGTCGGCCCCACGGGCTATGGCCTCATGGGTTACACATGGACTCCTGGACAGAGAGTTCCAGAGAGCCAGGCATTCGAGGCTTTTAAAGCTGCTGTAGACCACGGAGTTTTACTGTGGAACAGTGCTGAATTCTACGGTCGTCCTGATCCCGAAGAGAACCTTGACCTTATTGTTCGCTATTTTGAAAAGTACCCCGAGGACTCGGATAAAGTGCTACTCACTATCAAGGGAGGCTCGGATCCTAAGACGTGGGGTCCTGTTCCAGATGCCAACTACATGCGCACTTCGGTCGACAACATTAACAAGCATTTGAAGGGAGTCCACAAGCTGGACATGTTTGTTCTAGCTCGAGTCACGCCTGAGGTCCCCATTGAGGATTTCATGCGGGTGTTAAAAGAGCTGAAGGATGAGGGCAAGATTACTAGCATAGGGTTGTCAGAAGTCAACGCTGATACTATTCGTCGAGCTTCCAAAATTGCTCCTGTTGCTGGTGTCGAAATTGAGTTCTCCTTATGGGAGCGCGAGGCAGAGAGAATTGGAGTTCTGCAGGCTTGTAAGGAACTCGACATTCCTGTCATCGCATACTCTCCCATTGGCAAAGGTTTGCTTACTGGAAAGCTAGATCGCTCTCAGCTTGCTGAGGGTGACATGCGACTGTCGTTTGACCGTTTTGAGGAGTCCAATGCCGCCCACAATCAGCACATTATCTCGCGGGTGTCTGAGATTGCTAAGCGACACAATTGCACCAATGCTCAGGTATGCCTATCATGGCTCCGCCAGGTCTCAAACACCGATAATTACCCGGTAATTATCCCCATTCCCGGCTCCACTAAGCCTGCACGAGTCATTGAGAACGCAGAGCATGTGACATTGTCCGAGGATGACATGAAAGAGATCCATGGTTTCTTTGATGACTTCAAGCTTTCTGGATCACGCTACAACTCCTGGTTGAATAGACTCAATTGGGGTTAAAGTGATTGTTATTGGGTAATAATTACGTATAACTAGGCTAGCCATAATACAATGCTCAAACGAACTGTCCATGCTGGATCATATAGTAACAGTAGTGCATCACACATGTTACTTCCGTACCCTGATATGAAGCCGGGTAAGTACACAATAAAAAGTTTTGTTGACAGTCTCTCACTTCTCTAACTACTAGTCACTGTGAGTACGGTATGAGGAGAGGTAGCAGTCGACAGTAAATGTCTGAGATGCTGCCTTTTATCATGTCTTACTCTCAGTGAGCAAAAACTTGTATGTTATTGTTTAACATCTTCCTGTCTACCCGTGATGACTAGCTGTCGCCCCAATCTTAGCAATTGCTTTGAAGATTCGACAACACACTGAAAATTCTGACACTGTAGACAGTTTCGATGTCTATTTATCTTCAGTACTAACCATCAGGAACTTTATGATATCTATAACCTTGGTAATTCACCAAACATTATTAAATTGATATCTCCTTTTTTCATTGATTTGCTTCAGTTCCGTCATTGGCTCTCAGTTGTTACCTGGTCGTTTCCCAATTTTTTTAAACTTGTATATTTAGTTTCCAAAGCCATAGAACTGTTGATTTCCGCTAGCTCTTGTACACATTGTTAACTGTAAACTCTCATACTCACAGTGCCTTCTGCTGTATAATTCTCCTGGCTATTGTGTAGTTAAATTTCGCTATGGCGCGGCTGAGATCGGCGTTGAACACGTCTAAATCCTGGGCTTACAGAACGCGTGGAACTTGGAATCACAGCGTTTGGCATTTGGTGGCTGGTGGTATCACGTCTGACAAGATACTCAGCTGATGCTATTCGCGCACTTATAAGTCTACATTTTTTCATTGTTTGCATCGACATGGAAGGCCAGGAAGTGCACTGGTTTGACTCGTATTTCCCATTACCTTACCGGATAGCCTTTGAAGTTTTGCTTGGAATATGGGGGTGGGGAGTGAATGTTCACGTTCTGGATGGTGCACACATCGACCTGTCTTCAATATTGCGGTTTCAGGTGGGTCGCGGTCTTCATACGAGTATTTATAGATTTGCGGGATTGCTGAGTATCTGCTTTCTGATTTCATACTGTGGATACCTCTCTGTCTCTGCTAGGAGTCTCGTCATCATCGATGGCAACGAGGAGTCCGAACACCCTCGCTTTCGTCCAGGCGATGTGGGACCTTGGATATGCCTTTTACTAATTGTTGGGGCCATATTTTACCCCGGAAAGGGAGTTCACACCAACGGCCGTCACCGCTTTCTATCTGTGTTTCGCCGGATCAGCATTGGTCGTATTGATCTCGAAAACAGACTGCCTGATATTCTCCTGGCTGATGTACTGACATCTTACTCAAAAGTCCTGGTGGATTCGGCCATTGCTGTGTGCATGCTTGTCAATGGCAGAACATGTCTAGGTCTGCCGGATCGCACCTGTGGAGGAATCTACCTAGTGCCGGTCGTGACCTCGATTCCATTTCTCATTCGCTTAAAACAGTGTATGACCGATTATACCGCCTCAGGAAATACGTTGCATCTGTTCAATTCTGCCAAGTACGCATCCGGCATTCCTGTCATTCTGCTGTCCGCTCTTCAGCGTCGGTACCCGGTTGGCAGCGACCATGCTGGATCTATGTTTGTAGACCCCATTACTCTGCGATACATGTGGGTACTTGCCGTGTTCATCAACTCGACCTACAGCTTTATCTGGGACGTTACCTTTGATTGGGATTTGGCCTTGCTCCGCTCACCTTTTATGCTTCGTCATGGTGGTCTCCGCCCAGTGTTATACTTCTCGCCTCGCTACTGGTACTACGGCGCTGTTGTTCTGGACTATATCTTGCGATGTACCTGGAGCCTTAAGCTATCTTCGCATTGGTACCATGTTGAAGATTACGAGGCAGGTCTCTTTGCTCTTGGGATTCTGGAGATCATTCGTCGGTGGATGTGGGTCTTCTTCCGGGTTGAAGCAGAATGGGTCCGAAATTTGCGGAAGGTTCGCCAGGAAGATCTTAATCTTGACCAGCTTCCTGTAACCGAAACAAAAGTGACGCACTAATTTTTTCATCGTACGATAAAACATAATGTTGAGTTTTCGCGGATAGGTGAAGATATCGAGAATTTCACGCGTTATTAATGCATTGGGTGATATACAAAGGTTCTGCAAGTAGCAGTTAAATAGCTGGTAGTTTGAAGCGGATCAGTTTCTTCCTCTTCGTCCTTTTTCGTTGTGGCGGTCACGTTCTCGGCGAACATTGGCCTTACGCTCAGTCTTGGTAAGATAACGGGACTTCTGCTGTTTCTTCTTCTTGTGAGCAGGCTTCTTAGATATCTTTTCAACTTCGGCCACAATCTTGGCATACTTTTCAGCCCGTTTAATGCTTCCAATAAGAACCTCCTCTGATGATTCTAAGTCAACAAACTCATCGACTTCTGTGTTGTGAGGATCAAACTCCTCAATCACGACCGTTGTCACATCACCATCATCATCTTCATAGTGCTTCTTGAGAATGCCATTTGGCTTATAAGAGTCGCTGAATCCAGCCCATTCATCTCCATTTTCCTCGGGCTCAGATTCCTCGTGAGCCTCCTTCTCTTGCTTATCGTCTTCGGCTTCCTCGTCGCTCGAGTCGAAACGATCACGGTTCAAATCTTTCATAGCCTTGTTGAATCGCTCCATATCCTTTGAGAGGGCCTGCTGGCGCTCTTCACGCATCTGGCGGCGCTCTTCAATTTTTATCTGGCGTTCAGTTTCCTTGGCTCTCTCTCGGGCCTTTTCCTGGCGCTCCAGCTTACGCTTGTGGAAACCAGTCAGATACTCACTCCAGTTAGCTCTAGGGCTCCAAAGCTTCCACCGATAAACTTACGACCGGGCCTGAGGGTCAAATGTCACCTGGTCTACGGCATTGCTTCTCTGCTTCTTCTTCCTGGCATATACCTCGTCTCCTCGAGTGAGGATCTCTCTATTAGTGCGTTGAGGTGGCATGTTAAGATGCTGAAACAATCCCACACTCTGATCATTTTAGTGTAAGCAGAAAATTTCAGGGTACGGGCCACAGTTTCGGTAGGTACCTAATTATGCTGAGTTTCAACTTTGTCAGCTGCTCTCCGCTTCTTCGCCAGATCCTACGAAAACTATGAGAAGGTCTCAAGAACCTGTTGGCTCTCGGACAGAGGAGGTCATCACGCCTCGTGAAGCAACTCCTCAGAGCGGTCTTCTAACTCTGCAACCGGGCAACCAGCCGACGCGGCGCCAAGTGAGGTGGACTGAGGATGTCATTGACAACGAAGACATGAACAAAAAGAAGTCAAAAAGTGAGTATGATGTCTACTGCTGGAATCATTACTAACTAGTCTGCTGTATTTTTACCAAAAAGAGAGAGTTTGGAGAGTCGAGTTCGGATGAGAGTGACTCCAGTTCGGATTCGGATTCGACGACAGACTCGGACTCGGACTCGGACTCAAGTTGTCACCACAACCATTCTCATGAAGATGGTCACTCGCACACCCATCAAGGACACAACCATTCTCACCATAAGCAGCGTAAACACAAACAGGGCGCCCCCAACGCATATGAGCGTCAACCCAAGTACCGCAGCAAGGGCACGACAGTTACTATAACTCACGATACATGAGTTTGCTATCAAGTCACTTGTCTCATAGAGCTCGGGAATGAAGCCACACATGGGTGAACTTCACTTGTTGTGGGTCATCGTGGTCCCTCCTAGCTCTCAACAGGCTACAAAAGCCTCCTCTATTGTATTTATTGACAGCAACCGACACCTGCATTCCTAGCATAACGGTTTTGTGAGAGCCAACCGAGACCTGTTCTATATACGACAATCGTCAAACCAGATAATTCGTTGAGTTATTTCGCAAAAGTTAGCTGTCTTCTCACTGACTGGTAGGAACACTCTCAATCCAACGGAAGAGCAGCACACTCGCATTTGGCTGTAGGTTCTACAGTAACTTCGTTTACCTGCCACACTGATCCAACTTCGTTGCCTGTTACTGATAACCTTATATAATCATGGAATCAGACCAAGTTAAAAAGCCAACAACATAAAACCATCATAAGTCCATTCAAATACCTGATACGTAGGTTAACATAGTATATTGACCTCTTCAAGTAACGCTTAGCTAGGATATCGCGGATTAACCCACTTGATGGGCCCTTGCATGACAGTTTTACCCCATATGTTACCCGGCCGTGGAACAAAGCGCCTATATGTTCCCAAGTGCCTATTGTCCCCTCTATCCACCTGGCGACGAGATTACAGCCGCTACCAATTGCAAGGAATCATTGTCTCTTGTCAGTCTCGGCATTCGTCGCATCATTCTAATTTCTGCTGTGTCTGTATTTGGTGCTTACAATGTCGCTGCCCAAGGAGTACGTAGACGAGCTCAACGTTCTTAACAAGGACATTGCCCAGCAGCAGCCTGCTGATGTATTGCAGTTTTGTGCCAATTACTTCAATCGCCGCCTTGAGGAATCCCGCAAGGGCTTGCTTTCGAAGAAATCAAGCTCATCTGGTGCAGGCTGGGGTCCTGGAGACAAGTCGGCCTCTGTTGGTACCGACTCGCAGTTCGCTTCATTTAACACGCATTCGTTCTCGAGCGGAGACCCTACGACTAGAGGACCAACTTCTGATGGTCATCAGGTTGACCCTGATGATCCTTCGGCTCCGTCGGCTGCTCCCGCTGTTCCCGAAGCATCACCTTTTGGCACTCTGACAGCCTCTGCCCGCAGCTTCCCGACCAACTTCACGCGCCGAACATCAGTCAGTGCGGAAAGCCTCAACCCGCACTCGTTTGCCGGTGCATCTTCCGCGTCAATCCCCGAAAATCCCCTTGACCCGGAGCAGTTGAAACGTCTCAATGCCAGCGTTTCCAAGAACTTTTTGTTCTCGAATCTCGACGAGGATTCTCTGCACCTGCTGCTTCATGCCCTTAAGGAGAAGCGTGTCCCACAGGGTACTACTATTATTAAACAGGGTGATGAGGGTGACTTCTACTACATTGTGGAAAGTGGTACTGTGGAATTCTACAAGGGTGACGAGAAAGTTGGCTCCAACGGCAGTGGCAGCAGCTTTGGTGAGTTGGCCCTCATGTACAATGCTCCACGAGCAGTTACAGTTGTGGCAGCCACTGACACGGTTCTTTGGGCTCTTGACCGTATGACGTTCAAGAAGATCCTGCTTGACAAGACCACGCAGAAGCGTTCCATGTACGGAGACTTTTTGCGCGAGGTACCTATTCTCAAGGCCCTGAGTCCTTATGAGCTGAGCAAGATGTCGGATGCGCTACAGACCCGCACGTACGAGGCTGGAGACGTTATTATTGAGGAAGGAGCTACGGGAGACGACTTCTACATCATTGAGTCTGGTGAGGCTGTTGTCACGAAGAAGGGCCAGGGAGAGGTTCAGAAGCTTGGAAAGGGTGACTACTTTGGAGAGGTTTCACTGCTGCACGATTCGCCTCGTCAGGCCACTGTTACTGCTAGCTCCCGCCTCAAGGTTGCTACACTTGGTCGCTCAGGCTTTCAGCGTCTTTTGGGACCTGTTGTCGAGATCCTTCGCCAACGCGACCCAACTCTCCATGCACAGGCTACAGCTGGAGTGACTCCTTGAACCATGTTTCTTTCTATTGTCAATATTTATTAATTGATCAAGACGTAGAAGTCGCGCTGCAGGTACATCCAAGAAGTGGTGAGAGTAGCAACGACGAGCGGTCCCAGAAGGCCCTTGCCAAACTTGGCAGTGCCAAATAGTAACCATTCACTGACAAAGTGAGTCTCAGCAAGCACATAGCTCCACAGGGCAATGTCATAGGCACTGAAGTTAGATGAGACGAACACTACCAGGTCTAAGCCAAGGAGAAGTAGACATGCCGAATCCGTACTTACATTCGCTCGTGGATGTTGTAAGCAGCGTACAAACGCACAATGCTCGACAGAAGCGTCCAAGTACCAAAAGTACGGGCTGACAGTGCCGTAACTTCGTTGGGCTTACGTTCATAGACGCGACGCGACAGTTTGACTCCGCCAAAATAGCATTGCACAGAGTTAAACACGGCTACTGCCGAGATCTCAGGTTAGATATGTTCAGCCATCGGTTTGATTTCTTCAACTTACAAACAACATCCACTTTGGGAGCAAGCCCTGAGCCTGAGGCAAATAGTCGAGAATACCCATGGTTTGGTTCAACAAAATGTCGGGTTGGAGAAGTTGGTTATACGATTTATGCGAGTGCATGTTAGCCGCATGTCCGCTACATGATGAGAGTGTCGACGAGGACGATGGATTCAGAGAGCCGTTCACGCCCGTCACGAGCACGTTCGTAAGCGGCTTGCGAGCGGTCTAGAATAGCCGACATATCGCTGTCTGGAATCTCGCCTGGCGTGACTCCCTTGTGTCGCGTACGAAGCTGCTCGCTCATCCGTTGAATGGTCTCGGCTTCGGTGGTGCCCTCGAATCCAAAACCACGGAATTTGCCCTTCTCAATGACAATTTGTTCAAGCCTTCGTTTTGAATCAGCCTTCTGAAGTAGATGTTGCTCGACAGTATTTGCCGTAGCTAGACGATACACAATGACTGGCTTCTTTTGGCCCAGTCGATGAACACGATCCATGGCCTGGAGGTCCTGCTGGGGATTCCAGTCGCTGTCATAGAGAATAACGGTATCTGCTCCTGTGAGATTAATTCCAAGCCCTCCAGCTCGCGTGGATAGCAGAAACACCTTGTAGTCCTCGTCCTTGTTGAATTTGTCCATCTGCTCCTGTCGTAAATCCTGACTCGTGGATCCATCGATCCGGCAGTATTTCCAACCTTTCAGGTCTGCGACCCAGTCTTCGAGAAGATCAAGCATTTTGGTGAATTGCGAAAAAATGAGAAACCTGTGGCCATCTTTAACAAGTTTATTAGCCAGTTTGTCGAGGAGAATCATCTTTCCAGAACTCTTGACAAGGTTCGAGTCAACCCTCTCACCATCCGACCACGGGTAATAGAACAAGTATGGAGCATTACATGCAAGCCTCAGCTGCATCACGAGATTAAGGAAACTCTTGTTAACGAGCTCACGGTCAGCTTGTTTGACCATCTGGCTCGTGAGATCCAGTTCACGATCGGCCTCCTCTTCGTCACCAGTAACGTTACGGATAAATTCAGCATCATCCTCCTCTTCAGCATAAGATACAACATGCTTGCGACGTCTTCCACGGCCAAGTAGTTTTTCTTCATTCTTGGCCGGCTTCTTGGTTTTTCGCGTCTTACGAACCACTTTACCACTTCGGCTGCGAGCATCTATAATCTTCTCAACCACGTAGTCACGAACCTTGCGATCCAGGATGCTTTGGTAGAGTTCAGTTTGTTGATCTGTCAACTGGCTGTACAGCACATATTCTCTCTTGCTTGGCAAACACTGCGAAATATCAGACTTCACTCGGCGAAGCAAAAAAGGTCGGAGGATCTCATGCAGGCTGCTAATAAGGCTCTCATTAACATCATGGCCAAATTCTTCCTCAGAATCAGCACCTGATGTCTCAAACCAAGCTTGGAACTGCTCGAGGTCTGAGAAAATGTCGGGAAGCAGAAAGTTGAGCAACGACCACAGCTCAGCAAGGTTATTCTGAAGCGGCGTACCTGTCAGAAGTAGGCGATTGGCCGAGTCAAATTTCTTTAGCTGCTTGATAAGCTGACAGTTCATGTTCTTCAGGCGATGGCCCTCATCGACAATGATATACTTCCATTGGTACTTGCCAAGATATTTGGCGTCGCGAGTGATCATTTCGTAGCTAGTCACGATGACTGGAAGGCCGTGCCCAGACCGTGAGTTTGTCATTTTCGTCCGCATTTCCTCCCGTTCGCCGGGGGTCCCATGGTACTTGAGAACACCTACCGCTGGAGTGAACTTGGTGAACTCATTAATCCAGTTCTGTATAGTGGATAATGGGGCCACTATGAGAAAGGGGCCGGATATTCCGTGTTCAATAAGATAGGCTAAAAACGATATCACTTGCAGAGTCTTTCCGAGGCCCATCTCATCGGCTAGAATGCCGTTGAGACCGTTCTCGAACAGAGATACTAGCCACTGTACGCCAGCAAGCTGGTAGGGGTGTAGCTTACCACCCACCACCATCGAAGGTTGACCAGTTCCTGCCTGTGATGGAACCATTCGGTCATCATCGTTCTTTTCTTGCTTTGCTGGAGTGTCGGTCTTCTTGACAAAGCTTAGAATGCTCTGGTGACCGGTTCTCTTGGCAGCATTGCGACCGCGGCGCCTCTTAACGGGCGTTGTTTCCTCTTCGACCACATCAGCAATACGCTTTGGAGGCGTATCTGCTGGTGTAGGAGGAGTGGGTACAGCTGAAATAGGGGAGTCTGCAGCAGACGTCGCTAATCGTTCGGTTAGGATGTTCGCATAGATTTTGGATCTGTCGACAAGCAGCTTGAGGCGCTGGAGTCTACGATCCGACTTGAGATCGGTCACAGGTGTCTCTGAGCGGGACTCTTCCGCTGGAGTTGCCTCCCGGGACTGTGACGGTGTGTCCATGGTGGCTTAATACTGTTTTGATATCCGAGAAAAGTGATGAGAGGCGGCTGCGTATTGGTCACGAGCTGTACGCGTTGCATATATATATTAATTTCCGAACCCACGCGAAGACGTGCGCTGCCAGTGGTATCCAAAAACTTACAGCACGTACCGACCAAAGATCTGGTCTACTCTCAGCTTAGTGCTGTATTAGTGGAAAAATGTCCAACAAGGAGCAATGAGCTATAGCAGGTCAGTCACTTTGGTTCGCTATTAAGTCTACACCAAGGGGTTCAACGGCCACAGAAAATCCATCAAAAGGACCATTTAAAGTGACGAGTTCAATAAATACTACATTGATACAACATCTAACATTGCAAACGAAATACCCTTTGTTAACACTCTTCCGGTCCTGATGAACGTTGGTTTGTCGTATCTTCAACTTCCTTCCTCTCAGTACAGCGCTCGTGCGTAACTCAGGGTCCGAACCCCTACCCTTTTGGCATTTGACAAGGCAGAGAAATATTCATGAGACTCGCCCAAAACCCCCAAACAGTGTCAATCCGTGCCCGACAAATCTCGAGGTTGGACCAGCAGATTCAAGTACAGTTCCAGTGGTGTGCCTGTTCTAGTATTTGCTGAATTTTATGGACACGTCTACCATGGCCGGCGACGAGGATACCAAGATGGCCGTCGACAGCCAGTCGCATGACGAAACAATCGAGGTCAAGACCGAGGCTAGCGTTGAACCTAATGGTCAGGCGCAGGAAACCGCGCCTGTTCCCTCAACCATCGACAAAGAGCGCCAGGCCCAGCTGGAAGCCACCGATCCCGCCACGCTTCACAGGGAAATCGAGGAAAAGGCGCGACGATACCTTGCTCAGCAGCTGTACCGCGTCATCATTCCTACATATGCAGCTTGGTTTGACCGCGACGACATCAACGAAATCGAGAAGAAATCGCTACCCGAATTCTTCAATGGCCGCAACCGAACCAAGACCCCGATAATATACCGTCAATATCGCGACTTTATGATTGACACATATCGACTGAGTCCAACTGAGTATCTTACTGTCACAGCATGTCGACGCAACTTGGCAGGTGATGTGGCTTCCATCATGCGCGTTCACGCCTTTTTAGAGCAATGGGGGCTTATAAACTACCAGATTGACCCTGAAACACGGCCTTCGCTCATTGGCCCCCAGTTCACGGGCCATTTCCAGGTCGTACTCGACGGCCCCATGGGTCTTCAGCCTTTGGTGCCGACTACTGGGGCCACCAAGTCGGAGGGTGCTCTCGAGTCTGAAATCACCGACCGCAAAATCGAGGCCTCGGCTTCAACTGCTCTTGTCACTGGATCAGCCAATCTCGAGCTGCGTAAGAGCATTTACGACAGCTCAGCTGATGCTTTGGCTCTTCTGGACGAATCACAGCGCAAGTTCAACGCCGTCAACACACGGGTATATAACTGCTACACTTGCGGCGACGAAGTGACCAAAGTGCACTACCACAACTTGCAGTCGAAACAAACAGTGGGTGCTTTGTGTTTTAAGCATGGACTGTTCCCTTCCAACATGCAAAGCTCTGACTTCATCAAGATTGAGCAAGAACAGACTTCGGGTGCCAATTGGAGTCAACAGGAAATTCTTCTTCTGCTTGAGGGAGTAGAGATGTTTGAGGATGACTGGGAAGCCATTGCCTATCATGTTGGTAGTCGCTCCAAAGAAAGCTGCATTGTCAAGTTCCTACAGATGCCCATTGAAGACCCCTATTTAATCCGCAATGCCAACCCAGCGGCGCAGGCCGCCAATGGCAAGGAGCCGAAAAAGTTATCTCTGGAAGCGATTGCGTCGAGCCTCAAATCTGGCTACACTGCAACCTCGGCCAACGGTAACGGCATTGCAGCTGGTAACATTGTCGAGCGCTCAAGTGAGCTGGCATCTACCGAGCTGCAGCAGCAGTCTAAGCTTATTAAGACTCTCGTCGAGGCCGAGATCCGTAAGCTCAACCTTAAGATGGACAAGTTTGAGCAGCTACAGTCTGTGTTGGACAAGGAGCGTCTAGAGGTTGAGAATGCTCGTCAACAGTTGTACCTTGACCGACTTTCGCTGAAGGCCCAGTCTGATGGTGTTCTTTCGAAGCTGCGTGAAGCTGTTGCTGCATCAGGCGAAGAAGCTGTTGAGCTTGCTGCTGAGGCTTCTCGTATAGCTGCTCAGAACCCCAAGATATCTATGTTGCAGGGACCTGCTGACTCCAAACAGGGAGCTCCGAAGACGGTCAAATCATCGCTCAAGCCCATCAGCCTAGACACTCCCCAGACTTACAAGTTCTGGTCCGCCTAATGTATTGTATAATTAATGTCCGATACGTGTGTACTTTGTAGTGTACTTTGTAGTCCAAAGTATTTCGCAGTGTTTGTCGCAGAAGGCTTCTCGTCGGTTTCGGTTTTCGCCTACTGTCATATATGCAGTCATCTGCATCAACTAAAAAGGGTCGCGTGTCGGGCCTACTTTAGGTTCAAGGTTTTTTCCTAAGTTTCACTTTGTACCCCTTGATTTTTGCTCACTTACTAGCTCATCCTTGTTCTCCTGGCATTAGTTCCAAATCGTCGAGTTTGACAAGGTGTACAATGGTAAGAGTATCGCATGTCACACTGGGCTGCGTTCTCGCTGGCCTAGCTGTCGCTCATGGCATTCGGCATACGGACGCGAATCATCGACAGCATGTTCTCAAGATGCCTGCTGGCACCGATCTTCGACCTTTGGTGTACAAAAACGGTGTTTTGAACCTCGAAGTTATTGATGCTCGCCTTCATGTAAGTTTCTGCTATTGTCTTTCTCCAATTGGCTCTTCTAACGTCAGGACTGCTCTGTGACAAAACAGCTTGAAGCAGCTCTACCAAACGAGGAGGATCCAGAAAATCAAGCGTTTTCAACCGGTAAGAAGTTTCTATTGGCTCTATTTCCATTTGAACCAGCCCTGAACGCATTGTTGGCCGCTACATACCTCACGGGACTGCCTAGTCTCGGACTCATTTTTGTAAGTCCTTGATCAAGCGACTTGTCACTTGACTAACAAAAACAGATGCCAAAGAACATCAACCCTACCTATCTGACTATTCTCGTGTCTTTTGCAGTGGGAGGTCTATTGGGTGATGTGTTTTTGCACCTTATTCCTACTACTTTCTTTGGGGAAGCTGAAGGTAGGGAATCACCATTTGTAGTGCACGATGAGCTTCGTGTCACTATTCTCAGCACTGCTATGTTCATTGGATTTCTCGCATTTGTTGTTTTGGATAAGTTCATTCGCATTGTGACTGGTGTTGAAGGCGGGCACAGCCACAGTCATGGCCATGGCCACAATCATGACCATCATCACTCCCACAGCCATACAGACTCTGCAACAACCACGAGTGCTGCCATAGCTGGCAATAATGACCTCAGGAAGCGCAACATGTCTGAAGAGAAGCAGAAGGAGGTAGAAAGTGTGGACAAGCAACCTGACAGTGCCGTTTCCTCTCAGGAGACAACAACGTCAGTGAAGCTGTCAGCTTATCTCAATGTAATGGCTGATTTCTGCCACAATGTGACGGACGGCCTGGCCATCTCTGCTTCGTTCTACATGAGTAAAAACGTCGGAGCTACAGCGACATTGGCTATGTTCTGTCATGAAGTACCCCACCAAGTCGGTGACTTTGCTCTGCTGCTCCAAGGTGGATTCACGAAGGGCAAGGCCATGCATGCTCAGCTAATTACTGCTTCTGGTATCTATCTTGGTATACTTGCCAGTATCGCTTTGAATACCTTCTCTTTTGGCTCGGAGAGCGATAGTGAGACTTCTGCAGCTATCGATGTAGGCCCAGGACTGTTTGGTTCGAATGTAACCATTAGTGATGCGACGCTGCCGTTCACAGCTGGCGTTTTTTTGTATATTGCGACGATTGGAGTTATCCCGGAAGTCCTTGAGATTCAGCCAGGCCTGTCGAAAGCCCAGCAGCTGCGCAACGGCATGTTCCAGCTCGTTGCTGGTCTAATTGGCTTTGGCATTATGATTATTATCTCGGACTAGACGGTGCCGCAGATAATTTACCAGAAAATGTACTGGAGGGTGAAGTGACAGTAGATGCTAGTCTGTTGCAAAACACGTCGTCGACTTAAGTTGCCACTGCTGAACATGAACCACCAGTTAACTTGGATGCTGTACGTGCAAAGCCTGAAGGAAATCAATTGATCCCCATTCAACGTGATGACTCCAGTTGTGAGTTCACATACATTTCGAGAGGCCAGTGAGTCATGGGGTGGTTCAGAGAACAGTACTCGTTTAATCTATGCAGACGAGACATGCACAGATACAATTTGCAGTGAAACGACAGGTAATATGACTGCAGCAGAACGCAGACGAACTTGGGGAAGCAGTAACACAGACACCACGTCTGGTCAATGAGCAAGCAGTTGAGGAATATTCTTTGCTGCTGCAGGGAAATGACTGTTCTGAGACGGGCGAGCGTAAAGCCAATCGTACGTCTGCGACGGGTCTGCCTTGAATGGAGATATCTGTGTCACAAGTTGAGGGTGCTGCAGACGAGGACTAAGTTCAAAAAGCTAGGCCCATTGAGAATCCAAGGGCCAGTTAGGAGGTGGTAGTTTTGCCTGTTGAGGCTATGGAGACTCCAGCAGAGGACGACCCAAACAAGCCAAGGCCTTTTAGGTGGTTTTTGGCGGCTGCTGAGTTGGTAATGCGGGGTAATACGAGGTGCTAGTGTGAGAGGCTGTGTTGATATTACTTCGTTCAGAGCGTCGTGTGATCAACTGTGTACGGGGCAGTATATTTTAAAGAGAGAGGGGAACCGAGGGGGAGTCGATTGGAGTTTGTATTAAGTCTCCGTGTACCTCCCCCCACATTAGGTGAGAATACAATGATAATTAAATAATAACCAAATAATAAATAACTATACGTTGATCAGTTTATGGAAGAAATGGGGTGGTGTTGGTGGTATTAATGGAGTTGGTTAGTGGATATTAACTGGGTTAGAGTGGTTTAGTAGCTTAGTGTGTGAGAAATTGGCAGAGCGGTACGAGAATAGAAAGTGGCCTAATCCAACAAGCAAGTTCGCAGTTGAGGAGGAGGGGAGAGAGGTGGGGGTGCTAGGCAGGCAAGGGCATGACGAATTAAGTCGACGATTAAACCTTGTTGGAAGAGCAAATGCCGAACCCAGCAGATCAAAGTCCATAGTGGGTCCACTGGCAAACGCGCGTTGCTCTTCAACGTCTTAATTGCGAGGGTTAAGTAACGGGACTATTATATTGCCCCTGCATGGATTGTACATGACAGTAGAATGGGATGGGGCGGCATAGTTTAAGGCGCGTGCATTCCAGACCCCAGCAGCGAACAAGCATGGAACAATGGGCTACGCATCGGAGGGGGAGGGGGGGTTGGGAGACATGGCTGGGGACCGGTTGTGCCGACAATCCTCGAAGCATCCCCGCAAGCGGATGGGGCAGTCGGGGTGCTTTCCAAGGCGGTCCAAATGCACCCCCAAACGAGGGAGCTGCAGGTTTCACCCCAGCGGCTTGCAGCAGTCGGCAATTGATTGGCACGCGTCGCCTCAGCCCTACCGGAAAAAGAAGGCGAGGGTCGGAGGGGGAGGACACGAGCCATGCAGCTGCAGCAGCAGCAGGAGCAGGTAGTAAAGTGGAGAATATCAATAAGGACCAATGCCAGCAAGGACCGCCCAGTGAATCCCAAAAAGCCAATACCTACTACTCGTTTCAGCCACGTTTTTACCTATCAATGTAATGAGGTTCAACTCCCCCCC
>JAKTUT010000033.1:14146-93243 GCA_030556845.1 Sugiyamaella floridensis | reverse complement strand
TTTTTTTGTTCAAACCCCCCCCCCCCCCCCCCCAACATCCTTCCTCTCCACTCCCCTCACCTCACTCCCAACCCCCTAAGGTTCACTTGCTGACTGACATCACTGACGTACCCTAGCCGACAAGCATCACCGGAACTGCTCGTGTCCGATCGCCGCCGTAAACCAGACAGAGATGAGGCGGGCAAAAAAACAAAAAAAAAAGGCGGCGGTTGGAGGGCAGCTGTCAGGGGTCTTCGACGGCACAATGCGTTATAGTACAGAATGATACCTTTTTGGGGCCACTATTTCTGCTCTAATTACTGAGACCTAACACTTTGACAACGTCAATGAATTCCGTCACCTAGAATGGTTTTGCTTTTCCAATCTCTCTCCCGCTCTGCTTTTGGTGAGTGGGACCTTTGTTTTGGCACTTATCATCCCGAGCTGACTCCGGGTAACCCCTTTGGTTGTGCATGTTTGCTTTTCCCCTCAACCTGGTTCATTTTTGTCCGGCCCTTCAAACCCATCATCTTCTTCTGATCTCCCGTTGCGTCGTCCTCCCCTTTGCACCACTTGTCATTTGTCCGAGAGTGTAGAGACCGTTTTGGTTTGGCTTTGTTTTGTCGTCTCTCGTGTCTTGTCGTTCCATCTCCCTACCAACTCTCAATCCGTCACCTACTCCTGCTCAATCCGTCCTTGTCGTATCTGTTTGCGGCACCGACTTTGCGCCTGTTTACTGCTCGCCAAAGCCATCATCTTGTCTTGGATCCATTCAATCGTGTTGGTACGTCTCAAGGATCCTTGGTTTGCTGTCCAACTAAGTGCTTTGTTCTCTGTCTTTTTTATTGTACATTCCTCGACATTTGCACTGTCTTGCTGCCTATAGTCTGTTAGTGTTTTTGTTTTCGGTTTTGGTCTGCTCTGTTCTGTTTCAACCCAGTATTGACTGACCCTCTCGAAGAGAAAAAAACACCCGTTCGTTGACCTGTTTGTCGGCCCATGTCACAATCGCTTTGACATGTTTGTTCGTTCACCATTCGTTGCCCTCACAGCTCTGGCCCTAGGCCTCTCACCTGTCACTGCTCAGGTCGCCTTGTGCTCGTCACAAAATACTGGCTCGACATCCGAGGAAGTCTCCATCTACCAGTCCAACGGAAAATGCTCGGGTACTTGTGCCGGCTTTGCCTATGCCATTCTACAAGATAAGGCTTGTTGGTGCTCTAACTTCGCACCTGCTTCTACTACCGAGGTCTCAGATTGCAGCGACTCATGCCCTGGCTTTCCTCCAGACAAGTGTGGTAATCTAGCCAAAGGTTTGTTTGCCTACATCCTGCTCGCCACTCCTAGTGGTACCGAGTCTGCATCTTCAGATGCTCCGTCAAGCACCGCGTCATTTGAAACGTCAAGTGCTCCCTCATCCTTGTCATCCACTTCTTCATCCTCTTCCATTTCCTCCTCCACCTCTTTACACTCCTCTTCGTTCTCTTCTTCCTCCTCTCCCTCTTCCTCCTCTCCCTCTTCCTCTTCTTCCTCGTCTTCTTCCTCCTCTACTTCCCCTTCATCTTCGTCGACGACTTCCTCTTCTTCATCCTCGTCCTCTCAGGACGCCTCCACATCGCAGAACCCCTCTTCTTCCAACTCTCAGGGATCTGCCTCGTCGGCTCCAGCTGATGCTTCGGCTGCTAATACGTCTGGTGCCGTGACCACAGCTACTGCCAAGAAGGCCTCAGGTAAGTCGTTCTTCGACAACAAGGGTAAAGTGGCTGGAGTGTTTGTGGTTGTGGCTCTGGCTGTATTGGCCATTATTGCTGGTATTCTCTTTTTCTTTTACCGTCGCTCCCGTCGCTCTGACGTCTTGGAAGGCTCGACTGGCGCCGGCGGCTCTTCCGGCTCTACAGACAGCTCTAGTGGCTCTCCTACCGTTGGTGGTGGTAAACTGCGCCGCGACGAGACAGCAACTACGCTTGCAGGAAACCACTTTGACGAGAAGGGTGCGGTCATGCCAATTGTTGACCAGCGTCTGGATCCTGGCCGTATGTACTTCCAGTGGCATGAGAATGACTCGCGTCGTAGTCTGCATGACGAGCTCGACTATTCACGCCGTGTTCTCCGGGTTGCTAACCCCGATCGATACCGTGACAGCTTGGATCTGGAGAAGTAGGTTTTGTCGTCATGTTAATTCGCGTCTTTCGTTTGTTTGTTTTGCTACGTGGCGTGCTTGTGCCGTCTGATGAATCTTGCATCTCCTCGCTTCCCCAGGTTTGTTTTAATGAAGCAGGACCCCCAGACCTCTAGGTTCTAGGCTATAGTAATTCTATAATTCAGAGATTTAGTTCGAATTGTCATCAAGCCTGTAAGATGATGACTGTAAATCTTTCTATGTCGACGGCATTATAACGATGATGAGGTGAAGGTAAAAGAAACATGCTTGATCTCCGACCGAAGTAACCTCCCGTATTCGTTTATCTCACTTTCTCGTGTATCACAGTTTACCAGTCAGCCCAACAAAAAAATGGACAAGTCCGGAATCGAACCGGAGACCTTCCGCATGCGAAGCGGACGCGATAGCCAACTACACTACATGCCCTGAATTTCCAAATTATTCACGTATGTCATATTCAAGTTGATGTCGACTCCTTGGTTTTTCTTTTCAACTTCCTTTCCTTTCTGTCTACGACCAGCCGAAAACCAGCCTGTTGAGGCTAGTACCAGCGCTTCAGTACACTATCTGAGTTAATTGAACTCAGACCGTGTCACAGAAACCCCTTCTTCGTAATACCTGCATAGTGGTCTATTTCAGTGTATATAATTGGAGTTATCTGCGTATTTCGCACCGTATTCGTGTCATATCGGATCTTGTTCTCGGTATATTGCCTTTGTTTTAGTGTGTTGTTTGCTGTTGTGGTGTCTGGTCGTGTCCAGTAGAACAAGAGTTCGACTGCTCCTATAGAGTGCATACTTAAGATGTATACCGATGAAGAAGTACGGACACGCGAATGCCCTTATAATCTCAGAACCCCACCTTTCACTAGTAAATAATAATAAAAAGAACAGAAAATATGGAATAGTTTAGGGAGGCAGAAACAGCTCAACAAAACAGTCAATAGGAGCCTTTTAAAAAAAAAAATATGATTCGACCCAGGATCGAACTGGGGACGTTCTGCGTGTTAAGCAGATGCCATAACCAACTAGACCATCGAACCGTTCACGAATTTTTGTTGCTACAGGATAGCTATACGGCAACGCTGCGGGGCTTTACAGCATCTCTCCGAAACCACGGCTGAAATGGCCCGGGTAAATCTCCGCCATATTGTCCAGATTTTTTTTTTGGAGCTTAGAAACTATCAGAGACCACTGTCAGAGATGCCTGAGAAATCGAAACCCGAGACTGACGCTGATATCAGCATGACAGACGCATCTGCCGAGGCTCAGGCCCAGCAGATGGGCACGGAGATGTTTAAGGATCCGGAGAAGATTGTAATTGTGAGTGGTTGTTGCGTCGAACTTTCGAATCACACACTGGCAGCAGTGGGCCATCATTACTACAGGTTACTAACACCAGCTTCCTGGAGCGTCTGAGGACGGCACTGCAGTGTCATTCCAGATCAAGGACGAAGATCACACGCTTGGAAATGCCCTGCGATATATCATTATGAAGAAGTAAGATCTTGTCAATCGACACGCGTCCGAACAAAACCCCGTACTAACACACCAGCCCCGATGTCGAATTCTGCGGTTACTCAATACCCCATCCATCTGAGGCCCGTATGAACCTGCGAATCCAGACATACCAGGAGACCACGGCCATCCAGGCGCTCAACAAGGGTCTCCACGACCTCATCTCTCTGTGCGATCATGTCGAGAGTGTATTTCGCGATCGGGTGGCCGGTGGTGATTACTCGACGACGGCGCCTGCTTAAGATCCCAGAACCTCATCAGAGTACTCGCTTTAGAGATCTCTGTGATGACTGGACTTGCATTTTAAGACTATTGTATTTTTTATTGGCTTGCGAGCCCTTGGTTAATAAAGTTTTTGAGGATATATCGATAGAGCCACGAACCGTAGACAATCGCAACGCAAGGATGCAAATGTCCTACAAAAAGCACTACAAAACAACTTGACAAAGTTCTAGGAACCTGGCGTATCCTTAATGCCCCGCCTGGTGATTTTAACAGAAAAATACGTCCTTCGTAGCAGCCCCCCCCCTTCCTCACACTGACCACCCTAAAGGCGGCACGGCAGAAATTCGTCGCTTCAAGTTGATTCCACTTTCTCCACCTGTTGCTAACACCCTGGACATCAATGGACTTTTTGACGCGAACAATCGGTTCTCTGACGGGCCTCAACACCCCATATACAATTGGAGAAGAGATAGGCGGTCCATCGGCCGACTACGCTTCAATATGGAACCTCCACAACGGAACTCTAAAGGTATGTGGTCACAACGAATCTCCTAGTCGGATCTAACAGAAGAGTGACGGATCCAAATGTACTCTCTTTGTATTTGACCACAAGGCTAGCTCGTCTCGAGGAAAGCTACCGCTTGCTCAGAACATGCTACAGAAACTCAAGCGGCTCCGATTCCCGGGAATTCTTCGCATCATAGACTCATTTGAGGTCAGTTCTTGTTCACTATCAACCTCCAACTAATTCTAACTCCAGAGCGACTCATCCCTAATTATTGCAACCGAACGCGTCATCCCGCTCTATCATGTTATCGATGACTTGTCGGCTGATGCCAAAGTGTGGGGCGTGCGAACCGTCATTGAGACAGTCGCCAACATTGAAAGCCAGGGATCCAGCATCCATGGAAATATTGGCATTGGATCAGTTTTCGTAACTGAAAGTGGCGAATGGGTACTTGGTGGCCTTGAAGTCACATCCCAAGTTACAGGCAATCAAATCGACAACGACGCCAACATCCTGACATATGCGTCGATCCTACCAGGCGCTTCCCAAAATGCTCCCCCCGAGATCTCAAAGTCGGGGTGGCAGGCTGCCCAGCGGCTACCATCTAGTATCGATTCGTGGCATATTGGTCTGTTTATATACGAGGTGTTCAACGGAGTTGCCCCTTTCAGCGGAGCCGCCAAAGTTCCGCCCTCTTCAAAGGGACTGATTCCTTCGGTCCAGCTCTTCAACTTTCAAAAGGCCCTTTGCCACATCAACCCTCGTCAACGGATTAAGCCATCCAAGATTCTAGAGAATCCCCAGCTCTCCCAGAACCTTGCTTTAGATATGAGCCGGATTTCTTCGTCGCTGAGTCAACTCACCATTCTCACCGACTACCAGTTCAACGAATACCTCGACAAGGTCATCGTAGTCGCTCCAAAATTCCCGCCTGCATACATTGGAACTAAAATTCTACCTGAGCTCGTCCGATGCCTGGACATTGGTAAGGGCGGAACCAAGTCCCTCAAAGCCATCATAGAATTTGGCAAGGCTTTGTCTTCAGACGAATATCAGAAGATCGTCGCTCCTATGATTGTCAAACTATTCGCTTCACCAGACCGTACAATCCGTCTGCTGCTCCTTGAGAGTCTGCCAGACTACATTAACATCATTGACGCAAAGCTTGTGTCGAACAAAATTTTCGGAAATCTGGCTACTGGATTCTCGGATACGGAGCCTGTAATTCGCGAGCAATCATTGAAGTCGGTTCTACTCCTTATTGATAAGCTGTCGAGCAAGCAGATCAATGGCGAGCTACTTCGTCTCCTTGCAAAAACACAGAATGACCAAATACCTGAAATCCGTGCAAACACGACTATTCTTCTAGGAAGAATCGCAGATCGGTTTTCTTCCTCTACTCGCTCGAGTGTGTTGGTCGCTGCTTTTACTCGCGCGTTAAGAGATCCTCATGTTCCTTCAAGACTTGCGTCCTTAATGGCATTAAATGCCACTTCAGAGTTCTTTTCTCCTCAGGACTGCGCGTCGAAGTTGATGGGTGCCCTGTGCCCATCGCTCCTGGACAAGGATAAGTCTGTAAGAGACCAGGCAGCCATCACTCTTGATGTGTTGATTGGCAAAATCAAGATCCAAGTGCAAGCAATGGACAATGGTACGGAGACTACCAGCGGTAGCACTTCGTTAACTGACTTGACGAACACAACGACAAAGTGGCTGCCGTTCTCTCTTGGTGGAACCACGCAGTCAGACTCCAAGCCAGTGACGATGAGCGGTCTTACCGGTGCTGGTATCTCGAGAACATCCTCAGCACCCCCTGTCGAATCTGTCAATCGTATTGCATCAACTGCTACAGTGGGCCATCAGAGCATAAGTACAGAAGAGAGTTGGGCCCCTAGTGCCAACGACAACCTTTGGGGTACAAATGATGATGACAATGACGATGGTTGGGGAGGCGTTGAGTTTGATGATGAACCGGCACCGCCTATCAAGCCTGTGAGTAAGCCATTGGCGAAGAAGCCCATTGCAACGAAGACTACGAAGCAGTTTACAAAGCTTTCACTAGAACCTACAACAGCCGAGGAGACCAACGATGAGGATTGGGATGCGTGGTAGGGAGCCATAATTAATTCAAGCATGCGACGAGTCTATATGATATACTATAATTTAAGGAATCAGATGCGCGAGTGGGACAGAGGAGCCGAATTGGCACCGGTCTGCGAGTGACCGCCTCCACGACGGAAACCGCCGCCATAGCCACCGCCGCGCTGGCCACCGGAACGGTAACGGTTGCCGCCGTAGCGGCCACCACCGTAACCACCACCGTAACCGCCGCGGGGACGAGCCATCTCGGCCAGCTTAGGGTCAATAGTCTGTTTAGCCTCTGACAGAACAGTCACCAAGTCCTTGGCCTGCTTAGAGTTGTCCTGTGTAAACAGAGTAATGGCAGTTCCCTTTTCACCAGCACGACCGGTACGACCAATACGGTGCACATAGTCCTCACTGTTGTTGGGGTAGTCATAGTTGATGACAAAGTTGATGCCCTTGACATCTATAGTTAGTACTGAGGTATTAATAGCGGGGGAATCATTTTGGTTCCCGACACATTAAAGTGTTTTGGAACAAGAAAAGAAGTAGAAAATGAAGCACAGGAGCTAGGCAATAATGAGTTGCATGGCCGGCAACTATTTTTGCACATTGGGCGCTTCATCCCAGATTGCCAGTGGGCAAACACAATTTCAGCAAAGAATCGCTCCTCTATTCCTCAAACAATGAAGAACACATATACGGAGAAACGAGATAATCACAAAGGGAAATCATGGCGGACCACCAAGCGCAAACCGAGAAGCGCACGAGATTCAGAAAAGTATCCAGCAGGCTGAGACTGCTACCTCCAAAGTTGGCCAAAGGGAGAAGATACGGCACAGTATCTTTCTCGGATATAATCCTGAACGCAGTCAAACAAAGAGTGACTCTAGAACTTCAAATATTTTCGTGAGATAGAACAATTTGAGATATCAGTGGTTACCTCACATAACAATGATATCATAACAGCATTACCTCTCGCTTCCTTACTTGTCGTTAACACACACTGAGCAGCATATACTTACCAATACCACGCGAAGCTACGTCGGTAGCAACCATAAGGGGAGACTTGCCAGTCTTGAATTCGTTCAAAACCCAGTCACGCTCAGACTGGGCCTTGTCACCGTGGATTGCCAGAGCGGGCCATCCGTCCTGACGCAGGTACTTTGTGATGTCATCGGCAACACGCTTGGTACCAACGAAAATGAGAACCTTTGAGTTTTTGTCCTCCATAGCAGCCTCAAGGTGCTTAGTGAGACGGTCACGCTTCTCATACTCACTAACAACCTCAACAATTTGGGTGATATTGTGGGAAGCTGAGAGCTCCAGAGAACCAATGTTGACCTGAATGTAGTCCTTTAGGTAGTCGTGAGCCAGTCGCTGGACCTCCTTGGGCCAAGTAGCCGACCACATGAGAGTCTGACGGTCAGGACGAATCTGGTCGACAATCTTACGGATCTGAGGCTCGAAGCCCATATCAAGCATACGGTCAGCCTCATCAAGGACAAGGTAGGTGACACGACGGAGGTTGGTCTTGCCACTCTCAAGCATGTCAATCAGACGGCCAGGCGTAGCAATGCAGATCTCGGCTCCGCGAGCGAGGTCACGGATCTGCTGACCACGGGGAACACCACCGTAAACGCAGGTGTTGCGAATACGCGAGGAACGTCCAAACTTACTGCACTCCTGCTGGATCTGGACAGCCAGCTCACGAGTAGGAGCCAGAACTAGGACAATGGGACCATCTCCAGGAGAAAGAAGAGGCTGAGCATTGATGTGAACAATAGCAGGAAGACAGTAACTCAGAGTCTTTCCGGAACCAGTGGCAGCAATACCAATGACATCACGACCAGACAGAGCCATGGGCCAACCTTGAGACTGGATAGCCGTCGGGTTGGGGAAACCCTGCTGCTTGATCTCTTTAAGGACGTAGTTGGGGAAGCCGGCCTCGTCAAAAGTCTCGACAGGCTTGGGAATATCTTTACCGTAAACGGTCATATTGTGCTCCTCACGGAACTTGCGAACCTCCTCATCGGAGCGAGCAGCTACGACTTCGTTCTCCTTGTAAAAGTTCTTCTCAAACTTGGGTAGAGACTCGAGGTCGAAATCCTGCTTTTGAAGGTTGTCACCGAGGTTTCCCATGCGGTCACCACCGTAGCCACCACGGTCACCACCGTATCCACCACGGTCACCACCATATCCACCACGGTCACCACCGCGGCCACCACAGAAGCCACGGTCACCGCCATAGCTTCGGTCACCGCCACGGTTACCGCCGTAACCACGAGAGCCGCCACGGCCGCCGCCATAACCGCCACCGTAGCTGCGGCTGTTGCCGTTGTTATCACCGTAAGAACCAGACTCGTAAGTCATTTTTGTATATGTCGGTATATGTGGAAAAAAATCTAACACTGAGGTATGAAGTGCAGGCCGAGCGCTTTTATATCCCGACAGTTTTTTTTAAAAAAAAAAAAAAATAATTTTCGAGCCGGGTAATATATAGGGTACGGAAGCCGTTGACTGACAATGGACCATCTCAGTCAGGTACAGGCGTGCGATGAGAGCACAAGCAGTGAAGTAGTATGACTTGTAGTGTTTACGGGGCAAAAACCTGCTAGGTAAAAGATCTCTAAAGACTTCTTCATCGGAGACAAACATATTATACGGATAAGTTGAGGGGGTACAAATTAATTGATTCAGCTCATCTATAGCAACTGGAATAAATAAGGGTGACATTGAGAGTTGAGGACGCTATGCGATTTCAAACACACCTTCCTCTGAAGAACGAGAGGGCATGACAGCATAGTCATTGTCATAATCGTCACTATCGCTATCGACATGATGATCATCATCATTGTCGTAATCGCGATCATCATCGTATTCGTCGTCTTCGTCGTCTTCGTCACCATCATCCTCGTCGTCATCGTCCTCAAGAGGAGCCTTGAACGAGGTCTTGACAGGAGGAGTGTGACACAGCTTAGACGACATGGTCGTATACATCAAAGGTTTACCAGAGCGATCCGGTTTAGGACACTCGGCAAAGGCCAATAAATATTTGTGCGCCGCAGCTGGCGGTTCCTTGCCGTCATCGCCAAATTGGTAGAGGGCAGCAACAGGAGACGAGCGGGCCCAAGGCGACACGGAGAACATGGTTTCGGAACTGGACAATTCACTGACTGCTGTACTGGACGAGGCAGTCGAGGCCATGCGAAGGCGAGAGTCAGGACTGAGATCTGTAAGCTCTGGACTGCGCGGTCTTGGCTCGGGGCTGGCAGTGAGCAGACGAGTCAGAGACGAGGGTCTTGGATCCGAGCTTGGCAAACACTTGCCGAAACGGCAGGTGCGCAGTTGAGGATCCAAGGAGATTGGATCCGAGGGAGTGACTGCCAACATAGCAGAAGTATCAATGGCCATAGTGGGAAACACTGTAGAGGTTTTGACGAGGGAGTAGAGTTAAACGTTGACAAGAATGGAGGGGGGGGAGTCTGTATGAACCAGACAATCACAACAATGGGGTTGCTCCAACGGTTATAAATGATACATGATCAAATAAAACCAAATCACAGTAACCACAATACAAGTTCAAAAAAAAGGGAAGAAAATAGACGAGAGTCGCGAGATCAGAGGACACAAAATCAAGCAGATCAGAAAACGATTAATATGCAGGCCTATTTATTGGTGGGAGCGTTAGGTAGCGAAGGGTTTTTTTTTTGCTGTTTGCTAAGCGAAAATTTCATTAGTGTCACTTGCCAGTTTAGGCCTGTGCTGGATTTTCCGCTGGGAGCTTTGGCGACCGCCACCACCAGCACAGCCCTAAAGCCTAGCCCTAGCAGTGCCCAAAACTGCCCATTCTTTCCCACTCACACACAAAAACAAGGTTACCCGGAAGCAGACACGCGACGATGCGGCTGCATCTAGCCGCCCGGCTGGGTGGTAGCCGCTGTGGGACGCCGCTGTGGGCCTATCCTTTAAAATAATGCCCTGAAAAAAAAACGGTACAAAAGTGTTTAAGTACATTACAACCTTTTCACATTGATTCATCAGTTCCACACAGTTTTACCTTGTTCCACCATTCTGTCTTCCTTGTGTCCCGCAGTGCCGGCTAGCCGGCAAAATTTTTTTCTCTCATCACCGCATCTAGTAGCCGAGTTAGGCTGCATTAACTCAGATGCAGATGGCACACTGCGTATGCGGGACTATCGTGCATTATCCCACGGAGCTCAGTGGTCATTGGCTGGTTTGAGTCGCGGTGGAGGGGGCAGCAAGCAACGTGCGAGGGTGCTTAGCAAGCGCCCAGACCATTTTGCTGCTGACAGTGGACCAGGATCTCCTCCCCTGCCCCGGCTTTTCCTTATATATTTTTTTATTTTGACTTTCAGTCGATTGGAAGCCAGTCAGTCACGGTCCGGCCCTTGCCCTTCATTGAGTCATTTGCGTCCACCACTGCTACGTTTATACCCTGGTACACGCTCTATTAAAAGAGGAAAATAAATAGACAGATAAAGATTGCCAACGGTGAGATCCAAACGGCTTATGCGGTATGTATCAACAAAGTCTTTTTTGCAAACCAGACCTGTCACTAGCCCTCCCTTCCCCCCAATGTAACCCCGCTCTCCACAACCCGCCGGTTTCGGCGACCTATATTACTTTTGGAACCATGAGCGACCCCAACCCAGGCATCAAGCAGCCGTCCGCCAGCCAATCACAGCACCCCATTGCCTTGTTTGAGTAATGCACAGTCTCAGAACAGCCACACAAAAAGCACTGGGCGGCCGGCTTCGCCGAGCTTAGTTTAGGAATGAGTCAGTCTATATAAACAGCCCGCATCCTCACCTCCACTGACCTTTTTACTTCAACCATCAACATTTAGAACTTTTTTTTTTACACACATTTTGAGGATATAACTATTTGCCCAAAATGTCGTTCTAAATCTTTTTGTCAAAATGCGCTCATAACAAGGAACCGAATTAACGAAACAAACGAAGAAAGGTCCCCCCTTTATATTATCGAAAAGTAAAAGTCTAGGATTATCCCGCGACTTTGTTAAGAATACCGTCACTATGATGTCTCTACAATCCCCCTGCTCACAATCACAACCACAACGACAACAACACCCTTGTTTCTGTTTGCGATAAACTATTGATCCCCACGTCTATTGAACAATCACTGATTTTCACTACAAATATGGTCATTGCTCCCTCTGCTACTACTCCCGCGACCGCTCGGTCCCGCGCTGTTAGCGTCGTCCCTGACAGACCCTACTTCTCAAAGCACGAGTCTGTGTTTGAGAAGTACTCGGCGTCTCAGGCTGCCAACCAGGATATCTGGCCCCTCGGCCTCAAAACCAAGGAAGACGATGATTATTCGTTTTTGGTTGTTGCTGACCGTCGCTCCTCGTCTTACGTTGATCCTCTCGATATCCTCGAGAGTCCAGCTGCGTCCCTGGCTACTGTCTCACCTCGTGAGCTTTCCAAGACAGGCGAGTTTTCTGACTTTGATCAGTCGCCTCTGTTTGACGACGTTGATCTGGTTGAGTCCTCTTCTTGGGAGTCTCTGTTCAACGAGACTGTTGTGCCTTCTGTGACTAGCACTGAGCCTATGTCGCTTTTTGCTGCTACATCCCCTTCGCTGGTCCCGGCCAAAGTTGAGCAACCTGCCAGTCGCTTTGTTTCTCGTGCCACGTCTTCTCCTGCTCTCATGGCCACTAGCGATCTGAAGCACCAGAAGCGTAAGCGTTCTGAATCTCCTCTTGAGGGTTTCAACGAGAAGAAGGATTCTCTTGGTATCACGGCCTACAGCCGTAAGCCCCGTTCTACGCCTCTGCAGCCTATTGTTGTTGAGGAGGACGCCGATGGTACTGCCGTCAAGCGTGCTCGTAACACTGAGGCTGCTCGTCGTTCTCGTGCTCGTAAGATGGAGCGCATGACGCAGCTTGAGGATAAGGTTGAGGAACTCCTCAACAAGAACACGGAGCTCGAGGCCGAGATTGCTCGCCTGCGCAAGCTGGTTCCCTCTGGATCTCTTTGATCCCCCCAAAAGTTTGTTATTTCTTGTTTAATCGGGTTAAGAGTTGAATATTATAAGATTATATTTGTCAAGTTACTATTCAGTTGCAGCTAATAGTTATCTGTAGTTATTCGGTAGACGATTGTTTATTCAGAGGTGTGCATTCAGGAGTATGATGATTACATGTGTCCATACTTGTTAAAACCCGTCAGAGCCGTTGAATCCAGTGAATCCCGTTACAAGGAACTTCTTATAATAGGGCTTCTTGGAGATGACATTAGCCCAGTTCCATGCACTGGTAAGACGGCCATCAATGCACGAGCCAGCGTCGTAAAAGTTGTCGGCACCTGAGCCATCAAAGGCATGACGGAAAAAGTCAGCTAAAATGGTAGTCCTCAGTTTGCCTACACTCTCAAACTGTGCACAGATCCATTGTCGGACATAGGGGTCAAGAGCAATGCGATCCAGATTGCTAACAGCAATGTAGACAGGAGTCAGGATACGCGGTACCTGCAGGTACTTGTCCAAAAAGAAGAGCGCATTGGGGACAGTGTGGTCACCCAAATGGACAACACTGGAACCAATCCAACCACCAGTACGCTCTTGTGCACGAGCAATGATGTTATGCATAGCTCGGCTTACCTGGGGACATGGCTTGATACGGTTAAGTCCTTGACCTGTGTCACCCAGGTGATATCGACTGCGATCACTGAGTAGATCGTCATCTGCGAGGGACCATAGCATAAACATATCACGCATGATCTCAGACCACAGCGTTAGAGATTGGTGAACATAATGGTACTGTTTCTCGTGGTTGTGAGATAGTCGTGCTCCTCCCTTACCGTAGGAGATTCCGAGACTGAATTCGGCTTCAAAAGTGTCGGGTTTAAAGTTGTCCTGCAACATCTTGATCATCTGCATGACAGGGTGACGATTAGCACGCAGATATGCGTGGTAATCTCCTATAGAGTACAGGCACTGGCGGATGTCGTCACCAGAGAGCGATGGTGTTGAGTATTTGCGGGCAAGAAGCTCAATGGAACGTTCTTTTCGACGGATGGCTTCCTGAATAGAGGATCGTGACTTTCCTTCAGGAATGATCTCAATGGTGGCCTGCATGACGAGAGGATCGTCGAGAACACCAAGACCTTGTGAGGAGCAGAGAAACCCGTAGACAGTCTTTATGGGCTTGTAAAGGTCAAACTCCAGCGAGTCTTTGACCTCTGGTAACCTTGAGTCCATTATCATGTACATGAGTTTTCCAAACGAATCGCGCATCTTCTCAGGATTCATAATCTTGTAACGACGTCCCACCTCAAACACGGACTGAAACCATTCAGCATTCTGAGCAAAATCCTTGTCCTCAAATAGACTCTGGCCAGCTTGCATGTTGGTGGCCACGACGAGACCAGCCAAGATGGAGCACATCTCCTTAAGCTGAGCCACGATGCGACGAGCCTTTGACGAGTACATTAGAATATCCACCTTGTCTGTGTACTCGCTGACGTTGAGGGCGGCTTCGAGAAGACGTAGCGACTTGCGCTCCTCTACAGTGAGACGCATGGGAATGTACTTTGCGTGCTCCTTGATCTTTGCCAGAAGCTGCTCTGTTCCCACTTCACCGGCAGCACCACGCGTTGCAGCCACACTCTGTTTAGCCTCGGCAAGTCCTGCGTCAAGATCGCGCTGGATATCCTCGTCATTGTCTTCCTCGGCGTCCATGTCGTCGTTTTCGTGCTGTTGTTTGACGGCACCGCTGCCATTAGTCATGGCATCTCCATTCAAAGTGCCTGAGCCGCGGTTGTTCCTAGTGGTGACAGGTGAATACTTATGAGCTTTTCGGGTACCTGTACGGTGAAGGTAGTTGAAGCATACAGAGCAGAAATCTTCGGCACAGGTCTCGCAACTAAGCTCCGAGGGCTGGTCTCCACATTCGACACACAGTCCATGTTGATTCGCGTCCACAGCCACTTCAGGCCCCGGTACTGGCTCAGTGGCCGACTCGGGGTCATCCATGACGGCGTCGGGATCCGCTGCCAGCAGATCCTTGAGAGATCGTTTGACTGACATGTTTGATATGTGTCTAGGTTATAGTCGGGCCGTACAGATGAACACTCTCGTTTCGTCGGCCTTACTTTTTTTTTCTTTCCGACATTTTTCTCATGACGCGCGGCTACTGCTATGCAGGTGTGAAGATAGTGAGACCGTGAAAGCAGTAGATAAAAAAACGATAAATAGTCAATTAGTGATAATGTGAAGTTTCCGGGGATGGGTGAGGTTACGACAGTTCCAAAGGGTAATTACAATGTGACTGAATTTCATTGGCTGTGTGTACCTTATTGGTAACATTTGGTGTTTTAATGTTTGTAGTCGTCATACAGAGCACTAGGAAGGGTAATTTAACTAGTTCATATCTATAACCGTGAGTTGGACAAGCCTCACGATATGTTCGGACGATAGTATGACCGAAGGATTGGTAAAACAGAGCAAATAACCGGGTCTAGACGCGTTGCACGCAGCATTTTTAGAGCCAAATCTGAACTGCTCCGTGCTAAATCTCCTATACGCACAGCCGTGTGTCGGCGGACACATCACAGATGGACCTATCACGATTCGGCATATAGTAAGCGAAAACACATAACCGAGTATTGATGAACTACAGGACTCTCTTCGTTTCCACGCACCTATAATCTAATTAATAGGACCGAGGGTCTCGTCGACAACAACGACGTATATCATGTATAATCTATGTAATGTCAAAAACCCTATGACACGGTGTTATCGGGGCATTTCCATCGGGCGGGCAGGCCTGGGGAGTAGAGATCAAACACAATAAAACAAACACGCGCAACAACAGGTCATCGACTTTTTGCCAAGAGTTAACTTCAAGTAGCAGCATGGATTTAACCGAAGAGATCGGATAACTAGACATTACAGCCAGAGAAATGCGACAACCTCGGCATCATGGAGCCTATAGAGATAAAACAAAACCTATCGGCTTTATTTGAATGCCTGAAGGTAGAAAATGCCACCAGCAGCGACCAGCACAGCCAACACCAGATACAACAGAGACGAAGAAGACGAAGAAGACTCACGCGATGAGAAGTCCTCGGAAACACTCAGCTTGGTAGCCTTGATAGTGACCTCCTGTTTGTTAGAGCCATCCATTATGGCAAGTCATCCGCTAATATACTCACCGAAGGGTCTCCATCTCCAATGTGAAGGCGCTCGAGAATCTCAACAGCATCCTCAGAGTGTCCAACATCCTCAAACTCGCGAGTACAGTCCTTTCCAGCCACATCAGCCAGCACCTCCTCTCCACCAGGGTGCTCATCAATGAACTTGCTCACGTCGTAAACACGACCGTTGATGATTACCCACATATCATCCTGCTTGTTGTGCTTGGCCAGCTCGGCCAGCGAGATGATCTTCTTGGGTGCCTCGGACATAACGACTCGTGTGATCTGACGGGGGGTTTGTATAGTTATATGTATATACTAGATGTTGTAGAGAATCCACAAAATGTGTCTAATATAAATTTCATGGCGTGTCAGCCCCCTCTTCTGCCCTATCCTCCCAACCGCGGTCCGGTCCCAAACCTACGGAGGGCCATCACTCTGCCGAGGCCAACGGCAAGGCACCCTGCATGTGATAAAGTGCCGATTAAAGCATATGCGAAAAGTTTAACAATTGTGTGAATGACTCCCGCAGCTGGTGTGGGGAAACCTAGGATAAATTAATTGGCATAGCGATGCTTACTGCTTAATGGCCCTCATCACAAAACTCACGAAAACTTGAATGACTGCGCAGCTCACATTGTAGCTTTTCCTCCACAGCTCGAGCACCCGGCACCGAGCAGACCCATAAAATAGCGTCAAAGTCCAGCTCTTCTAGATCTCTCAGGTGTGGGAATACCTCCAATGGGCTCGAGCTCTGATGTGGGGGCCGGAATTGCTGCTTGGCCGTGAGCCAACTGTCTAGACTGTTGGCATACCACATATCATGTGATAAAGCCATATGTAGTCGCTCACATTGGTAAGCCATCATCACCCCATACCGTTCCATTAGATATTCGCACTGGACCAGCACCCCGGCAAGGATAGTGCGATGTAGTGTTTCCTCGACAATCCAATTTTCCCACTGCTTTTGCGGTGTATCTGCCGTATCGAAATCGACCCTTAAAAGATACCATTGCGTGAGATTATCTATGTTCATCCACAACTGGGACAACATACGCTCGCCTAGCGATGCCTGGCGGATGTCTCCACTGAATAGACGCAGGCACATTATTAACGTCAATGCTTGTGTCCGTGCCAAACTGTCGTACAATGTGTCAGACTCGCAAAAACCAAAAGTCATTTGAGACACGAGGCTCTCAATTGCCGCGACTTGCTGGAAAGCAGCACTACGCGACGCCGTCTTGACCACCTCGAATAACGAAGTTACAGCCAGCGTAGTCTGTAGCACTGGTGGAAGCACCTGTGTATAGAAACGGTGGTGAATGAATGGACAACTTGACCGGTGTAGGAAGATTCGTGGGTACTGCCGTATGCGAGCGATGTATAAATCGCGGTCGTCGGGCATACTCAACGCCGTTGCCGCCATTTCACTCGGTGCCAGCATGAAGTATTTGAGGCTGCCGACTATCGACCAGTCTATAAGGTGGATGCGGGACACGATAGAAGTGGGGATCAGTGAACCTACTACACCACCACCCACAGTTACCTCAGGGCTACTGATGCTGCTAGCTGTCGGTGAATCGGATAATGTATCGATGTTGAACAGGTCACGAACAAGTTGAGATCCAAACTGAGAATCGTCCATGGAGTCCAGCGAGTCCAAAGACCCCAGGGAGAAGGTTGTATCGGTTGATTCTGCTGATGCAAGGAACTCGTCGATTTTGTTGTTAGCTGATGCCGAGATAAACCTGGTGGTGGCGGCAGATGGAGCAGTTGGCGAAGTAGCTTGGGTCACCTTTCGAACTGCTCCTTTACTGTTGGAGTAAACGCATGTTAACCCGCGTTTCGAGCACCGTGAGCATACCGGTAGTTCCCGATCACACTTTCGCTTTGATGCGATGCATTCTTCACAAGAACGCTTACGCGTGAATGAGTTGCGTTCGTCTCCTGAGCTATTACTACTGGTGAACCTCATAAGGGGATGGAAAGAAGGAGCAAGTTGCGCTACAGACGGATGATGGAGCATGGATCATTAGTAATCCGTCTAGCAAAGCAACCCGGGGGGGGGGGAAAGAGACAGAGAAGGCAAACTGGCCTTGTAATAATCGGGCTAACAATGATCCGATTATCAGCTCTCAAGGCTAATACTATCGCGACGAGGTTCATTTTTGCGGAGATGCTGCGGACTTTGTGCGGCTGTGAGCGGAGCTTCCGTTCCGCCTGCATATGCAGATCTTGACTGCGTCCTGCGTATAGTACGAAGAAATAGGCACAACATTCCCGCGGACCATGTGCTAAAAAATGCGGGCTATCAGTGCCTGCGCTTGTCTCTCCTTACATTAGACTGACGTTTGATGATAAAATCGTATTGCATACGAGCTGTATGATTTTTTTGTACAGTCTTGGTCGTCAGTGGAATTGCTTCTGGTCAACTCTTTTTTGGTCACACTCCGAGCGTCAGACCCGCGCAGACTTCCTTCGAATGTCATAGAGCCCCACCAGACGGGTTTCAGTATGTAAACCAGGACTTTTCCTTCCTAAATTTTCCGTCTGGTCTATGGCTACCTGTGGAGTATTACGAGCCTGGCGGAGGCGGTTACGAAGGTTCGCCCAGACCTCGTAATGGTCGAAGCTTCGATTCACCTATAAAGATGAGAAGCTGCTCCTCTTCAGGGCAGCAGTAGATCGGCTAATTGTCAACCTCATCATGACTGAAGATATTGAAGCTCAGGTGTCTGCTCACTCGGTAGATGCCTTAGCAGATGCGCAACTGACAGGGCTTCAACGCTTTCGTAGAAGAGCCAAGAGAGCATCTGTGATTGTTTTCTCAGGTGCACAGATTCTCGATATTCTCAATATCACCGGTCTTATTTTCAGCACACCATTTATTTCGGCCAAGTATAATGTGGCCCTGGATGAGGCTAGTTGGATCTTGTCAGCCTACGCTCTCACATTTGGCTCTTTCATTCTACTAGCAGGCCGCGTAGGAGATATCATAGGTCATCGCACTTCATTCATGATCGGAACGGCGATCTTTGCTCTTACCTCTCTGTTAAGTGCTGTTATTGAGAATATTATAGCTGTGTTCGTCTTCCGTGCCATCCAAGGTATCGGCGCTGCTATGACGTTCCCCAGTTCTTTCGCTCTTGTTGCTCATTCATTCAAGGGCCGTGCCCAGGCGATTGCTTTCGCTCTTGTCGGATCAGCTGCTGCTATGGGCGGTATTATAGGTGTACTTGTTGGTGGTGGATTTGCCGAGACGTCTATTGGATACAGAGGTCTTATGTTTGTCTCTCTTGGCATGTCTGCCACCTTCATGATTAGCATTTACTTTGTTGTTGAAGATACCCCGCATAACTTGGCTGGTCTCAAGAAACTTGATATCCCTGGTACTGTTTTAATTGTCATTGGTATTATCCTGCTGGTTTTTGGATTCACATCTGCACCAGGCCGTTGGAATTCGGCTCGCGTAATTGCACCTATAACTCTCGGCGGCTTGTTTATTATTGCCTTTTTTGCCTACGAGCTGCGAATCGCCTCACAAGTCCTACACATTGACCCTCTTGTGCCTCTTCGTGCCTGGAGCTACGTCAATCTCGTTCCTATCGCTGCCAGCGCTTGGTTGAATACTGCTGGGTTCTATGTGACAATGTTCGCCAGTGCCAACCAGTTGCTGATGCTTCGAGGAAAGTCTCCAATTGGTGCTGCTATTGAACTGATCCCTATGGGTATTTCTTTCGCCATCTTTTGTGTTTTTTCTGGTGCTATATACGGAAAAGTGCCAACACGGATCACCGTTACAGTTGCACCTCTGTTTCAGTTGGTTTGCGTTGCCCTGTTTTCCCAGGTAAACCAGGAGAGCTACTGGAAAAAGATATTTCCGGCCACTATTTTTGCCGGGCTGGGAAGCTCTCTTTTCTTGGCCACATTTGTGAACGCTGTCAGTAACTCGGCACCACTGGCAGACCAGGGCGTAGTGACTGGTGCAGCCTTAACTTCTGCACAGATTGGTATTGCCCTCGGGCTCGCTGTGTCGTCCAGTGAATTGGGTGACGGAACATCTCACAAGAATTATCAGAATGGCTGGTATACGGCGATGGGTTATTTGGTACTAGCAGCCATCATTTCTGGTCTGTTCGTTCGCAAGGAGACCATGACTGTGGGGCATCAGGTTGCGGTACATGAGGACTTAGAGGGTGCTGTTCAGAATGTGAAAGCGCTTGATGTTCAGGATGCTCATGATGAAGGAGAAAAGGGTGGATCACCAGTGGTGGCCTCGCGCCGTAATTCCAACAGCAGTACTGTGTGATACTCCTAGTGCCATTATTCCCTGTCAGGGAAGTCTTGGTGGAAACATTTTTATTACCTACAAGTTGTCAATATGACGACTATGGGTAATTTAGTGGACTATGGATATTTTAGTGGACGCTGTTTTTCGCGGTCTTATATACATCATTAAATATAGTAATAAACTTGGACGGTTACGGGCTCACTTATCATTAAGCTTGCCAGTAGGTCCTATAAATATGTCGAGTAGCTTTTCCACCTTGTCCTCGATAATGTTGGGGGCAACCTCGGAGTCGAGCTGATGCCGCAATGCAAAATTAGTCGCACTATACACGTTTGTATGAAGCGACGAGTACTCTGGGTTGTCACGATGAATGCCTCGTAGTCGCAGGCCAGCCATAACGACTCTTTGAACTAGAGCTTTTGACGCCTTTTCAGCATCTGTCTCAGAGCGAACAGATGGCTTATATATATTTTCTTTGCCCAAGGACTTGCGCATAGCAGCGCGTTCAAACGGTGTCGTTGACCGCCTTGGTACAATATTATTGAGAGTTGTGTTTGAGCGCTGCTGACTGCTTGATTCCAAGCATCTATTGTTGGACTTCGTCACAGACGCTGCTTTCTTCAATAGTCGTGGTAAAAAGCGAGGGTTCATATCTGTTTCCATTTTGACCGACAAGTGCTCGCGTGCACCGTACAGTGGGTCGCGCAAAACAACAGGAACTGCACACACAATGGGAGTCATGTTCATCTCCGGTGAATCGGGATTAGCCGTCCATTCAATTGAAAATAAGAGGAATTGAGATGATCTATCACGCGGAATATTGCAGGCTTCGAAGCAGACTTCAGCAAGAAGACCTAGACCAGCAACTGACGGAGTTGAGGGACACCGAGAGCTTGAGGCGAGGGAATTGAAGAATGCCAGTGTCACTTGACTCGTAGTAGACACCCGAAACGAGCCTCCAGCAACGCACCATAGAGGTAATTTACAGGGATTGACGTATGAGACTGCGCGAAGAGATTCGATATTTCCAGAGACTTTTGCTAGTGAGTGACGATGGCTTGTCCATAGCTTAACATCGTCCAGCTTCGAGTGCCGTGATGCTAATAATGGACAGGCGAGATGCTCAGGTATCTGAAGTGATCCACACCATATTACAGAGCCCTCGGGGGATACAGGGCCCGACATGAAAGCCACTGAGCCATGGGCCGAGAAATAAGGCGGAATATACCTGCAGCGCGTGTACTTGCACAATGATGAATCGGACGCGCGTTGTTACACGCCCTATATTCCGGAGTATATGAGGTAAGGGCTGGTTATCGCCTAATGAAAGTCCGCCAAAGGAGCCAAGCTGTATGGGGGGGGGGAAACAGGAGGATTCTCACGAGAAAGTAGTGAGTATAGATATCGAGGTTTCTGAACAATGAGAATATACATATATCTATATATATTTCTATATTTCTGTATGTTAATATATGTTGTGATTCCTTCAAGGTGTATCTCCGTAAGGGTAGCTAATAGCCGGGACCTTTGGTAGTTAAGATATGATGACTGCCACAACAAACTCAAGCCAATAGTTGAAGTGTGCACACATGATGTCGTATATCACAGATATAACATCTTCGTTGGGGCGTATTTTGTACTCTTTTCCACTTACATATCTCCCTCCCCCCTCCAGTTCCATCGTACCCTAGGCATCACAACCTTACCCTGCCGAGTTTTCCAGTCATTTGGTTGAGATCCCAAAATGACGCTACTCTACCGACATACCACCACTCCCCTTTGCCGCCAGTTCCCGGCAAACCACAAGAGATCCCAGGGCCGTTTTAACTAGCTCTGTGGGCATTTAGTAGTATTTGGGGTGCTTTTTCCGTTGGGTTCCTTGTCGGCCCGGAGTGTCGCCGTCTGATAAGTCGATACTTTGTTTGCTAGTAGAGCCATATTAGGAGTTGTTAGGTGCCATCATGTCGTCTGCCAAGCCATCTGTCTCACGCGTGTATGCTGACTACAACCAGCGCATGCCCAGCTCGTACTGGGACTATGATAATGTGTCAATCCTGTGGGGCACGTTGCAGAACTACGAGGTTGTTCGAAAGATTGGCCGTGGAAAGTACTCTGAGGCGTTTGAAGGTATCAATCTTGGAAACTCGCTAAAATGTGTCATCAAGGTCCTCAAACCGGTGAAAAAGAAGAAGATCAAGCGAGAAATCAAGATCCTTCAGAATCTGGCTGGTGGTACTAATATCATCATGCTTCTCGATGTTGTGCGTGATCCTCTGTCCAAGACTCCGTCACTCATTTTTGAGTACGTCAACAACACCGACTTCCGCATTCTCTACCCCAAGCTATCCGATTATGATATTCGATACTACATCTTTGAGCTTCTCAAGGCCCTTGACTATTCGCATTCCAAGGGTATTATGCATCGTGATGTTAAACCCCACAATGTCATGATTGATCATGAAAAGCGCCAACTGCGCCTGATAGATTGGGGTCTTGCTGAGTTCTACCACCCGGGAACAGAGTACAATGTTCGTGTTGCCTCACGTTGCTTCAAGGGCCCCGAGCTGCTTGTCGACCTGCAAATGTATGATTATTCGCTTGATATGTGGTCACTGGGCGCCATGTTCGCTTCGATGATCTTCAAGAAAGACCCCTTCTTCCACGGAAGTTCCAACGCTGACCAGCTTGTAAAGATTGCCAAAGTGTTGGGTACTAATGAGCTTTATGACTACTTGTTCAAGTATCACCTCAAGCTTGACAGTCAGTATGACAAGATTCTCGGCACATATCCCCGCAAACCGTGGGCTCGTTTTGTTAATGCTGAGAACAAGCACCTTGTGACTGATGAGGCCATTGACTTCGTCGACAAGCTTCTCAGATATGACCACCAGGAGCGTTTGACGGCCGCTGAGGCTATGGAGCACCCATACTTTGCACCGGTCCGTGCTGCTGCTGCCAACGGTAAATGAATAATGATAATGATTAACTGAGTTATCGTAGTAATATATATCTTGACTTGTTCTCTGTTTAAGCTAGCAATGCTGTATCAATAATCATCATCATCATCATCATCAAACATTTTTACATTGAATAAATATACATATCCCTGTGAAGTTATACTCACGACTGACCGGATGGGTGCTCCGCTCCGTCTGGCATCACGGGGTGTGGAAGGCGGAAGTTGCCTCGCTGTAACTTAAGAACAATATCCAAAAGCTCTGTAAGTGCCATCTCGGCCTTATCCGATTCCTTATGAATCAGATGATACGCCGCTGTGCGGATGCACAGAGTCGACAAAGCATTCTCCATTCGGGTGATGAGCTGCTCAAAGAACATGACATAGTCGTAGTCAGTATTAGGAATAATGGCGCCAATACCGCCAGCAGTCTTGCGGTTGTAGTCGTAAAATCCTCCTGCTAGGTCTGGCATACCCATGTTCATCTGCGAGCAAATCTTCTCAAGGCGATTGGACAAGTTACGCAGCTCTGTCAGGAGCTCAATTGTCAATCCACCGGTGCGCACTGCTGAAGCTCCGAGAGGGTGTGAAGGTCTCTTAGCAGTTTTAAGCGGATACTGAAATTGCCTGACGGGACCAGCAGCCGGAGCTCGTTGAGCTACCTGCTCTGGAGTTGGGTTATCCTCATGGAATCCTAGTCGACCCTGCAGAGGTGTTGGATAGATTGCAGTGATTTGCTCTGGGTTTTCGAGCCCCTTGAGCTTCATCTCACCCAGATCACGTACGACATACCCTAAAGATCCAAGAACCCGCATGTCATGGTCAAGAGACTGGCCGACGGACTCATCTCCATAAGCCTCAGCCAAGCTTGCCTTGCCTTCACTAACACGCTGGTGAGCTTCTGTGATACGTCGAATCTCAGACCAGAAATCTGACGAAAGCGTGATCTGACCACCATCCGCCACAGCACTGATTCGCGCTGTACGGTTAACCATAGGACCAAAGTAGTCCATACGCTTTGTGATAACATCAATCTCCGACACAGGTCGTCCCCAGTGAATACCCATTCGAACAGACAGACCACGGAAGAGAATGTTGCCGTCAGTATCCATCACTGGCCGGCCCTCTGGCGAATCAAGAATTTCCTCAGGCCAGTCGGCTTCGAGCAGCTGCGATTGCATACTGAAACACCACAACAGAGCAGATGTAGTCGTAGGAAAAGAGACAATGAATGCATCACCTTCAGTCTTCACTTCATATCCACCAATGATTCGGATATTGCGACGCATCAGAGCGTTGTGAATCTTGATAGCCGATTGCATAGCTCCAGGGTTGTTCTCCCAAAGTAACGTGGAGTTTTTGATGTCAGTGAAAACCATAGCAACATCACCCACAGGCGGATCAACCTCACCACCGAGGCGTGCTAGTGAAGAATCCTCCGGCAGTAAAGACTTATCACGTCGCTTCTTCAGAAGAGAAGGGAACAGCTCCTCTTCTGCTCCAGGAAGAGCACCAATGTGGTTCATTGACTTGAACTTCTTGTTGCGGTTGAAGCTTCCTACATTGACCACCATTACCATGATCTTTTCGTTGCATCCATATGCAATTGCGAGATCTCGAAGACGTTGCGCAGCCATCATAGGGTCCTTATTGACATCGATGCGCGCCATGTCAATAGCTTCCTCATATGAAAGATATTCCCACAACTGACTGCTAGCCAGAATCAAGAAATCATCAGCATCGGTTAAATCCCACTCAGAGATATATGGATCGGCGTGGATATGAGGAATGAGGTTATAGCAACCGATAGCCCGCGAAACACCCAATACACCGTCAAGCTTTCCATTACTGGAAACCATACCAGCAGCTTCCCGAATACGTTCGAGCTCTTCTTTTGTAGTCGGATCATGGCGCTGCGAAAGAACCGAGTACTCACCACTACGCTTCGAAAGAACAGCCATGGTATCACCAACATTGGCAACGTACATCTTTGTGTCGACAATGTAGATTATCGTAGCACAAGATCCAGTTGAGCGGTCCTCAGGAGTCATGTTATGAGCAGTAGCACTTTGGTGCCAAAGATGAGGCCTAGAGATCTCCTCATAGGGACGGACTCTCACATTACCAATTTCACGGTTGGTAGCAAGGAAGGCACGCCGTAATGCATCTTTGACAGTTTCATCTTCCTGTAGATTCTTGATTTCATCACCAAAGAGTGTACCAAATGACTCTTGGATCATCTTACAGATCTTGTTTCCTCCATCTCTATGATCATTTTGGCCATCGAACAGACCAATAATGGCCTCCTTCTCGTTACCTTGAAATCTTTCAATGACTAGATCCATCGTTGCAAGATTCTCGTTGGCACCGAGAAAGTCAGCCATTCCGTATCGCATGGAGAGAACCTCAGATCCGTAAGTACGAACACGACAGTTCTCCGTCTGGTCGGGTACAGAGGGTGTGGTCAAGGTGACGTCCATCATACCCAAGACCTGGAGACCCTTCAATACAGTAAAATCACTCAGATTTCTACTAGTGTCATCAGCACCACGCATACCAGCGACATGCGTATTCTTAATCTCGAGTCGCCTGTTTCCCGAAAAGTTCAGGTAGCGAAGATCCAGATTGAAGTTCCAGTTCCAGTCGTAAGGCCAGTTGTTGATATTGTACTTGAGCTGGTTGGAACCCACGTCGAACACCTGCAAATGCGAAATCTTGCCAATTTCGGCTGGCAGAGAGTGAAGCTTATTGGAGTTGACATGGAACACACGTAGATCCGAAATATTCTCAAAATCGTCTGACGGAAGACTTGTAAGGTTGTTACCTGACAAGAAAAGTTCACGTAGATGAGTTAGGCGACTGAGAGCACTGAAAGGAATATCTATCAAGTCGTTGTACGACAGGTTAAGTACTTGTAGTTCGTGGAGCAGAGATATCTCTTGGAAACAGTCATCGCTAAAGCGATTATCTGCAGCACGAAGAACAGTCAAGCTTTGAGATAGCTGGCGACCGCGGGGCACACGGCTTTCGCTGGAGAAGCTTCCATCCTGTGCTGAAACCGTCTGCAAAGGCGGATACAGCGACCCTCTGCGGCCACTGACATCCTTTGGCGATGGAACCGTCGAAGCAACAGACATGACAGAGGGTCTTCTATCGAAATCATCACCACTCAGCTCATAAGCTTCAATATCGGACGGTACCGAAATCGGCTTAAACAACTCCTGGGCAGAGTTGTCACTCGAAACGCTGCCAATATGAGCATTCGGCTTAGGAAAGGATTCAAGAAGGTTTGTTGAGATGTTAAGAATAGTCAAAGCAGACAAATTCCAAATCTCCGAGGGCAGAGTCTTCAGGTTGTTACAGTGCAAATGCAAGGTTCGCAGCTCACGCAGCTGTCCAATATCTGGAGGGATTTCTTTCAGTTGATTCCCCACGATACTCAAATAGTGAAGTCGTCTCAGCGTTCCAATAGCCGGCGGGAGAGTAGCCAAGTGATTACGATCCAAAATAAGTCTCTCAACATTGGGAATCTTCAGAATAAACTGCTCACCGAGCACCGTTAGCTTGGCCTTGGATAAGTTTAAAATAGTAAGCCCAAATAGCGGTTCACTGAAGCGGATGCGCGTAATTGGGTTACGATCGAAGAAAAACATCCCAATGTTGTGAAAGCTCTTTTCAAATAGAGACACGGAATTCTTTGACGAATACAACACATTGAGCTTTGGCAGGCTAGCCAAAATATCAATGTTATGCAATCTGTTGTAGCGAATATCAAGCTCCACCAGATTTACCAGTTTGTCAAAAGTTTTTGGTAGAGATTTCGACAGAAAATTGTTCGTCATACCCAATCTTTCCAGAGAAGAGAGGTTACCAATCTCTTCAGGAAGCTCCTCAATGCGATTAAAAGAGAAATCAACGTCGGTAAGCGTGCTGATCTGACAGAGTGCCAGTGAAAAGTCCTTAATATTGTTTGAAGCCACATTCAACACCTTGAGTGACTTCAAGCAGCCCATGCTATCGGGAAGCTCGTCGAGGCGGTTTCCTTGGACATTGAAATTCGTCAGATGCTTCAACTCTTTGAAGTTAACATTGTCGAGGGTCACCAATAGGTTTGCTGTGAGATCAAGATGGGTCAGGTTAGCAATCTTGCTTATGTTGGAAGGAAATTGCAGGCACCTGTTATTGATGTAGCGTACCTCCCGCAACTTGACACACGCTTGGATGAAGTCAAGGGGAATAGACAAAGACGGGTTTTCGCTCACATCCAAAGTCTCTACTTCAGCAGCACGTTGGAAGAATGGGATAGGGATGGTCTGTAAAGACGCACCACGGAGGTATACTCGCGAGTAATCCTTGACAACAAGATGCTGGTCAAGTGTTTGCTGAGACTTTAATGGGGACTCAGACAATTCAAATCGGCAAAGGTACCTCAAGTCGTCACGACCAAGATCCGGAATGCGGTCTTTCTCAGTGTAACCCATGAATTCAAGAAGAATCTTCTGTAGAAGAACTGGTCGCTCATTCTGGCGTAGCACACGAGTCAGGCCTGCTGTTGTAACTGAGAGCTGGAATCCAGCAACTGAGGGTAAGAAAAACTTGCGGCCCAGGATTTGCAGCACTTCGGCGACTGTGGCATAGAGGGGACAGGCAACAGTGCCGAAAGTGTTCTCGTCACGGAATACTCGCAGAAAGAAGATGCGCTTCTTGTCAGTGCGTGGAGACACTGAACTGGGTGACCACAGAGCGTCCTCTGTTAATGGCATTTCATGGTGAATACCCCAACTTTCCGGAGCTTTCCACATGACACTAGCATCATCGGCAGCTGTTGTGGGATCGTGATCCTTCACTATGCCGGACATCTTTTCGAGGTCTGTGTCGAGTTGAATTACAGGCTTGTGTTCGTCAGATTCCTTTAAAAAGTTGGACAAGGAAGAGCTCGACATTTCTCGATTGCGGGCTGGTTCAGAAGTAGGTGAGATGGAGGCCTGTGAACCACGACTGTGCATGAAACCACGCGTTGACTCACGCGTCTGGGTTTTGGACGAGAATTCCTTGTTCAAGCCGGTGGAAGAATACCGCGAACGGGTACCCTGATCGCTCTTGTTACGACGCTTCTTTTCCGATGTTTGGTCATTCGACTCGCGGCGCGACATCAGCTTACCAAGGAACGTTCTTCTCTTTGTCGGAGCTGGGCCGGGTCGGGAATCTGAAGATGTCGAAGCCACGGAGCCGGAGCGACTGCTCTGCTTACTTTGAGAACCACCAATATCTGTGAACTTAGAAAGGGCACCTCCAGCCTGGTCAACATATTGTTTGGCATTGAAGACTAGGTCGGGATCCGGAAAGGATATGGGGCCATGCGTTGGATATCCATCGATGTTCGACGAGGAATATGGAGAGCCAGTGAGCACAAGGCCCGGCGGGATACCCTCGATATCATCTTCCGAACGATGGCGAGAAACACGCGAGCCTGCCGAGGAGCGAGTATTGATGGATGCATAAGAGGGGCGGCGGGAGCCTGAGTTTGATGACGGGTCAAGGACATAGAGGGCGTCTTCAGAGCCGGCTCGAAGACGGGATGACTGAGTCGAGTTGTGTTGCGGGCTAGATTGGCCCGAATCGTTCGATGGAGGACGGCTTATAGACGGTAGATGGGCATGCGACAGGGCGTTGCGGATGCGCGGAAGAGCCGAAAAGGTGCGCTTTTTGTCTGAAGGAGCGTGTCGGGAGGCAGCGACTGGTGATCCGTAAGCATCTAGATCGAAACCAGGCCCATGTGCTGACCGAGGATCGTCATTATCTGATGCGAAGTCGACGGAAGCACGGGGTTGATTTATACCACGGTCCTGAGGTCCCGGAGACATGGACCGTTGTGAGTTGGGTACAAAGTGGATGTTGAAGAGGGAGCTGTGATGGTTAGAGAGACGGACCAAAAAAAACAAACGGATACTACTACCAAGAGGTGAGGGAGGAAAACATACGAAGGTTTAGACCGTTGATGGTGGTCAATGGCATCAAGATTTGACGCGGAAGCTTCAGGAGAGGTGTCGTAGGTACTGGCAGTCTCGTCGGGCAGGCGGATATGAGAAACATCGTCAGGAGCCGTGTCCGAGCTGAGACGATGCCGGTGAGTACGGTGCGGGAACTGCGACGACTGGCGCTTGCCATCGACGACGGGCTGGGCGTCCGGCGCAATGTCGGAGTCGGTGCGACGCATAGAGGAGGGATGGTGAGGACTGTAGTGAGAAGCTAGCAAAGAATCATCAAGGATTTATGATGGCTACTAAGAGAATCGTTAGACACGAGTCAGCCAAGCCGAGGGAGATGTAGAGAACAGGAATCGAGGTTCCTTAACAAGCCTGAAAGACTTTTACCACGCGGGATGAGAAGGAACAGGAAGGGAGTGTTGTAAAGCAGACGACAGACAGCCTCAGTCGTCAGAGGCGGAGAGTGGACGAGAGCACGTTCTCGCAATGGCACAGAAGAACAAAGTGATGATGGGATCCAGGTTGCTAGGAAATTACAGGTACGGGGCAGGGCTGTGAGTCCCAAGGGTTCAGGGAAAACGAAAAAAAAAGGGTCCCCAAAAAAGGGGTGGAGGGGGTGGGAGTTTAAGTTGAGGGGACAGAGACGACGAGGTCAATGAGAAATCGGGGTAGATAGAGAAAAAAAAGGAGAATCAATGGAGATGACACCATCTGATTATTTTTGTGATGACTATGTAAACATACGCCACGTAAACAGTTGGCATGACGGCCAGCAAGACCCGCTAGTCCGGCACACACGGCTGGTGCCGCGGTGTTAGCACATGCGTCACGGCGCGCTGAGCCCATGCTTACCTCATGATTACACAACATTGACTTGTGTGCCGCTTCCAAATTTCAGTACAAGGACCACCAGGCAAGGCGCGGCGCGATGTTGGGAAAGCGAGGCAGAGGACACAGTAATCGACAATTGTACATTTATTCGTATAGCGCGTATGGTTGCAACATGGTGTAAAGCACCGGGTTTAAGGTTTTGTGCTAGTGAGCTATAAAGGAGGACTCGGGCAAGGGCCTCGACAATGCACCTCAGCTGCATGGGGATGGTAGAAACTGTGTACCTAGAGGGTATGTTGAGGGGTCAAGGGCCTGTACCAAAATGCTACGTTGAGAACACAGGGATTTGGGATTGGAACCAAGGTCCAATTACTTTCGGGATAATGGTTTCGGGATAATGGTTTCGGGAAAGGGCTTCAAAACTGAAACTGACGTCACTGAGTCATGTCAATCAACTGTGCCAAGTCATTTGTAATTGTACATGAATAATTTCGGTGGGAGCACCATAGACTGACTCATGGATAATAACAAGTCCGCGGTAGAGACTCGGTTATAGAAACTCAACTGGAAGAGACTTACCCCACATGATCCAATTGCACTAACTACATTATATCCACTCTAGTAATATTGCTGCAGGTTATTTGACACCGGACCGACCACTGGTAGTAGCCCCCCCGCCCTTTGCCCCGCACATCGGCCCCACTGCTTTCAGCCTGAACTGGACACCAGCCTGCCCACCAAACGGGCCGCGCTGACGGCTCAACTGCAGACAGATCTGCGGTGGTGCTGTCACCGCTCGAGGCCTGCGTAGCCTGGAGAATGCATGCACACCACTGCATTTTAGTATGTGGATCCAGAATGGAAGTTCCGACGGCCAACACAACAGGGATATACCGCCGCTCGAACCAAAATCCTTACCAATGCAGCTTTTTAATGCCATGCGGCAGCAATTTTTGCATTCCATTTGTTAGTAAGGTCATTGTTGCCTAGGCATCGATCATATAATTGGACTTCTTTTTTGCTCCTGCTCCTGCGTCCACACCACTCCAAGCTCTCCATCCTAACCCCGACGGATAAATTGGCTAATTCACCCTACCTCTGCGCGTTAAGCCCTCCCCTCCGCTTCCTCCGCTTTTTATCTGGGGAATATCTCCGAAGGGGAGCAACGCCTTTTTGGGTTGCAGCACCAGTCAGGCCCAGACTATAAAAAGGCTGTGAGTTCCCCCCAAACTTCGATTGTCTTCCTTTTTTTTTTTTCTTCTATCCCTCCCCTCCTCATACGTTCTTGTTGAAGTTGTATATATAGTAGCTTGGATTTATTTACTTCCTTGCTCTCTCATCTAGTCACAATTCTTCGTCACATCATCAAAAGAACCATCATGACTGCCTCGTCGGTGCCTACTGTCACCCTTAAGCCTACCGGCTCCAAAATGCCCCTCGTTGGTTTTGGTGCCTGGAAGGTACCTCAGGAGACCTGCGCTGACACCATCTACAACGCCATCAAGGCCGGTTACCGTCTGATTGACGGTGCTGAGGACTACGGCAATGAGAAGGAGTGTGGAGAGGGTGTTCGTCGGGCCATTGCAGACGGCATCATCAAGCGTGAAGACATCTTCATCACCACCAAGCTGTGGAACAACTTCCACGCCAAGGAGCACGTTCACAAGATGGTCCAGTTCTCGCTCAAGGAGTGGGGTCTTGACTACTTTGATCTGTTCCTCATCCACTTCCCCCTGGCCTTTGAGTACGTTGACCCGGCTGTTCGCTACCCCCCTGGTCTGCTGACCGATCTCGACAAGGGAATCACTGTCATCCAGAAGACTCCTCTGGCTGAGACCTGGGCCGCTATGGAGGAGATCCAGGCTCTTGGATTTGCCAAGAACATTGGTGTGTCTAACTTCAACGCTGGTCTGCTTCGCGACCTGCTGGCCACTGCCAAGGTCCCTCCGGCCGTTCTGCAGATTGAGCACCACCCCTACCTGACCCAGGAGGCTCTCATCAACTGGGTTCAAAGCCAGGGCATTGCTATCACTGCCTACTCGACCTTTGGACCTCAGTCCTTCCTCGAGATGAACCATGCTGGTGCTCATGCCACGGCCAAGGTTCTTGAGCACGAGACCGTCACCAAGATTGCTGCTGCTCATAACCGTACTCCTGCCCAGGTCATTCTGCGATGGGCCACTCAGCGTAACATTGCTGTTATCCCCAAGTCCAACAACCAGGGCCGTCTTGAGCAGAACCTCAAGTCGACTGACTTTGATCTCACTGAAGACCAGCTCAAGGCTATCTCCAGCCTCAATGTCAACCTGCGTTTCAACGACCCCAACGACTGGCCTACTCCTCTGCCCATTTTCTAAGTAGTTGTTTGAGTACCAATGAAATGTGTGTATATGCCTAAGTAGATCTCTTAAGTAGATGTGAGAGTGGACACCATGTTGATTGGAACAGTTGTCCAAATTGGATATTGCTATTGATTCTAATGTTGAGGATCCTACGGCTAGCAATTTACGTGTCACGGCGCGTTCCTGATCTGAAACTGTTTCTAATATCCCCCTCCCCCGCTCAGTTTACCCCTGAGTTTCTGGCGCAGGTTAAATTGATGCAGCCGGAAGCGGGGTTAATACCAGCCGTACTGTACCCCTCAGTGTATTACCCCGGAAACACCAGTACCACAGTGGGGTATTTGACCCCACATATCGGGATCTTTCCGACTTGTCCCCGTTGCAAAATAGTCATACTTCACACTTAGGTGGTATGGTCCTTTCTATCTAGAACACAGTGAGACTTGAGGAGAAGGAGAAGGAGGTGGACAAATAAGGTGAGGTGACCGGGTTTTCACACGGTGGAAACTCGTATACCTCAACCTTACGGTGGAAAATAATTTATATCCCCGTATACTTAACGCCCCCGTATACTATACTAACCTTACCGTCATCTACTCTACTAGCACTGGGAGTTAGTCAAGTTGACCAGGGGTGCTCTCTGCTACAGGGATACGGCGGTGTATTTGTTAACCTACAACAGCCGCGTCTGACTAACCGTCTCAAACAATGTCACTGGCTCAGAAACTGAAAGTGGCCCTGCTGCAATTTGCTGCGGGCGCCGATAAAGCTGCCAATCTCGCCAAGGTCACTCAAAAGGTAGCAGAGGCCGCATCTGCTGGTGCCAAGCTTGTCGTGCTACCCGAGTGCTTCAACTCGCCTTACTCGGTTCAGTCGTTCCGAAAGTACGCAGAGCCTATCCCGGATGGAGAGACAACCCAGCTGCTCTCGTCGCTGGCCAAGAAAAACAGCATCTTTCTCATTGGAGGCTCAATTCCCGAGATTGCTGATGGCAAGGTTTACAATACCAACGTCTCGTTTGACCCACTTGGAAAGATCATTGCCAAGCACCGCAAAGTGCACCTGTTCGACATTGATGTCCCAGGAAAGATTCGGTTTGTAGAGAGCGAGACGCTTTCTGGCGGATCCAAGGCCACAGTGTTCGACATTGAAGGTTATGGCACTGTTGGACTGGGTATTTGTTACGATATCCGGTTCCCCGAACTGGCGTCTATTGCTACTCGCAAGGGTGCATTCGCCATGATCTACCCTGGTGCATTCAACACCACGACGGGTCCATTGCACTGGTTGCTGCTTGCTCGTGCCCGTGCTGTTGACAACCAAATCTACGTTCTGTGCGCCTCACCCTCGCGTGATGTATCTTCGTCATACCATGCCTACGGTCATTCCCAGGTCATTGATCCATGGGGAGCTGTTGTCGCTGAGGCGGGTGAGGCCGAGGAAATCGTATACGCGGAGCTGGATCCTGAGCCAATTGACAGTGCCCGTGCAGGAATTCCTGTCAACACACAGCGTCGCTTCGATGTCTATGACGACGTCTCCAAGACTGCCAAATGGTCCGCAGAGTGAACTATGTGTAGTATAACTCTGCTATGATCAAACAGTAAAAGGACTGGTACAACATTTCAGGATGTCTACAGTACCTAGTCTCCTTGAGATGGGGGTTTAGGCGATACATCCAACGCTTTTTGACAATATATGGCTCATGGGCTTGTATATGAGCCTATAAGCAAAGGTACGATTAGGATAGAGTGAAGTGGTTATTTCAATGACATATGCTCTACAGGGACAATTAACAAAACCAAAACTATCTAACAACTATAATGAACGAAGAAGTTACTATAAAATGGCACAATGTCACATTGTCTGTTACTGTATAAGCTCTGTAACGGGGCTGAGAGAAGGTTATACGATACCCCACATTTATGACCCCACACCTCACGAGTACAGCCACCCCGAGATCATGGCTTCGAGCACTGTGTCACAGACTGCCCCATTAAACATGATCTAAGAGGACTAGAATACCCACTTTTGAACTTATATCAAACGAATGCCTCGCGTCGCCTTGTTGGCTCTCCCGAGAACCGCCCTCTACTCCTTTGGTGGGTCGTGGCCCCGAACCCTAGGTGAACCTCTTCTCCCCTATCGCTTTGGTCGGCTTATCCACCATCCGAACTATCAGAATGCGAAGACGCGCTCTGTCATCGGACTCGGGCAAGTCGTCGGGCGTGGAGTCCATCCAGGTAAGCCATGACCTAGACAAGTCCGTTCTGTGTACTAACCTAGGAACTTCACACCTTTGAGGTATATGACTTCCTCGCGAAAATCATCATTCTAGGCCCCAGCGGGTGCGGGAAGTCATGTATTCTCCATCGGTTCGTCAAGGGCGACTGTGAGTGATTTGGCGAATATATAGGTACGCGCGGTTGCTAACTCAGGGCGTGTATTGGCAGCACAGACAATAGGGGTCGAGTTCTCCTCAAAGATCGTCAAGGTTGGACAGGACGAGAACCGACGAAGCCTCAAGCTACAGGTTCGTGGCATCCCTTTACGTATAACTTGCACGCACTAACCACAGCTATGGGATACAGCCGGGCAAGAAAGGTTCAAATCGCTAACTCGCGGTTACTATCGCGGTTCAGCAGGCGTTCTCCTTGTGTTTGATATCACGAACCCGGCATCATTTGACCAGCTAGGCGAATTTTTGGCAGATATACGCGCACTTACCTCTCCAACAACATCCATTATTGTTGTAGCTAATAAGGTCGATCTTCAGGATGATTCAGACCCGACTGTCATGGTCTCCAGTGCTGAAGTTCTCGACTTCTGTGCTCGTAATGGCAACCTGCCTCTTATTTATACTTCAGCCCGTACCGGACACAACATTGACGAGGCGTTTTCGAGGATTGCGTCCATGATCCTCACAAAGGTGGAGCTTGGAATTATCGACCTGGAAGAAGCAGATTCCGGTGTACAGTATGGAGACGTGCCTCGATGGGACAACACACTTCCCAGATCAGGCAGGTCAGCATATCCTTTAGCAGGTCTGTTTGGCCGCCAGCAGTCTGTGACGACAAATAGGTCTTCTGGATGCTGTTAACCGTTTGTGCTGCGGGCGTATACTTATAACTGCTGACACGGCAGACTTTGAGCCCGCTCTTTCTTACTATTTACACCTCCGCTGTCCCATCTACCCTTTGACGAGCCTCTCCAAATGAGCCTACCAACTCTGTTTTGATTATTAGCATTTGTTTTTGGTGTTTCGTTCTATTTCTCATCTTGGACTTGTGTTATAGTCCCTAATCTTTGACTCATTAATACATGCGTCTTGCTGTCCTTGTAGCATTGTAGACTGATGCCACCGTTAGACTTATACCAGCTTTACGAATCACTTGAAGTATCGCGGGCTGAAACCCCAATTAGAACGCCCCCCCGTCTGTCAATGCCCGACTTCAAGGTCCGTGTCATTTAACTCACTTTTATGGCATTCATAAACATTGATTCTCATCAAGCCTCCCTCTTACGCATATATAAGTATCAGATCCATGGAATCTCGAAATTGCCTCTTTGGCCAAGTTGGTAAGGCACCTCACTCGTAATGAGGCGATCGTCGGTTCGACTCCGACAGGGGGCATTACTTTTTTTTCCTTTTCTCTTTTGGACCCTGCAATCTTTTGCTCTCCTGCACTCATGCGTCCGTTCTATTCCATGATATACTCGTGCTTACAAAATGATAAGTTCCTAGGTGCTGTAAGATGCACCACTTGCAGGTAGTTCCGATATGAGATTCTTCTATTGTATCCGAAAAAGAAAAGCCTCTTTGGCCAAGTTGGTAAGGCACCTCACTAGTAATGAGGAGATCGTCGGTTCGAATCCGACAGGAGGCACTTTTTTGGCTCAGCTGTAACCTCAATCTGCGATTTTTGGTCTCAAATGTATTCTGTTCGTATTGTTACCCGTTTTTGTACGTCGTGTACTCAAGCTTTTAGATTGACTGTACAATCCCTTACCCTAATCAAAGGAAGTTAGCGCGTTGTGGCCGCGTTTTGACTTCACTCTCTCCAAAAAACTATGCCTCGGTATGTTGATGGTTAACAGCACTATTGATACGTGTTGTTTTGTTTGTTTTTCTCTCTGACCCACATTTAACAACAGCGAACTCATTACAATTCAGGCGGGTCAGTGTGGTAACCAAATTGGAGACCAGTTCTGGCAGCAATTGTGCCTGGAACATGGTATCTCTCAAGATGGAACACTTCAGCCTTTTGCGACTGATGGCAATGGTGGAGACCGCAAGGACGTGTTTTTTTACCAGTCCGATGATACACGTTACATACCACGTGCCATATTGATTGATCTCGAGCCCCGTGTCATCAACTCGATTGTGTCGAGCACTCACGCCAAAATGTACAATCCGGAAAACATCTACATCTCTCCTCAAGGTGGAGGTGCTGGAAACAACTGGGCTGCTGGATACTCTGCAGGCGAACGAATTGTGGACGAGCTTATGGATATGCTGGATCGTGAAGCCGATGGAAGCGATTCATTGGAAGGATTCATGCTATTGCACTCCATCGCTGGTGGAACTGGTTCTGGTCTTGGATCTTTCATGCTCGAACGACTCAACGACCGGTTTCCAAAGAAGCTCATCCAGACATATTCGGTGTTTCCCGATAGTAGCCAGGTGTCTGATGTTGTTGTACAACCCTACAACAGTGTATTGACGCTGAAGCGTCTTGCTCTATACGCCGACTCAGTTGTCGTCATTGATAACGCCGCCCTCACGCGTATTGCCGCTGACACCCTCAATGTTCAATCCCCTACCTTTGTACAGACAAACCAACTCGTGTCAACTGTCATGTCGGCCAGTACTTCAACTCTACGTTATCCTGGTTACCTTCACAATGATCTGTCAAGCATCCTTGCGTCACTAATCCCGTTCCCAAAAGCGCATTTCTTGATGACTGCATACACGCCCTTCACTAACGACACTGTAAACCAAGCCAAACTTGTACGGAAGACTACTGTACTGGATATCATGCGACGGCTTCTGCAACCTAAGAATCGAATGGTGAGCACTGCGCAACCACCCTCCAGCTGTTACATCTCGATTCTAAACATTATTCAGGGTGAAGTTGATCCCACAGACATACACAAGTCGCTGTTGCGAATCAGGGAACGCAATCTCGCCAACTTTCTTCCCTCTGCCCCGGCGTCCCTCCAAATGTCTCTCTCAAGACGATCACCCTATCTGCCTGTATCCTCGTCCCGCATATCTGGCCTCATGCTTGCTAATCACACTGCGATTACATCGCTGTTTTTGCGTACGCTAGATCAGTACGATAGACTCATACGCCGTCATGCATTCATCGACCAGTACAAGAAAGAGCCTATCTTTGAGAACGGTCTTGAAGAGTTCGATGACTCAAGAGAAGCTGTACGTTCGGTTGTCAAGGAGTACAAGGATCTTGAAGAAGAAAGCTAACAGTCATGGTTATTTATTTAATGGTATTTGTTTTGTTCTTGTCACTTGTCGTAACTACGCCGCAGGAGCGCGTGGTTGCCCATATTTTACCCGGAAGTAATCAGCATCCAACGTAATCCTACCCTGGACAATTATAATTTATGAAGTCACTATGGTGAGATGGAGGCGAAGGCCATTATATGGATGCGGCGAACCTGGCGATGGCGACGATGATGAAGCGGAAGGAGAGGAATCTTTGTATGATATTATTGATCTCAGAGAATCGCCAGAGTTTCCTACAATTCACGTTGGTGCTGTTAACTCTCTGGCGATTGACAATGTGAACCATCAATTCCTCCTATCAGCTGGGGCTGATTCGAGCATTCTAGTATGGGACTGCGAATCCAGAATACATTCTGAACAGTTAGGATCTCCTGATAAGATTGAGCATATTGGTACGATTCCTCGTAAAACCGGTCATAAATTTGGCGTTTCGTCCATAGTCTGGTGGCCATTTGACAACGGAATCTTTGCAACCTCTTCCTTTGACGGTGAAGTGAAGATTTGGGACTCCATCGAGCTTTCCGAGGCTTATTCTTTTGATTTGGGTACACGGGTGTACTCAATTGATATATCAAAAGTAGGAAATCACACCTTGTTGGCTAGTGCTTCCGACAGTCCCTTGATCCGCTTACTTGATGTTCGCACAACTTCATCTACACATACTTTAAGTGGCCACACCGGAAAGGTTCTATCGTGTAGGTGGTCGCCTGTCGATGCTAACATCCTTATGACGGGGGGATCAGATGGCAGGGTCAACCTTTGGGATATTCGTCGAAGCAAGTCATGTGTGTGTAGCCTCGATATGCAGCAAATAGAGGACACAACAACAACCACACTAGGAGACCTTCGTCGAGCTCATCGAAGTGGAGTGAATTCTGTACTTTGGCACCCTTCTGGTGACTATGTCATAACCGCTGGTAATGATGAGAAAGTGCGCGTTTGGTCTCTGTACCCTGAAGGGGGACGTAACCTGCTTATCAACTTCGGGCCCCTCATTCGCAATCGACACATTCAAGCTCTATTTCCGTGCTTAACAGACAGCACTAAACTCAGATATCCATATTTATTATTTCCTTCCGACAATGGGGAAATCCTCATGCTAAGGGCTGCTGACGGCAAGTTGATGAAGCGGCTCAACAGGCCTCCACAGAGCTCATTGCCGAGAACAACTTGCATTATCCCGCGTGGCAACCACGAGCCAGAGTATTACTCGGGCGCTTTAGATGGAACCATACGGTGTTGGGCGCCACAAAAAGAGCAACCCATCAACGACGAGATTGAAATTGAGACTGTGGGACAAGCCTGGAGGTTCATGAAGTAGTCGCACCATAGTTACCCGTCAATTGAACGAAATTATGTTAACAAGACATTACCCTCTGTACAGTAAAATCTTATAGTTAATCATCAGAGTTAGTGAGGATTACCCGCCCTTGTAACTTAGTTTGGCGTAATTGAAGTAGCGCCCAATTTTTTTTACGTTGTACAGAGGTACAGAGAGAACTGAAGTTCCAATCATAGGCACGAAATGATCAAGCTTCAGGTCATTCTGCTATCACCACATCAGGCGGCAGCATATAATAAGACTGAGGGCTCTCCTGCTGTTACGCCACAGAAGGCAACAGATGACATTTACAAGTTCCTCCATCTAGCGCATGCAACGCAACTCCTCAAGGACGTTTGCAATTCAGTCATCATTAGATTCTGTAAACTATATCCCGAGGAGGCCACGCCAGTAATTGAGCGACTACAGGATGGCAATCAGTTAGATCTTGACCCGGATTATGCTGTACAGGATGTATTTCAAGACTACAACACTCTGCTAGTTTTGCTGCAAGAGCCAATTAAGAAGCGACTTAGCGCCGGAAAGCGCAAAGCTGGGGATGAAGCATCCGGTGAGCATGGCGGACGACCCCGCAAGAATGCAAAGCGGAAAAGCTCCATTTGGACCTCGCTGATCCCACCCCAGGACGATACTCCTACAGATACTGTAGAGCGGGGAAGAGCCCTCGCATCTGTCAGCCCTGAGAAAGTACCTCGTTCTTCATCAGTTGATCTTGTGGGCTCCCAGCAGCCTGCAGCACAAGCTAGCCCGGAAGTTGCAAGCTCAGTTGCATCTGACGACGAATACCTCGATCAGAATTCCGCCATTGCTTCGCGACTACATGATTTTTCTGATCCTCAAAAGCCACCATCAAGCCCGGCAAACGCAGTATCGCCTCTGCTCAACATTTCAAGTGATCGAATTAACTTGGCACCTCCTAGACGTACTGGCACCTCACCAAGTGTTCCTGTTAAAAGCCGAGTCGTATCTGATTCCGGTCCTTCCAAGCCAATTGGAAACCCGCCTGTATTGCAGATTCCTTCGTCACAGGAGGACGGTACTTCCAGCGCTAAAGTGAGAGCTCCTGGTAAAGTGTCTCCCGAGGACAAGAAGAAAGGCGATACTCAGGATTTTGAGCGCACACCGGGATCTTCCCCTGTAAAGAACCCCCAGGGAGGTAAACCGACATCACCGTTGCCTGCCTCAATTCCTCAGCTCCCTGGGTCGGCAGCGGAGGCATTAAAGGCTCCTGAGGAGGCAGATGATAGTGTCACGCCAGGAAAGTCTGGTCGCAAGCGTCAGCGGCGAACCGCCGAGGAGAAGGCAGAAGCCGAGCGACTGGCCAAGGAGGAGAAGGAAAGAAAGGCCAAGGCACGCGGGGAAGCGAAGCTCCAAAAGACGCGGGAGCGGGAAGAGCTCAAGGCTCAGAGAGCTGCGGCACGTGAAGAAGAGAGGCGGAGAAAATTGGAGGAATCCAAGAAGCGCATGCTGGAGATGGCGCAGACGAAACAGCTGCAGGAAGAACTCCGCAAGGCCAAGCTTGAGGAGCTCTTGGCTCTCGGTAAGGAGAACGAGAGACTGCGTGCGGAGTCACTGAAGTCGCAAAGTAGCACGCCTCTGGCAACCGAGATGGCTGCAGGGTCTAGTACGCCACCATCAAGTTCACGGGACATGCCGAGTCAGAGTCCCACCAAGCCACTGACGAAACGACAGCAGAAGGCTCACAATGCACGCGTTGCGCGTGAGGAGGCAAAGCTTGACAGTCTTGCGGCTACACAAAAGGAGTCCAAGAGCAATGGGAAAGCGACGCTTTCAAAGAACGCTGCGGGTCCCAAGTCTAACGATGCTGCCAATACGCCTGCTACGGCCACTCCCACTGATTTGGATGGGAGGCCTCCGTACGGTGATAAGCAACCTTCGAACCAACGTGCAGCGAGCCCTGTCAAAGCTGGGATGAACGGAATCTCACAGGTGCGCAAGCACTTCAAAGTTGACGATACGTCATCAGGCGAGTCTGATTCGGAATCTAGCGATGCTTTCTCAGACGCAGACAGTGAATTATCAGACAGTCCGGAGCCGTCAAAACGGCCGCGCGTTGTGGGTGCTCCATCCAAGACTACAACACATGATGTAGTGGCGACGAAGCCTAAGCCGTCCCCAGCAGCATCTCCATTGGTAACAACTGATAATCGAGCTCGTGCAAAACTACCATCGGCTAGCTTGACCAATAATTCATCGCCAATGTCAGAACCGAAGGGCCTTCGTCTACTGAGTTCTCTGGCTACAAAGGATATTCCGTCGGTGAAGGAGCGGACGCATGTGGCTACTCCTACACGCAGGCCAGTAGTTGTAGAGAAACACGACACGACTTCGTCTGAGGAAGAAGAAGAAGAAGAAGAAGATGATGATGACGATGACGACTCGAGTGATGACTCCGACAAGTCTTCAGATGACGAAGAGACAGGAGGAATTCCGCAGTCGAAGCTAGCTGATGCTAAACGCAAGAAGAAGGGCAATTCGGGATTCAGCAGTCTTATGCGAGATGCTGCTGCTTCGCGCACCTAGGTGTATAGTATTTTTTTTATTATTATTCAAATTGAGTCTACGCTAGACGTGGGTTATTATTTATTTATCGAGTCAGTCCACCAAATTGTGGTATTTTTTGTCCACTAACTGGTTACCAAACCAGTCAATAAATCGTTTTATCTGGCACAGCGGAAAAGTCGCCGGTATTTCCGACGATAGCCCAAAACGGTCAATGGGCATGTGCGTCGTGCAGTAACGATGCAGCAGTTTAAAAGCGGGGCTTATCGCCAATGTTACATTCTAACTCAGCAACACAGAGACTTCATCAATGACGACAAGCGAGCTCGTGCAAGTTACGGCAGACGATGCAGAGAAGGCTAGCGGTCAATGGGAACCGAGCAAGCTGCGGACCATTGTGGACGGGATTCGCACCGACGGCATTGTAGTGTTGAACGGGCTTATAGATCCGGTGCACCTCGACAAACTTAATGAGTTCATGGTGGAGGATGCTAAGCGAATTGCAAAGCGTGAGCGTCGTAACTTTGGCACGGGGAACATCCAACAGTCACCGCCTCTGCAGTTTCCCGACATGCTGTATGACGATGTATTTTTCAATGGGTTGCTTCTTGAGGCCGTAGCTCAGGTGTTAGGACCCGACTGTAAGCTTGACTTCATCAGCGGCAACACAGCTTTACCCGAGACAACGCGAAGCCAGCCCGTACACAGCGACCTACGAGCATCTCACATCAAGCAAGCTACATACTACCTCGTGGCAAACATTCCACTCATTACAAGTAGTCCCGAAACAGGAGCCACGGAGATCTGGCCTGGAACTCATGTTCTGCGCAGCTCACAGTATATTAGCGACAGTGGAGATGGTGCACAGGTGCGCCTAGAGCAGGTGGAAGCTCGACGAGCCGTGGTGCCACCAGTACAGCCTACAATCGCCAAGGGTTCCATCATTCTACGGGATCTGGCACTATGGCATTGCGGCAAGCCCAATCCAAGCCCCCATACGCGGTGTATGATGGCTTTTGGTTTTGGCGCCAAATGGTACCGCAACAGGACATATTTCAAGGTACCTAGTCAGCAGGTCGCCGACACATTTTCGGCTAAATTGGCACCCGCTCACATTTTGGCTAAACCGCTGGTCGTCGCCCACAATTATAACGAGGAAAAGGATCTGTACGATTTCACCCACTCGGAACTGCCTGTTGGGTAGAATGCAAATCGCCCAGGCGGGGGTACCAGTCCAACTGACCCCCCCTCCCCCCCTTTTTATTTTGAGACTTACCAAACTCTTCGCGTTTATCATATAAGCAATGAATATTACTTAACATATCACACTATAATCTATCTCATCATCTGTATTAATCCAGTGTGTCTCGTACCGCAGTACCCCTGAAGGTTGGTCAATTTGCTCAATTCAATTGTACCGTTTCTAATGGGCTAAGCCCTGCCCTAATCAAGTACCCCGCCTGACAGAAACGCGGGGAACCAAAACTTCCCGCTAATCATTGGTTCTTCCATGCGTATTACTTTGTCTCTTTTATTGTTGCAGTTCAAGTTGAACTGGACGCTTCTCCACTGTTAAAAAACCTTTTTTTCTTGTTGCAACTTTGATCCCCTCCAGCTAACACGGTTGTCTTGCGGAGAAACTCTAGCCGTCTCTATACACAGAACCCTCGCGGGCTCTAAACGAGACCAAAATGACAGCGGCGCCTACACCACCAATGGACATGGCTGCACCGCAATCAGTCCTTTCTGTTGACGGCAAATCATCCACTAAGTTCACCTCCGTCAACCTTGACGCTATTCTCAACCCGAGCCCCTCGCCAATAGGTAACTTCAGTGACGATAGTCATCGGTCCGCTGACTCACAGACTACACCCGTCACGATCCCCGACGTCATTCCTCCAAAAGAACTCAAAGAAGCGAATGAAGAACCGCCCGGCGACTCCAGGTACAAGATCCACAAATCATGCGACTACTGTCGACATCGTAAAGTCAAGTGTATGCGCCAAGCTGGGTCAAAAGTATGCGAACACTGCAAAACCATCGGTGTAGAGTGTGTTTTCAGCAGGCGTCTGCCAAGCCAGAAGAGAAAGATGCGATCTGCTCAGCTATTAGCACTGATGCAAGAACGTGAGCGAGTCAAACGTCGCGCCAATCTCATTCCTCAGATCTCAACTGGCATGGGTCCAGCTGGCTGGACATATACCACTGTTTCTGGTTCAACTCCATACACGGCAGCCACGGCCCGGTCTGCCGAAGTCGGTCCTGGTAACCAGATGAGAAGCCTACTTGCTACTTATCCCTATGAACAGGGCCGAATCCACGTCGGACTGGCGGCAGTCCGATCCAAATCGGCAAGTAGCCCAGACAGCACAAACTCTTCCGGATCCCCAACAGTGACTGCTGGGCAAACTGTGCCAATAGACCAGGAAGCGCGACCTGCATCGCGAAAATCGACAAAGCAGTCGATAGACGACATTTGTGCACTGCTCATCCGACCCTTTACGCCCTTTTTCTCGACAGCGGTACCCGCAGATATTTCCAGTCTGGCTCGCAGTTGCATTAGTCTTGCTTCCTGCTCGTCACCCGATAGCGTTATTCCCCTGGCTTCTGTCGGTATGCTCTATGACCTCGTAGACCAGCTCATGATGCAGGAGACAGAATGGAATGAGTTCACCCTCTCGGCAGTATTCTGTGTCGTTGTCAGGTGTCGTCTTGACCCTGTAAAAGTATCAAAGGCCCTTGCTGCCTACCACACACTAGCTCTTGAATCTTCAGATCCGTGTGCAGAAAACCCACAGCTGGCCTTTGGCGCCGGCTGTGCGTATGCCTGGAATGCCTTTTTTTCCGGCAGCAAGAACTTTTTGTGTCCCCCTATCAAAATCACCGATGCTCTAGGTCGCGTCATGGTCGATATTGACGACCAAATGTTTGCTTGTCACTTTATGCTTGTGTCGACACTGCTGAGCAGGTATCTCATGTTGACGCAAGCTGTTGAAGAATCTTCTATCGTGGCGTCTCCTCCTGTTGATGACAAGGAGTGGAGAAGACAACGCCGTGATCTGATTAAACTGGAGTCTGAAATGTTACTCTGGCCAGTAAAGCTCCCCAAGCTGTTAACTGTTGTCAAGGATGAGCTTATTGCTACTCCTGGAGCCATCATTCTCCATGTGCTGCACAATACTGTTCTCATCTCATACTATTGTATGGCCATACGTCACAAGTCCCTCTATGGTCGCATGCTCTCGATTTTTCCAGTTCCTGGCTTGCTACAATTCCTGTGCGGGATGGCGGCCAGCTCTTTCAAGTGTAGGCCTGAAATTATTCAGAAGTGGCCGTTGATTCGTGATTGTCTCGTGTTATCTGCCCGCCTCATTCTTGAACTCCACCGCCTCACTGATTTTGACAACTGTAAGGTTGCACTGGCCTTCTTCCAGGACTCAGAGAGTGACCCGGAACTTTACGAGGAGATCCAGGGGCTACTTGGTGATATCAATTGGGCTGCCAGCGACGAGGACGGTGCTGCTCTGTATTGGATCTTCCGCGACGTGCGGTCCATGTCTCTCCAGTACCTATGCTAGATTATTTATATACTGTTCCTAGACTGCTCACTAATAGATCACGCGGGTAGTCTTACGTATACAGACTGGAAATTTTTTTTAGTAGTGACGGATAGTCACCTTGTCCGAAGCCTTGAGGCCAGGAGCGCTGATGGTCTGATCGTCTCCAGGGAATAGGTCGACTCCATTGTCGCTCAAAAAGATGTCGCGATCATGAACAGTGACAACAACGCCCTTGACAGGCTTGTTTGTGGACAGATGAATCTTGTCATCCTCAACCTTGACACTCACCTCACGGTTGGGCATCTTGAGGTATTTCAGAGGCTGGGGCCAATCACCACCACGAGCAATGATAGCACCAGTCTCAGCATCTGCCAGGCGGCAGTAGACAATATGATGAGTTTTGGAGTCAACAGGAAGCTCTGAGATGATCTCGGTGGACTGGTTGGCCTTGAGGGTAACCGACTTCGGACTCAAGGTCTCAACAAGCTTACCTGATGTAGCCTCAAAGATTTCAACATGGAGCACCACCTCTTTGTCATGGATAGTGTTGTTGACACCCCATACATCTTCAAAATGATCACGCTTAAAGTAGTCAAATGTCGGGGCCTCCTTTGCCCGACGCTCCTCATCAGCGTTCTGGTAGCGCTCATTGCGGTACATTCCAATCCACACTGGACTGGACTCACGCTTGACCGCGTAGTAAGACAGCTTAGGTCTGCGGTAGAAATCACAAATTGCCCAGCTTGTAACAGGCCAACAATCGTTGATTTGCCAAACTAGAGCTCCTGCAATGTACTCGCGTCCTGGACCTTTCCACTGACGTCTCCAGCAGCGGTACGCGTAAGCAAGACACTCTGATTGCATCAGCTGAGTGGCATAAATCCACGAATCAATATCCATGCCTTCGACCTTGAGGTTCTCCATGACATACAGAGCCAGACGTCTCTCAAATCCGTCAGACTTGTTGTGTAGGTCCATAGTGGTACTCTGGGGATACTTCTCAGACTCATCCGAAATAAACGCATCAATAGTTTTCCGATCGGGCAGCGCTTCCATGCCAAACTCACTGACAAAGCGACCTCCCAACTTGTACCAATCCTGATACTTTTCCTGACTACCGTGCCACACATTCCACTGGTGGATGTCTCCGACGGTGGGGTCACGAGTGTCCTTACCACCCCATGGAGACCCGTAATGGTAAGGGACACCGGGGGAGAACTTCTCAACAAGCGGAGGTAGAGTAACCTCGTAGATGTGGCGGGCAGGGAAGGTCGTCGTGCGGAAGTCGCTCGTCGTATCCTTGGGGTCGTACTCCATGTCATCATAAGCCTCTGCAACCTGGTAGTCCTCGTTGTTACCGCACCACAAGACAATACTGCAGAAGTTGCGCAGACGAATAAGCTGATCCTCAGCTTCCCGCGAAATTGACGCAACAAACTCGGGATACGCAGGGTATTGACCACATGCGAACATAAAGTCCTGCCAAACCATCAAGCCCTGGCGGTCGCATTCCTGGTAGAAACGGTCATCCTCGTAGATACCACCTCCCCATACACGGACCATGTTCTGGTGCCCGTTGATCATGAGTGCAATCCACTCACGGTAGTCCTTATCAGTGAGGAGAGTTGTTAGCGAGTGAGCAGGGATCCAGCAACTACCAGCACAGTAGACGGGGACACCATTGACTTCAAAGAAGAAGCTTGCACCTTCCTGATCAATAAGAGCATGCTGAACGAGACGAACACGGCGGAAACCAACGGTCTTCTCGACTGTCTGGATCACGGTTCCAGAGACAGCATCCTTGACGACGACCTTGACGACATGGAGGCTCTGATCACCATAGTTGGCAGGATACCAAAGCTTTGGCTTCTTGAGGTCAAACGAGATGCTGCTTACACCTGAAGTCTTGGACTCAGTCGACTTGGTCGCTAGGATGCTTGAATTGGCACCATCAGAGTGGATAGAGGCCTCGATGACAACGGGGCTCGAGGTGACAAGATCAGTAGAGACAGTGACTTGGGCATCGAGGTTGTCGTCAACGACGGGGTTAACAAACACATCCTTGACAACTGCCTCGTAAGTGATAATCTTTACAGGGCGGTAGGGACCGCAGGTGATCATAACAGGACCCCAATCCCAGCCAAAGTGGTACTGCGACTTTCGGATGTGGACACGGCAGCTCTCAGCGTTCCATAGGTGCATCTTGCCATGTTTCTTCTCGAGACCACGGGCATACTCCAGTGCATTGGCAAAGAAAATACGCACAGTATTCTCGCCGCTCTTGACAACGTCGGTGATGTCGACCCTTCCAATGTGGAACATGTTGTCGGTTTTTATGACCTCCTTGTCGTTGACGTAGACAGTTGCAACAGTATCGAGACCTTCGTACACAAGCTCTGTCTTGAGTCCAGACACGAGACGCTTCTCAGACAGGTCAATTGTAGTCTGGTACTCCCACTCCTCATCGGCGACCCACTGAATTGCCTTTTCGTTGAGATCCAGGAACGGGTCGGGGATTTCACCGTGGTCCAACAAGTCGGCGTGGATCTCGGTGGTGGGACGGCCATGTTTGGATGGCAGCCATTTGTCGGCACCAGCCTTTTTAAACGACCAATTGGCCAATGTAGTTTCCTCTGTAGCAAATGTCATGTTTGGCGCAGTTGGGGATAAAGGAGAAGCACTGGGCCCCCACGCGGGTATTTATACTTTGCTAGCGTGGGGTCCCCGCGATGTACGACGCATGGCGGAAAATAGGGCGGAGTTTTAGTCTTGGGGAAGAGGGTGAGCATGCAGTTGCTTTTGGGTGGCAGATCAGTTCTTTCAAAGCAAATGGACACAATATTGTCAAGACTCAATTGGTACAATTGGGGTTGCTAACACGCGTAGCATCCAGTCGTTTCGTGGTCTTGGTTTATCGCGACTTTCCCGCTTCCCGATAATCCGCGGGCCGCACTGCATACGACCTTTGGACCTGCAGCTCTGTAAACGTCATGAAGTTTTCACAGCTGAAAAAGGCAAAGACCAGAAATCAGCAGCAGGCCCATTGAGCCAATTGAGGTATTTTTTCGGGTAAATTGACGTGTCTATGTGTACAAATGGGTGACCTTATAACGACTGTTCGGTACAGCCCAACTGGGCGACTCCGACTAGTGAGATCCCATAGTGCGCGCGGCTGACGGTGCGGGTGATAGTTGCCGCATCGCGCTTCCTGATATCCGTCATTTTAGGCAGCATGCTCGAAACGAGACCTCTGTTGCACGATGCGATGGAAGGCTGCGACGTGCAGGAGGTTGGAAAAGTTACTTCGGTAGGTATACTGTGACATTGTCAAGCATTCTAACGTATAGGTTTCGGCAGTCCTCCCTGTGCAGTCACTCGTAGCTATAGCGACATACATGTGAGTACTTCCTACTGTGGGTTTGAGTTGGACCTCTCTAACACAGGATGGTCCCTGTTAAGCTAAACTGGGCTACTACAATTACATGCCGGGACATGTATTCATTGGATCTCAAATATTCTGATCCACTGTGTCAAAGTGCTGCTGTTCAACAGCTTGTTTCGGAGTATTGGGCTATCTGCGTATTTGTTGGAAATTTTATAGGTGAGACGAACCTTCTGTCTTGCTGTAGGTATTCTAACACAGGTCTTTATTTTCTGTCATACTACTCAAAGCTTGCTGATCAAAAGGGTCGACTACCTATTTTTCGGCTGTTCATCATAGGAGACCTGGTAAGATGATGAAGATGTAGATCAACTCTTCTAACTCAGTTTTCGTTGTTCTTCATGGGCGTTACTCTAGTTGGGTGGATTGATCTCGGATACAAGTGCATCTTAATACTACCAGTAATCCAGGGGTTGTTTGGATCTGAGACTCTTATATCTGTTCTTGTGGCTTCCTATGTCACGGACTGCACCAAGCCATGGCGCCGAACAGCAGCCATGAGTTCGGTAATGGCCTGTGTAATGATTGGTAAGGCTCTAGGACCATTCTTGACAAGCAAAATTCTTGTTTATACCAATCAGACCTTGTATTGGACGTGCATAGCAGCTCTTGCTTTCGATGGAATTGCTCTGTTGTATCTGGCGTTCGTGCCAGAGTCCAAGAACATTGACAGCAGCGATGAGAATGCGCCTACACATGTTCGATTAGGATGGTCAGAGTTTTTATGGAGATTGAATCTTTTTGCGCCTCTGGCAGAGGTTTGGCAGATTGCCAAGCTTGCAGGTTCGTCGTTCCGTAACATTCTCATTCTAGTGACGATTGACCTGCTCTATGAGATGATTATAGCCAGTCGTGCAGGAATCGCGATTCTTTACCCAGAGGTGAGTTTTAGACTGGTGTTAAACTGGTGACAGAGTGCTAATGAAGATGAAGTTCGGTTGGACGGCAGTTGAGATTGGATATGTGCAATCGGCCACAGCTATATGGAGGATCATACTGCTGCTAGTCGTCGTACCACTTGTACTGAAACTTTTGTCTGCAGAAAGGTACGTCAAGGGTGCCGTACATGAGGAAGAAGACTCGCAAACATACGGCATCTCTCGCAGCCAGATTGCTATTATTGGTTTTGGAAACCTGCTTGAGACAATCGGATATTGTGGGTATGCGCTGGCCGCTAACGGATCACAATATGCTATAGCCTATTTTGTGTCAACCACAGGAGTCATGGCCAAGCCGACAGTGCAGTCATCGCTGATGAACCTTGTGCCTGGTGCTAAGGTCGGTGAGTTTCTGGGTGCCAAAGGTGTGCTGGACGGGCTTGCCAAACTCGCATTTACATCGCTTGGCATGGCCATATACTCGCGCAGTGTCAAGTGGAAGCCAGGGCTTGTATTTTATATGGCAGCAGTGGGCTATTTCATTGTTGTTTTACACTCGTTGTTTTTGAAGCCTCGATCTTCTCGCAGGGTCTCAGTATAGCTGTCTGTCTCTTACTGGAATCACAAACTGTAGTAGATATTGTAGATATATATAGATAACCTTGGATATTAATCCTGTATAGTCTTTTGATGAGTCTGTCTATACGATATACAATTGTGTCCGTATGTCACTACCTTTATCAATATACACTTGACCTTACCTACCTTATATACAAACCGTAAGGTGTAAGTCAATCAATTCAGATAGTTAAGGGAGAATAGTAATGCTGCTGCTCTACGTGTCGTCACTGATCAATATCCAACACCAAATCCTGCACCTTGAGTAATTCCCTTTAACAAAGTGTCTTGTCACTGTTACTGTTGTGTTTGACAGCTCGCAAATTATACGACTTGCTTCTGCTCTGTGAAAAGCATAACCTTTAGGTAGCCTTGCGGTGATCCAGTAACCGCCCGACAGCACAACTATGACGACCACCGCCTCATGTACAATTCTGCGGCGTCCCGTGATCCGGCGGAGCACCGCGCCTAGCGGAGAGGAGGAAGGGGGGGGGGGGGGGGGGGAGGGGGGTTAAAATGTGACATTCACACCAAAAGACACAAACATACGTTCAAAACGTGTCATTGCAAACGACCGATTGTGAGCTTTGTCCCCCTCAAGTCTGTGCTTGTCTCCCTTCCTCTCACTTTCAGTGCCGTCCTTCCATTATGGGCGTAGACTGCAGTACGACGCGGCGGCCGCCCTAAAACAGAAGGCCGGCCTGAACCCTGGTGCACAGCCGTCCCCTGAGCTGCACCCACCACGCCCTTTTAACGACTTGTTCTCTATTGAGGTGAATTTGGCATTTTTGCACCTCCGCATTCTCGTTTTACCACAAATCGAGACGTGATACGCGGGTTTTTTGGGTGGCTCTGTACTTTTGAACAAGTCCTTGTCCATATACTAGTGTGCGCCACTGTCGCCCCACTTATTGCTTCTGTTTTTTTGCCCGGAATCCGATACTGGCTGGCAGTGTTCACACGACCAATATCTGTGACTGCTTCCTAGTTCTCGACTTTCCCGGGCCCCACGACCTACTTCTTGTCCTGTTATATTTTTTTGGATAGCCAGGTTTACTTGTTTAACTTTGTCCTGTGCTCCCCGTCGCTGTCTGTACCGATTGTCTTTGAGTCCTTCTCGTCGTCGTCGTCGTCCCTCTCCCCCCTCCTATTCCCGCGGCGTGCTCGTTCCGCGCAAATGCTAGCTCAACCTACAGGGCATCCTCTGCTGTCGCCATTACCGTCTTTGGACCGCACCGGCACCGCGGCCTCACACCCATCGGCCTCAGACGACCCCGACGACCCGTGCCTGTCTCACAACTCGCTGTCGGCCCGTTCCATGTCGTCGTTGGCCACTACGGTTGACTCGGTGGACATAGCCAACGGCGGCCACGGGCCCAAGTCCGACATCGATCATGCCAACACCGATACTGATACCGTTGCCGACTCGGTTCTAGGAAAGTCGCTGTCCTCACGGCCCATAAGCATCCTCACATACACTGGGCTCAAAGTGGCTCCAGATTCCCCTAGACAGGAAGCTGTACATGACGACGACACTGGTCCCGGCACGGACCCCGATCCTCTAGAAGCAAACGGCCATGCTATGGCCCCTATAGCTAGTGGTACGCCTATTGCCACTGCTGCGGTGAAAACCGTGTCAACGGCGTCCTCTGACTACAACAACAGAGCTTCCGTGTCAGCCCACAGCGTTTCATCCAAGTCATCGGTAGCTACGGCAACAACCTCTGGTCTCCAGCCCCGCGGAACCTCAACGCCAGATGGCCGTAGCCTCGATGATAAGACACCGACAGTCACGCCGACTGGGACCCCCAATGGTAGCTTCTCTAAGCCTTTTAGACAGGTGGTCCCTAATACCTCGCGATGGTCTACCTCATCTACCTCGTCGGTGCCAACCACCTCCGTGCCGACCATGGCCCAGCGCTCCATTTCCACCTCGGTTGTCCATCGCATGACTCTACCTGCCTCAAGCCCCATAGCTCCAACGATGTCGGCGCGGTCCAATTCGCAGGTTCTGCTTCCCTCGTCTCCCGCTGTCGCACCGACCCGTAATTCGTTATCATCGCAGCGGTCAGCAACTTCTTCGACGACCGGCGAACGTCGCTTCTCCCTCTCTGCATACGGCCACCGGCCTTCATTCTCTTTCTCGCGTCGCCGCAGTGCCGCGCCGGGACCCACTCTGACCGGAGCCCAGGCGGAGGAAACTACGATGCAGGAGATTGATCGCCTGCGTAATGCCATTATTGCTCAGCGCGAATCCAAACGCCGCCGCCGCGAGTTTCTAGAAGATGAAAGAGTCCTTGTCGGCACAAAAGTCTCGGAAGGACACGTAAACTTTGTAACGGCATACAACATGCTGACAGGAATCAGAGTATCTGTGTCGAGGTGCAACGCTAAGGTCAACCGCGAATTGTGCGATGAGGACTTCACAGCTTGTAACAAACTTGCCTTTGATATTTCTGGGAATGAACTGACGCCCTCGGCTAAGTACGACTTCAAGTTTAAGGATTACTCGCCGTGGGTGTTTCGACATCTCCGTGAATTATTCAAGTTGGACCCAGCAGACTACCTCATGTCGCTGACATCGAAATATATTGTATCGGAGTTGGGCTCGCCTGGAAAGTCGGGATCGTTCTTTTACTTTTCGCGCGACTATCGATTCATCATTAAAACGATCCACCACTCGGAGCACAAGATGTTGCGCAAAATCCTGAAGGATTATTACCATCATGTCAAGAACAACCCCAATACTCTTGTGTCGCAGTTCTACGGACTTCACCGTGTCAAGTTACCGTTTGGACGCAAGATTCATTTCATTGTCATGAACAATCTGTTCCCACCACATCGAGATATCCACCGTACGTACGACCTTAAGGGTTCGACTCTTGGTCGCCGTCTTGTTGAAGACAAGAATCACCCCATGAAGCGGCCCCCTGTCTATAAGGATCTCAATTGGGTCGATGATAACCAGCATGTGTACCTGGGGCCCAAGAAACGGAAACAGCTTTTGGACCAACTTGAAATTGATGTCAAGTTGCTGAAGCGCCTAAACATCATGGACTACTCACTGCTCATTGGAATACACGATCTCACCAAGGGAAATACAGAAAACATACGTGATCGAACGTTACAGGTTTTTGAGCCAGAGGCACCTGGAATGTCGAAATCAAAGCTTGCCGAACTGCGTAAAGCTCTAGCGTCGGCTAGCCCTCAGGCACTTGCCGAGCTCGACTTATATGAGTACGAGCGTGACGATTTTGTATTTTATGCTGACAGTGGTGGTTTCCAAGCTACTGATGATCACGATCGCCCATTGACTGACATCTACTACCTTGGAGTCATTGATTGTCTCACGCCTTATTCGTTTACCAAGCGTATTGAGACGTTTTTCAAGGCCCTATCGAGTGCACGCCCTACAATCTCGGCTGTCCCAGCTATTGAGTATGGTGATCGCTTTCTGCGGTTCATCAAAGAGGCTGTAGTGACGACGTCCAGTGGCAACCTCGGTAATGGAAAGTCAAAAGTTGCTGCTGCTGCTGCTGTTGCTGCTACAACTGCTACTATACCTCAACCTCAGCCTGTATCTCAACAGGAAGCTGGTCCTGGCCCCTCCAGTGAAGCTATGGCATCTGCAGCGGCTTCTGCTGCTGTTCAGGAAGCTTCAGAACCTTTGGCAGATATGGCGCATCTGCCAGCGCTCAGCGAGACGTCCACCGAGGTACAAACGGAAAGTGTGACGGCCTAAATTATTTATATACCTTTTGTGTTTGCATGGCCCAGCCCGCCCTCAGAACGTATTTATCTAGAAATCTAGCATTTTGTATTAGAAAGATTTGTCTTCTACTCGTTTTCTTTTCAGTGACTTTGGACTTGTGCGTACTGTACGGGGAGAGACCCAGCTTAATACCCTGCATATGCAACAGGATCCCAAGTTAACGTCATCCCATCATGTCAGTGCTCAAAACGCTCGTTCAGAGCCGTAAGCTTCTAGGAGCTGAGGCTTTTATCAAGTCACTCGCATCATCTGGAGGCGAGCACATTGTCCCCGTTGATGCGACGTGGTACCTTCCAAATGCTGGCCGCAATGGCAGAGCCGAATACGAGCAGGAACGCATCCCAGGGGCCGTATTTCTCGACATCGATGCTGTAAAGGACGAAACATCTCCGTATCCCCACATGATGCCAGACAAGAAGACGTTTGACCACCATATGGGGCTTTTGGGATTGACGACAAATAGTCTTGTTGTTGTTTACGACAAGCAGGGCAACTTCTCTGCTCCCCGCGCTTATTGGATGCTACAGGCTTTCAACCACACCAACTCGCTGCTTCTTGATAGCTTTCCTTTGTACAAGAAGCTAGGAGGTCGATTAGAGTCTGGGACTCCTGCAACACCCATTCCAACGAGCTACTCGTCTACAGGCCTTAATGCTGAGGCGGTACTGTCATACGAACAGCTAAAAGACATTGTCGAGAACCCAAATGACCGTGCTAAGTTTCATATTCTAGATGCACGACCTGCTGGAAGGTTTTCGGGCACTGATCCTGAGCCTCGTCCTGGTATCTCGTCTGGTCATGTTCCTGGCGCTGTATCGGTCCCGTTCAATGCAGTTGTTCAAGATGGCCAGTTTGTTGATGAGGCTCAGATTGCTGCTGTCCTCAAGGACCGCGGGGTCGGAAATGATAAACCCATCATTGTAATGTGCGGTACAGGAGTGACAGCGTGTGTTGTTGAGACGGCTCTTCGCCAGACAGGCATCACTCAGCCTATTCAGGTCTACGATGGAAGCTGGACGTGAGTACTAGGGAGTGAATGAGCGCTTGTTTCGAGACGTAAGACTAACGAAGTGAATGGGCAATGAGAGCCCCCGAGGAGTTCATTGTCAAGGATTGAAGGATTTCCTGAGCGCTACTACCAGCATATGCTACTCCTTATACGTTGATAGCCAATGTCTCGTAAGTCATCATAATTCGCATAGCCATGTACATATACCAGTAGATGCAACGGGGCTCAATCAATGGGCTCAGGCTTGGATTTGGCCAGTTTCAACACAAAATCCCATTCTTTCTGCCCAACTGGAGTCACAGACAACCGGCCCTTCTTGACAAGCGGCATCTCTGAGAGCTCGGCATTGGCATATGACTTGAGCTCTGTTAGAGGCACGATCCGCGGAAGATGCTCGACATATTCGACATCGACCATGAACCATTTTGGTTTTTCGGGGTCACTTTTGGCATCGTAATAAGGATGTTTATTGTCGAACGCAGTATCTGTAGTTAGACATTGCTGGCAGGTCCAGGGATATGGACGAGTGTTAAAACTTACAGTCAACATAGGCCTCTTTTGCTATACGCATGATACCAACAATTCCAGGAACCTTGCAATTGGAGTGATAAAAGAAAGCCAATTCGCCCTTCTTCATGGCGCGCATGTTGTTTCGTGCCTCGTAGTTGCGTACCCCGTCCCATGGCGACACCTTCATGTCCTTCAAGTCGTCAATGCTGAACTTGACATCATGGCCATCCACAAGCCGTGACTCTGGCTCTGCCTTGAGCAGCCAGTGCCGTGGTAGATCCTCATCAATGGATTTGGCAGATTTCAACGGTTCCTTCATTTCGGTCTTAGTCTTTGTAGAAGGTACGCGTTTTGTCTTGGAAGACTGCTCGACAGTCTCTTTCTCAGAATACTTGGCGGCATCGGTCTCATCATCCTTCTTAGCAGTCTTGCGACTTCTCGAACCACCTGTTGCCGTCGCCTCGGCTGCTCTTTTGGACCGCGTTGTACGCGAGGAGGTCATTAGGAACGATAATTAATGTACATGCTTCTAAGGAGTGCAAATGCAGGGACAGCCACGGCTCAACTAACAAGCGCACGACGACGAGTCAGGAGCAGAGGCGTCCACGCTGAGATTTATAAGTCCACCAGCACTCGAGTGTGCCTTGACTCCATGAGTCTTGTCGTTGACGTTGTACTGTCCAGACACTATCTTGGAATGGATGAGTTGTGATAAGCTCGAGTACGCTTCGACCACTTTGTGTCCTGTCTTGGCCGATGTCTCAACAAATAGCGGGATGTCGTTGGCATCGGCAAACGCCTGTGCTTCTGATGTTGTCACCTGTTTACTCTCTTCAAGATCACACTTATTGCCAACAAGGCACAGACTGATATCGGGTTGCGCCTGTTCGCGAATGTCGGCTAACCAGACCTTGATATCCTCAAACGTCTGACGTCTCGCAACATCGTACACGAGAATACATCCCGCAGCATTACGGAAATACGACCGAGTAATCGATCGAAAGTGTTCCTGACCCGCTGTATCCCATAGTTGAAGCTTCATGTGCTGGCCGTCGTTTCCTACTGGCAAGATCTTGGATCCGATCTCAGCTGCTATAGTGACATCATGAACCTCTGAGAACCGGTCGTCAGTAAGACGGATTGTAAGTGAAGACTTTCCACATCCACTGTGTTAGATGGTCTCTATATTAACAAGCTGGTGTACGCACGAGTCTCCTATTATGACTTCTGTTAGTATGAGCAAGCGTAGTGGACTGTCCCAGCCAACGACCACCGAGGTCAAAGAACTATTTCAATCCGACCAGACGGAGATCAAAAAGACTACGCCGACGAGTCATCCAGCCTCTATCAAAGTATCCAAATGACGCATCTACTGCCTCAACTTACCTATCTTTGCTATGAAATCCCAAGTCCGTGACATTATCCAGTGGCTGGTACTGAGCTAGTCAGTTGGGTACGGCCCTCTAAGTTAATTGTCCCCCTTCCCGCACACCACGTGACTCCACGCTTATCTAGCAGTGCGCATTATCTTGCCTTCCTTTCAATCATCTCATCGCCATGTTCTCGGTGTGTAAGTATCTCGGAACCTGTTGCGGGTTGTACTTTGGTAAACCACTGCTGAGTCTGTTAAAAGTCTAACCAAAGATACCTCCAAGTTCCTGTCACAGTCCAAGGCGAATCTGGACGAGTCACGGGCTGAGGCACCATTGTTTTACTCCGTGGCGGAGGAGACTGCTGAGCACGAAGAAGCCCCTATACCAGGTCCTTCACTATATGGTTCCACGCGTAACTGGACCTCATCATTCACTCCTCGTTACATCAAGTCGAATCAGGTGGCAGCATCGGTGTCTCCTTATGCGGGGGGCATCTCAAGTCGCGGCAACTCGGATGACGAGGATGAAGGCGAGGATGATGGTGATGGCGCCTTCGATCCGGCCTTTTCCGCACCTGCCGAGGATTCCCAGTCCTCTCTGAACCCCGACATGTTACAGACGATTGGGCTGAATGAGTTGCCCGATTCAGACGACGACCGTGATCCACCGGTTGATGTAGCAATCCAGAGTAGAAGCTCACTCGACGACGAAAGCCGGCACGCGTCCACCATGGGAATGCGGCCGTTTGTGCCGCCCGAGTTTCTACCTGGTCAAGCCATGGAGGGCGAGTACGATCCCAGCGTCGTGTCGTCGGACTTTGTGCCGCCCGAACTGCACCTCGGCGCCTCTGATCAGCGATTCGATGCCATCTGGGGCAATATTTATTTAGCATTTGTGTCCATGGTCTTTGCAACTGCACTAATGGTCTGGCTGTCGACGTCAGTCCCACGCTCGGCGCCGCTCGGGGATACTGTGTACACAGTGTTGCGCGCCTCTGGATGGTGGCTTTTCACTTATGCCATCATAGCCGTTGTCATTTCTGCAGCATGGGTCCATTTCATGAAGAACTACGCGTCCTTCTCTGTCTATGTTCTCGTGGCCGGAGTTCCGATCGGTCTTTTCATCTTATTTATTTACCCCCTCATTATGTCCTACAAGTCTGCATGGGGTGGTCATACTGGCCAGGATGTGGCTATGCGCTGGACGAGCTTTATTCCGCTGGCTCTGGCTGCTGCTTGGGTATACGTACTCTATCAGGGCCGTCGCTTCCTTGCTCAGAGTCTTGGCATTGTTAAGCTAGCATGCGTTGTTCTGGCGTCCAACTCTCCCTTACTGCTGCTTAGTGCAGGTATCACTGGCGTGTTTTCTGTGCTGTCTGCTGTATGGATCTCGATGTTTGCACGCCTCTTCCTGCAGGGTCATACTCTTATAGACCACGGTAAGACTAGCTGGGTGCTTGATCCTAGTTCGTGGGCTCTTGGAGTCGCATTTGTACTTGTGTACCTATGGACATGGGGTGTCATTGCTGGCATTCAGCGTGGTGCTGTCTCAGTCACTGTGTCCCAGTGGTATTTCCATCGCCATGAGTTTCCTCAAGCTGCGCCGGCTGTCATTGTCAAGGCCGGTCTGCAGTACTCGTTGACGACCCAGTTTGGCAGCATCTGCCTTGCATCGCTCTTGGCGCTGCTTATCCGACTCCCCATGATTGTTCTACCGCGGCGTGTCATGACCGTTGTTTACTTTATTGTGTCACGCGTCTCGGCACTGATGCTGACGTCGCCTCTTGTGGTTACGAACGCTGTGATCAATGGGCAAAATTTCCACGACTCGTGTAGCACCATTTCTGCGACGCTTGGATCGAGTGATTTCGTCGGTGCGGCGTCCAACAACCGCATTCAACGCTCTGTTGTTCCTTATCGGCTGTCCAAGGTTATCCTCATTGCATGTCGTATGATGACGGCTCTTGGTCTTGGCGTCGGTGCATGGGTGCATGCAGCACGCTATACCAATGGTGGCAGTCTATACGGCTACATTGTGGGGCTACTCGCTGGCTTCATCGGCTGGGTTATCCTCGGCGCTACCGAGGGAACGCTGAGTATGATTGTGGATGGGCTGTTTGTGTGCTTTGCACTAGATAACCATAGCGGCAAGGGTGGTCACTGTGTCGAGGCTGATCGACAGTTTGGCGGCGTCTAGGCCAATCCGCCGGCCTTCGCAGTCTTTTTTATTGCCCTCCCTTTGGCCCCTCCTGGACCTTGAAATGAACTCTCCCAGTGATTAACGAGATAATGACCTAATTAGATAATTTGAACTGCCTGCTTGATGCATTCCACCTTATATGTAGCATGGAAGCACACTGTGCATAATTCCTAACCTCGGATGTACATCGCTGAAGCCCCGCCGTGCAACATTAAATAACTTTGTTGCAACAAAAAAGTGTCATCCATGACCTTCCCATTGATAAGCACAATTTCCGTTGGTAACCTTATCGTGGTTAGCGTCTTTTCCCCTTGTATATCAGCGGGAATTCTTGCCCGTTTCTAGCTACTATGACGTCGCAAAACTCTCAACAGAGCAATGGTAATGTGATCGAGGAGCCCGTTCCCTTCTACGGAGCGACAGCCGCCACAAATGACAAACGAGGCGACATCCATCGGTCGTGGACTACAGGACAGGTTCATTGGTCGGCTGCATCTGGCCAATCGTTGGGCAATTCATCGCCTAGTGCTTACAACGGACACCAAGGTGGAGCCAAGTACGGCGAAATTGACGAGGCAGCTATTGATCCAGGGCATATGTCCCTTCCTGACGTCTTAAACACATCGTATCGTAATGGCCGCAAATCCAGCATTGTCCCAATATCTGATTCTATGCCATCGTCAGTCCACCGCCATTACAGCGGTCTACCGCAGCATGGATCATTTGTGTCGTTGATGACCGATATCGAACCGCAGGTAAGCCGGATAGAGAACCTACATGAGATGCGCCCGCAGCGACTCATTGGAAAGTCTTCTCCACTGAAAGATTGGTCACAGGTGTACTTGTGTGACGAGGAGTTAGCAAGCATTAAAAACAGCAAACTGAGAGAGTTCTACGAGAAGCAGAACGAACTGATTGAACGGTTCAAAGCTATTGATAAACTCCTTGATTCAGGCATCCCGGCGTCGATGCTTCGCGTCTACGGCAGCGATTTGCACCAGGAGAGACACAGTCAGCAAAGAAGTGATACTAGACAGGGTGCTCCTGCTAACATTGACGTCGAAGTGTCACCGCTTCTTGGTGACCAGTCTCGCGAAGAAATGTCGGGACTCATAATGTTCGCTATCTATGTCAATTTTGCAATTAACTTCTTTCTGCTGGGCGGTAAAGGTGCTGTGGCCCTGCTCACAAACTCGCTATCGGTTGTTGCTTCTCTTGTTGACTCGATCCTCGACTTTCTGTCGACTTTCATTATTTGGCTAAGCACACGACTTGTCGAACAGCGTGATTGGAAGACGAAGCAGTTGTTCCCCGTTGGAAGAAGCCGATTGGAACCTATTGGAGTGTTAGTGTTCTCAGTGCTTATGATTATTTCGTTTCTGAAGGTGGGTGACGAGGCCCTTGAGAAACTGTTTGGTGAAGCTGACGTTGCCGTGAACATTGGATTGCCATCCATTGTTATTATGTCGCTGACGATTTTTGCTAAGATATTTTGCTGGGCTTGGTGTCGTACCATCAATTCAAGTGCTGTTCAGGCCTTGGCTCAGGATGCACAAACTGACGTTGTGTTCAAGTGAGTAGTGGATTAGAAGTGGTGTGGTGCCATATGCCGTGATATTTCAACTAACGCAGCTCTTTCTCTATGTTGTTCCCTATTGTTGGACATGCGGCAGACATTTGGTGGCTGGATCCTTTAGGAGCTCTGTTGCTGTCATGCTACATAGTCTACTCATGGGGCGCTGTTGCTCTTGAGCACATTGACAATCTCACGGGCTCTGCTGCCTCTCCTGAGGACCGACAGGTTATTCTATACCTTTGCATGCGATTTGCTGAGTCTATCAGATACATTACGGCTCTTAATGCGTATCATGCTGGTGACAGGTTGACAGTGGAGGTTGATGTTGTGCTCGATGAGAAGTTCACCATGCGAGACTGTCATGATATTGCCGAGTCACTACAGTACGCTTTAGAGACGCTTCCCTTTGTTGAGAGAGCCTTTGTTCATTTAGAGTGAGTTCTTCTTTTTTTGTTGTTTTGTCATTTCTCTAACACAGCTACCGCACTGGTAACTTCACTGGCCATCTCGACCGCTGATGCCCGAGGTCAGCCGCGTCCTCCCATGATGACAAAATTCAAACTCTTTTAATCAGCAGTGATCCCACTAACCATCTCATATACACAATGGTAAGTGGCCCTGTTTTTTATGTAGCCTAGACGACCATATAGATATAAAAAACCTCGAATGAGTCATTTCATGTTGGTTTGTCTTTGTTAGTGGTTTTGTCGTCGTCCTCACAGCCTATAACTACTAACACCAGCCCCACGCCGACTTAACCAAGTTCACCGTCGCATCAAAGCAGGAAGCGTACGACCAGGTGCTCATGTCGCTAGATGCGCTCCTCGAGGACCAGACCAACTGGGTGGCTAATACGGCTAACGTTGCATCGCTACTGTGGCACATGTTCAAATCAGTAGAAGGCCCTCTTCAGCACGTCAACTGGGCAGGTTTCTACGTGGTGGATCCCAAAGATTCAAGCCAGCTTATTCTAGGCCCATTCCAGGGCAAAGTCGCATGTCAGATTATAAAGATTGGACGAGGAGTATGTGGAACTGCAGCTGCGACCAAGGAGACTCAGCTTGTTAAGAATGTCGACGAATTCCCAGGACATATTGCATGTGATGGAGATACAAAGAGCGAAATCGTGGTGCCTATAGTGGACAAAGCCGGACAGATTAGAGGCGTTCTTGACATTGATTGTGAGGCCCTGGAAGGCTTTGATGAGGTTGACCAACGTAATCTTGAGCAAGTGGCTCAGAAACTGGACCAATACTGCGACTGGTAGCAACAATTAGTAGTCAAAACTTTGGATGAGGAGCCTTTTTGCTACCTCCACCATACATAGAAGAAAATGAGGAAAATGAATGCAAAAAGACCGATCCAGGTGCGCCAGCCGACTCCTGATCGTTCTGCCATGCGCATCATACGATTGAAGGTTCCACGCAACCGTAGTCTTGCATTTTCAAAGTTTTCTTCCTGGAAGTTAGCGCGTCTTTTCGCAGAATACATCGTATACATCGTATATAAACCGTTTCCACGTAGACCAGCTTATTGCAACATACCATATTATTTAGCAGCTTGTTTGAATCGCGAACCTCATCACCAATGCGAACGGTGATCTGAGTTAGAAATGTTGTGGTTCCCGTTTGTTTGTTCAACTCACATCTTTGAGCATCTTGACCTTGGCAGAAAGACCCTCGAGCTGCTCATCGTTTTGTGATTCAAGATCTGATAGAACCTGGTCCGAGTATTGTCCCTTTGCATTGGGTGTCGCCTGGCGAAATGGTGTACTAGTACGTGACGATGAAGCAGCAGGCGAGTTTTGGCCCGAACTGTACATGACTTGTTGCGGATTGTATGAGTTGACGTTGGAGAATAGCTGTGTACGGTTATCCCGCTGATGAGCCTGTCCTGAGTACCTTGACGCCATTCTGAAAAAAAAATTTAATCTATACAGAGAGCCACGTAGTTACTGACAAGACAGAGAGTGTGAGATTAGCGGCCAGTGGCTGATATTTAAAGCAAGATGGCAATCTCGGGCTAGGGTCTCCAAATCAGGGGGTGAAGTTGTCTGACTCGGGGTTTTTTGATCCACTTCACCATTTCTTGTTTTTGTGTCGAATATGGAGACCCGAAGCAGGCACCACAGCGGCAAAGTCGGTGATACGCAGGTTGACGTTGTTGTTGTTTCATTTGCCGACAAGATCTCCATCAATGTACATGTTGATGGGCGAGTTGGAAAGATGTACTATGTTCCATTAACGGCTTCATCAGTGGCTCATCTTTCAACGGCTGCAGAGCTCGACAAAGATTATACAAATGAAATTTACCTGCTTCCACTACCTCATCTGACTCCCATGTCACTGATAGGTGGCTCGAGTGACGAGGATGTACGTGGTCGCTTGTATGCATCGATGATTGCGTCACTCGTTTCCCGTCAAGCACCACACGAGCAGCGCACAGTTGTCATTGGTTTGGCCCCTCAAATCACTCGCACTACAGATACTATCAATCCAGAAGACCGCAAAATGCTCTTGGAGACTGTCCGTCTTGTCCAAAGCTGTCGTGTGTGGTGATGTATAAGCCGCCAAAGCTATTGTATCCATGGAACCAATCTTGTATAAGACCCGCTTCTATAACCATCGAGCCTCGATTCAACATAAAATTATTGTACAATGCTAATTGCCATGTGCTGCTGTTATTAAAGCTCTTCATCACCCTCACGGACAACGGCCGTGTCAACAACCTCGACTCGGCCTTTGCCCTTTGATTCGTTTCTGACGAGCTCATCAAGTGGGCGGAAGTTGCCGGGATCAATGAGAGCTCCTAGCTCCCAACGATCAGACCAATCCTCATCCGTCACCTCACTACAAAGGGTCTTGACTTTGTCGGCGAATTTCTTTGCATCCTTTGCTGGCTCAACTGTCACAAATATCTTCATACGTGCACGCACAATGGGAATGATTTTGCTGCTAATGAGCAGTTTAATGGCCTCAAGTGCCTGCATCTTGACGGGTTTAGTTGGCGACATGTTAAACGATACTTCACCCAGCGCCTTGTCGATGATTGAAGTCGGGTATGGTCGCTTCGTAGTTGGATTGACACAACGTGCCACAATCAGTTGGAGAATCTCGGCGTGCATCTGACTCGCCTGTGCTTGACGCTCTTTGCCTCCTACTTGAAGCTCACCCTTTTTCAGCATCTCAAGTATAATCTCGTCATGGTTTGTGGTACCAAACGCCGTTTTAAGGTCATCGTTACCAGCAACTTGGCCTTTGGAGACATTGACAAATACTTGTGGGATCTGAAGAACGTTGTCGAGATCCTTTTCAACGCCTTTGCGCCAGTCCTGTACTTTGTTCTGATAACAGGCAATCTCAAACCGTTTTTTGCCCTTTTTCATGCGTACAAGAGACACGTTGGTCAGCTTGATTGATCCTGATGGCTGGTTGATGACTGCCATGGTAATAGTACAATAAATAGGGAGAAAAATGCAATGGGTAGTACTTAGTGGATGAGTAAGAAGTTAACTGTATAAATTGTATGTATCTCAAAAAATTGGGGTTCAAATCAATTTTGGACGCTACCCTAGTTTATCTGTCAGCCGAACATCTATGGGAGGAGACAGAAGAGGTCGAGGGAGAGGAGGGGAGGAAAACCACCCATCAATCGCTCTCAATAGAGCTCATAGCTAATAGAACATGCTGTTGAGCCAGTTTTTCCACACAGACTGATCGGCGACAGCTGATTCAACCATCTTCGTTGGTTTACGCAGACGGAACAGTCGAGTGCTGTGGCTCTTGGCACTAACAGTCAGGGCCTTTGAAAATCGACCAATCTCAACGCCTAGTGCACGCTCGCTCTTGAGAACATCGCCATAGGTACTCTGAGACACATCTTGAGGAATTGAACCTGGCTCGGGGATCGTCATGTTAGGACCAGCCCACAGATCTCGCACCTCCCACTCTAGGGCAGCTGCTGTGAAGTTGAGGTCAAAGATCTCCTCAAACGACACAGACAAGCTACGGGTCCGAGGTGTGTGATTGATAATGGCCACAGCGTACGAGTCATCAGACAGCTCGGCAACCCATAGCTGTACGTTTCCACTGGCTGTCTTGCGCTTGTAGCGGCGTGTAGCAGGACGACCCTCAGGGTCCTGAGAAATGGCAATGACAGCCGGGTTGGCGATAATGGAATATGTCTCGGCACTTGTCTCGCGCACATCATTTCCAAGAATCAATGGTGACTTGACCATAGCCCACATGGAAAAGTGTGTGATGTACTCGTCGTACGTCATACCACCACGGCCAACCTCGAGCATATCGAGGTCATTCCAGCGTCCAGGGTGACCGACATGAGCATAGGGAGCAACAAAGTCTAGAATCTTCATCATGGAACAGTGATTTCCAGCGAATTTGCAGTCTAGCTGGCTCTCTTCAGCAACACATGGACACCGAGGATCATCCTTGTCAAAGTAGTCCTCAATGTCACCGCTCATACGCCACGAGTTCGCAATAGTAGGTGCGAAATGCCAGGGCCCATCAATACCCCAGTTGCACATGGAGTAGAGGATGGGGCGCCCTGTGTTGTTGAGGGCCACCGACATTTTGTTGTATCGGTCAAAAGAGGTGCGGGGATCACCCTCGAGACCCTCACAGTAGCAGTTATCGTACTTGAAGTAGTCAATTTCCCACGACGCAAAAGTTGCAGCATCGATTTCCTCGTGGTACAGCTGACCGGGGTATCGTGCACACGTCATGGTGCCCGCACTTCCATACATGCCGTATTTGAGACCCATGGAATGGATCTTGTCGGCAACGTAGTTCATTCCATGCGGGAACCGTTCTGGGTCCGGTACAAGGTGACCTGTAGCGTTGCGTTCCTTGAGTGACCAGCAGTCATCGAGTACCACATACTCATAGCCGAGATCACGTAGTCCCAAGTCCACAATGGATTGTGCCGTAGACAGCAGCAGTTCTTCGCTCACGTCACACACAAATGTATTCCAAGTGTTCCATCCCATCTGAGGTGTAAGGGCCAGGCCGTTATCAAGAGCAGTAACACCTGCTACCATTGCAGGTATCCACCACAGCAGCATTGTTGTTGTAATGAGTGGAGGTAAACCAAAACGGGTAGAAGATCAAAAGTGAGAACTAATGGGGAGGGAAAACTCACAAGTTTATGGGACAAGATCTATGGGCATATCCAAGGAGGGGGTCAATCGGTCGTGTACGTTTCGGAAGACTCAAATGGGAATCAACCTAACGGCCCGTTAGCTACGCAAGCTGCACGGGGTCATGTGTTGTAGGAATGGACTCCGACACCTGTGCCTAGAGCAAAACTGTACACATTACTGTGTCAAGCATCCTACCGGAACAATTCTCGGTGATGCTGCAAGGCCCATGCAGCTTGCAAAGCTTCGGATGGCTGTTTTGAGTAGTTTCCGTCAAGTCATGTTAACTGGATTGGGTATAGGCCAACTCGATTAGTACCTAATGACGCGGCTGGCAAACTCCGATCTACAGGAAGAAAAACCAAACCTTAAAAAAGCTGGGGTTTTAAAAGTGTGGGGTCACACAGCAGATACACGGCCTCTTAATCGTCATTGGCTTGAGTTAATCATCATTAGGATGCGGAGGATCGGCAGCCCGTGTTCCCGTTTACGCTCCTGGACCCCCTTAAACTCCGCATTTTCCCCGCGGAATGCCCGTTCTCAGCTCTCCGGCTACCCCGCACTGATATCGGGCAGACAAACTCGCCTATCCCCACACATTTCCCTTTCCGTCAAAACCCCACAGAAAATCTCCGTTTTATGGCCCATACTTGACTAGCATGAGGCAACTTACTACGTATATATAAAGGCAATAATCCCAAGGTTTCCCAAGGTATCTTCTTCTTCTTTGAATATCTGTTCTCAGATTCATATCATGGCTACAGAAAAGGTTACAGTTGTGGAACAAGTTGAGCACGTCGAGAACGTGGCGCCCTCGTCTAAAGTTCTCTATGAGGCTGCAAAGGCCGGAAACTTCCTGGAACATGATCTAGGAACGTGGCAGGCCGTCAGAATGTACAAAAAGGCCATTGCATGGTCCCTGCTTGTCGCCATGTGTGTCATTATGGAGGGGTTTGACATGTCCCTTATTTCTGCGTCGTATGGTATGTCTTGTGCTAAATCTTGGTAGATTGAACCCTTCTAACCTTGTCAGGTTTCCCCAGCTTTCAGCGCAAATACGGCAATCTGTACCCTGGTGTAGGCTATCAGTTGTCAGGCCCTTGGCAGATTGCTCTCAGTGATGCCTCTGGTATTGGCTCCTTCTTTGGTGTATTTGCCAATGGTTGGCTTACGGAACGCTATGGACACCGTCGCGTTTTGCTCGTGGCTCTTGTGTTTATGGCTGGTTTTATCTTCATCACCTTCTTTTCGCCTAACAAGACGGTACTGCTTATCGGAGAAATCCTTGGTGAGTTTTTTAGTTCTTATTTTTTGTTGGCGTCTATTTCTTTTCTAATCTCTAAGTTGGCTTCCCTTGGGGTGTTTTTGCTACTGTAGCACCTAACTGCGCTGCCGAGTTTCTGCCTACAAGTCTGCGTGTTTATATGACTAGTTTCACCAACATGTCTTTTGTCATCGGCCAACTTATTTCTGCAGGCGTCTTTGAGGCTTTTGTCAACAATGACAATAAGACGGCATACCGTATTCCATTTGCTGTGCAGTGGGCCTGGCCCGTTCCTCTGTTCATTGGAATCATGTAAGTGTTTTCCAACGCCTCGATATTTGTGTCATGTTATGCTAACGTCACAGGTTTGCTCCTGACTCGCCCTGGTGGCTAGTGCGAAAGGGAAGGTTAAATGAGGCTCGTAAGTCCCTCAAACGTCTGACTTCTAAAGATTTCCCCGAGGAGGACCTCGAGAGTACTCTTGCTTTGATGATCCATACCAACAACCTTGAGATTGAGCTCAATGAGGGAACCTCCTACCTCGACTGTTTCAAGGGCGTTGACTTGCGACGTACCGAGATTTGCTGTGTCACATTTGCGTGCCAAAATATGTGTGGTTCAGCATTTGCTAATGGTGCTACCTACTTTTTCGAGCAGGCCGGTCTGTCTCCTGACAAGGCATACAAGGTTAATGTAGGTCAGACAGCTTTGGGTCTTGTGTCGACACTTTGTTCGTGGTTCTTCTTGATGCCATACTTTGGCCGTCGTAAGATTTATCTCACTGGATTCATCATAATGACCATTCTTCTGCTGCTTATTGGATGCTTGGATTTCCCTGCTGAGAAGAATAAGAATGTTGCATGGGGCCAAGTTGCGTTTGTGTTGTGCTGGCAGGTGACGTTCCAAGCCACTGCTGGTCAGCTTGGTTGGGCCATTCCTAGTGAGACTTCGTCGACGCGTCTGCGTCAGAAGACTATCTGCCTTGCTCGTAATGCCTACTACATCACCAGTATCATTGCTGGTGTCATTGAGCCCTACATGATTAACCCCACGGACTGGGACTGGAAGGGTAAGACTGGGTTTTTCTGGTCTGGTTCTTCATTGATTTCGACGGTGTGGATCTACTTCCGCCTGACGGAACCGCGTGGACGTACTTATGAGGAACTTGATCTGATGTTTGCGAAGAGGGTTCCTGCTCGTCAGTTTGCAACGTATCAGATTGATGCTTTTGATGAGGGGGAGCATCTTCAGGACGAGGCCTAGCCTTTGAGTCTACTGCTCTTTTTTTTTGACTGCTGATTTTGCACTACGTTTGTTAGTATTGGGATTTATTTGGTTATTCAGTTAAGTACAAGTTGAGTGTTTTTTTTATATCATGTGTAGAGCCTGTTTAAAGAAGCTGGTACTCCGGTACTACTAGTACTGCTGACGCTAAGCAGGCACCTGGCACTCAGCCGTGTTGCTGTCAGGGCCCTGCGACGTCCCAATTGGGCTAAACAGCAGTGTAAATCGGGCCTAGTGTGTGAGTGCATTTTAAACAGTCTAAACAAATTGTTTCTAAGCAAATATACAAGGGGGAGATCCTTTACGAATGCTAGGTACCAAGACATGGGGCATAGATGAGACTGGCCATATGAAGCCTCCTACAATGCGTGTCTCATTACGCCTGGGTTCACCGCCCGGCATCTAAGCAGTGCTGGCCCGCCCCACCACCCACTCCACGCCCTGCTCCACGCCCTGCTCCCCTTTAGGCGCCGCTGTTCCTGCTTCAAGAAACCCGAGCTCGGCGGGTTAGGGTGGAGCTGTCAAGGCCGCGCTCGCGCACTGTCGGAGCCTCGGGGCACAAAAAATGAGGTCCAAAGATCCGATGGCGGCGACAAGAACAATTTGTTTCGGCTCGTGACCACTAACTAGAGATTACCAATGGGACACTATAACAATTTTGTGCGTCCCACACTTAGCTCCGGGTGACTCGGAACGGCACGAGGACTGTTGACACGCGCCAACCTGTTATACATAGCCCCTCCTAAAACAGTCTCACCTAGCCCAAATGCTCGGCAGGGGCGAGAAATCGGCGGTGCAACATTGGGAACGTGGTGGCGACAGACCGGAATGGGTGAGTATGTGGGGAAGGGAAGATCCGAGAGGTAACTTCATTTCATTGGGTCATGTTTCAGCAATATTCTCGTCTCTCCCTCTTCCTCCACAGCTACATGTAGTTTACCGGTAATGCCGGAAAAGTCGCTGCAAAAAAAAAACGCCGCTCTCCGTTGATAAGTCATCTGCTTCGCTCTTGTCGGCAAATAAGGCGGGCAAAGGTCACATGACCTATAAGTCGGCATATTTTCACAACCTGACACCTCTGCAAAGCAACTGAATCTTATTTGCAAACTTGGCTTTATTGCAGTCATCCAGTTTTTCTGTTGTTGTTTTGTTGTTGTAACCTGCCTCGTGTTGTTTCGGTGTTTGTGATTTTCTCTTGTATCCATCGATATCCTCGTATTGTTTGCTGGCAGTGGTGTGCTGTTGGTGTTGTTGATTTTCGTGTCTGTCTTGTTCCGGTGTTAACCCCCACTCCCCTCCTCCTTGTCTTGACCTGATATTGTCTGTTTATCCTTTGATTCGTCTCACTTCGTCTCGCTGTTGTTTGTGTACATATTACGTGCAGTTCTCGTCGTGTTGATTCCGTTTTTTTGCCTGCCGTGTTTTTTTTGATATCGCCTTTTTTTTGTGGTTTTCATTGTTGATTGATTGACTCTTCGCCATGTCGTTTGCTTATGACTTCTCCGAATCCCAGCCTCCGGCTCAACAACCTACTGGTACTACTCCCGTATCTACCGACCAAACTGCTGTTACCCCCGGTGGTCAGACCGGTGCCGAGAACAAGAGCACTCTGTGGATGGGCGAACTCGAGCCCTGGTATGACGAGGCGCAGATTCGCCAGATCTGGCTCGAGGTTGGCGAACTCAATGTGACGGTCAAGCTGATCCGTGACAAGTTCACCGGTGTAAATGCAGGCTATTGCTTTGTCGATTTTGGTACCCCGGCCGCTGCTGCCAAAGCCCTGTCGCTGAATGGCGCCCCTATTCCCAACACGCAGCGTGTTTTCCGACTGAATTGGGCTTCTGGTGGTGGTCTCATTGACCGTCGCGATGATCGAGGCCCCGAGTTCTCTATTTTTGTTGGTGACCTCAGTCCCGAAGTCACCGAGCTCAGCCTGCTACAACTGTTCCAGTCGCGTTACGCGTCGTGTAAGTCGGCCAAGATTATGACCGACCCAACCACCAACGCCTCGCGCGGTTACGGCTTTGTTCGCTTTAGCGACGAGTCCCACATGCAGCGTGCTCTCGCTGAGATGCAGGGATACTTCCTCGGTAACCGTCCTATCCGCATTTCAACGGCCACTCCAAAGACCAAGATGGGATCCATGCCTATAGCCAATGCTGGTGTGGCTGCTCCGGGAATGTATCAAATGGGAATGGGTCCTATCGGATACTACAGTACTCCGCAGACTCTTAACCAGTTCACTGACCCCAACAACACAACTGTCTTTGTTGGTGGCTTATCGAGCCATGTTAACGAGGACGAGCTTCGCCGGTATTTTGCTGGGTTTGGCGATATTACATATGTTCGCATTCCACCTGGAAAAGGTTGTGGCTTTGTGCAGTTTGTTCAGCGCCATGCTGCTGAGACGGCCATTACTCAGATGCAGGGCTACCCGATTGGAAACTCGCGCGTCCGCCTGTCATGGGGTCGCTCGCAGAACGGTGCTACCAACGGCGCAATGTCGGGTGCTTACCGAGCTGCTGCCCCTCCACCCAATGTTTATCCACAGCTTGGTATGGCCGGTCAGCCCCAGTACGGTCCTTATGGTCCTCTTAACCCTCAAGCTGGCCATGTCACTGCTGCCCAGCAGGTTGTTAGTGCCACTGATGGTGTTGTGGGCCAGTATCCGGTCACGGCTGCCCAACAGCCCCAGAGTCAGGCTCCCGTTGCTCAGATCCCTGGTCAACAGCAGTCAGATACTCTACTTCCCCTAGGCCAGGACCCTACGGAGCCGGTACCTGTGGCCCGTCTCAACGAACTATATCTTGCGGCCCGTGATGGCCGCCTCGATCGCATGGAGTCAGATGGCCGTGGCTACCATGGTGTGTATGCCCAGTAAATCCAAAGAGCTACCAGAGCTCTAGGGTCTTTGACCCGCACTGTTTCACACAGTTTTAAAACGCAGCTAGCTGCCCGTTACGTTTTGTGTTTGCTTGATATGGGGATGACTTTTTTTCAGTACTTTTATGATGTTTGTTCTTTTTCATTCATTGTTGATTGGCGCAGCATTCACTAGCGTCTAATATACTATAGATCCGTTCGGATTGAGATTGTTGATGGTGTTTATGAAGGTAGTCCATTAGTAGACTGTGACGAGTTTTAGGTTACAGTCGCTGTACACAAGGACGACTCGTTCATTTGTTTCTACCACATTTTAACGTGTGATAAATATTGTAGTTAATCCTCTCACGTACTGAAGTATTATCAATGGCACATAGACTATATAAAGGGGCAGGTATATCTTCTCTTCTACAACCTCTTCTTCTTCCTCTTCCTCTTCTTCTTCTTCTTATGCTTCTTCTTATGCTTCTTCAATGTATACACACTCACGTGCTCGTGTCATCATTATTATCTAGGTCTCACTCGTGCTACTTGTTTAAGCTTAAGCGTCCTTGTCGACAGATGCTTGGTAGATCTCCTTGTCGTCCTCAGTTCCACCAAGAGCCTTGTAAATACCTCCGTGAGGGTAGTTGCGCTTAACGGCTGGGGCCTCGGGGTAGAAAAAGTAGTAGATGAAACCAGAGAACCCCAAGATTCCGGCAACAAAGTACAATTGCCATCGTAGTGCAGTTCTGTCAGATACTAAGTCGAATCGGTCCGGCGACCACACATCCATGAGGTCATGCTGGTAATGCAGAGCCTCATCGTAGGCTCGCTTGTTCTGCTGGTCAAAGTACTTGAGCGAAGGGTTTCGGTGTTGGTAGTATTCAAACTTGACGTCGGGATAGTCTCCAACCTTTTGAGTTAGCTTTTAGTGCTCTTCGAGTTGATTAATAGTCGATATTCAGTCACTCAAGATACGTACCAGACGGTCGTCATTCTTCGAAGAGTTGGCGCGGACACCAATACGCGACACAAACATAGCGCTCGGACGCACAAAGGCCAGGCGCGCTGGCTGGAGCCCTGTTCGCAGCATCTTTAATCAAACTTGTGATGCGTGTACGAACTGGTGAATTTCAGCGGTTGTGGTTGGACAATTTTGAATAGCTTGTACGCCCTTGCCCAGCTAGCCAGGACCCGTGGGTATGGGCTCCTTGGGTGCTACTAGAAACACGCGCTGCCTGGTGGAGGCCCCTTATAAAGCCACATTGAGTTTTTCGCCCTAAGACGATTTGTCCTAACAACTCTGGCAAGGCCACTACAACTACCGATATCTCACGTTATATCGACGACCAGCTCTTGCCTCCTTGTGTGGGGAATGCTCTCTTCCTGTGCTTTCTGTTGATGCCCTTTAAAGCCCCAGCGGACCTGTCAAGTGCCTGTTAGAGTCGCTTTACATGCCAATGGCGCCTTCTGCTCGCCTTCGCAGACGGTCTTCTGCGGAAGGTATGTATTCTACGACCGTTGCGTTCAATGACACATCCTCTAACTGTACAGACCCGGCATCTGGCACTGCGAATGGCTCCGTGAAGCGCCTTAAGACGGAGACCGACCCCTCGGATTCCACTTCGATGTCACAACTACACAACAGACTCGCCAGTATCTTGGATCGCCATGACGACCACGTGCGATTACTCTTTCACCTCGAAAAGTTCGTCTCATTAGTTCACTACGACCCTAGTGTAGCCAAGGAGGATCACAGCAATGTTTTCGAGGAGTATCGCCAGGCCTATGACCTCTGGGACAAGGTCGTAACCGTCGGTGATAGAGGATCTGTTCGACACACTCGAAAACAGCTGAGAGCCATTGCTGCCCCGGCTTCGACATCAAAAAACGACACACCAAGCAAAGTTGCAAATGGTTCTGCCAACGGATCATCGCGACCCCGGCCAACAGGAGCTGCAGCGGGAACCCCATCACACCCAGCAAAAGCCACACCCGCGAGGCCTACGCCACGGTCGACCACACGCCGTCTATCGAAAGAAGCCTCGACACGAGAAGTGAAAACTCCAACCCAAAAATCAAAGCAGCAGCCCACTAAAACTAAAGCTCCTCTGAAGAAACCAAAGAAAACCGTCAAGCCGCCTGTAGAGCAGGACTCGGATGACGACTCTACCGACTACGAGGCTTACCTCGAACCACATATAGAGACATACTCCGACTTCGATACTGATGACTTGAGTTCAGCTGGTGAGGACGAATCGGTTCCACGGCTAAGGCTCAAATACACAGTTCCTGCTCCGACCATTACCCATCCCTCACATGTTATAAGCCCAGCATATGACGGCTCTATTGAAGCATTTCTCGACTCGTTTGTGCTTCTTGACGATGATATGACCCGTGAAGAACGTGACCAGTACGTTGCTGAGCAGGTTGATATCCGAAATCGAATCGAACGAGCTAGACAGAGCGGCGTTCTTAAGGATACCATCGACGCTGACGATTCTGCTGATTTGCAAAAGTTTGAGGATCCCTTGTCATCTGTCACTCACCGTGATCATCTCGTATCTCACGCTATATACTTCGCGCGACTAATGGCAGATGAGCGGAAGCAGCATGTCTCTCGCGCGCGAAGAATCGCCAACATGGTCGACCTTCACTTCAAGCGCTTATCTGGTGCTGAGGAAAAGGAAAAGAAGATTCTTGAGCGTACCATGCGTCAACTGGCTCGTCGGACTGCCGCAGATGTATTCAAGAAGTGGAAGCTCGCTGAAAAGGTTGTTCTGCAGCGCCGGCAGCAAGCTCTTGAAGAGCAACACAGAGAGCAGGGCAAGATCCAGCTTAATCAGATGCTGGAGCAGTCTGCGCAGCTTCTTGGTGCAAGGACTGGAACCATGAATGGTCATATTTCCTCAGAAGAGGAGTCTGATCCGCTGGACGCCTCGAGTGGCGACGATATGGATGCGGATTCTGATGGCAGTACTGATAGTAGCTCTGCTGATTCCGAGGTCATGTCATCATCGGACTCTGAGCCAGAGGAGGAAGACTTAGCTCAGGATGAGAACCTCACTGTCGAAGAATTGAAGGCTAAATATGCTGCTCTAAGTGAGGTTACCCCTGTGGGCGGTGAGTCTGAAGCCGAGTCCAATCCAGATGAGAACGACGAAGTTGCGGAGTTAGACGAACGAGCTCTTACTCTGTATGCTGAAGAAGCTGGTTCCGCAAATTCTTCGGATGAAAGCATCATGATGGACAGTGAGATGGATTCTGACGATGAGTCGGAGGACGAACTCGACGAAGAAAGCGATACCAACTCTGGTGGCCTTGCTTCACTTTTGGGACCTGTCTCTGCTCCTACTCAGGATGAATCCGCATACTCGGATGAATCAGTTGACCCTGACGCGATCGAGCGATCGTCAAAGCATGACGATGAAACTCCAAATTCGACACCCGAACGCGAAGCCAGCAAGATCTCGACGCCTTTTCTTCTACGTGGAACTCTTCGTGTTTATCAGAAAGATGGGTTGGATTGGCTTGCTGGTCTGTACAATACTGAAACAAATGGCATTTTGGCTGATGAAATGGGACTCGGTAAAACCATCCAGACCATTTCTTTACTTTCATATCTAGCATGTGAGAAACACATATGGGGTCCGCATCTTATTGTCGTACCTACCAGTGTGATGCTCAATTGGGAAATGGAGTTCAAACGCTTTGCTCCTGGATTCAAGGTCTTGACATACTATGGCAACCCTGCCCAACGTAAGGAGAAGCGCAAAGGTTGGAACAACGAGGATACTTGGCATGTCTGCATCACGTCCTACCAACTTGTGCTGCAGGATCAAAATGCATTCCGGCGAAAGCGTTGGTGTTACATGATTCTCGACGAGGCTCATAACATCAAGAATTTCCGATCTCAACGTTGGCAAGCTTTGCTAAATTTTAACTCTGAGCGTCGTCTCCTGCTAACAGGTACTCCGTTGCAAAATAACCTCATTGAATTGTGGTCACTCTTATATTTCTTGATGCCTTCTTCCAAAGGCTCGAAGATGATGCCTGACGGATTCGCCAACCTCCAAGACTTTCAAGAATGGTTTGCTCGGCCTGTTGATAGGCTCGTAGAGGGAGGTGAAGAGGCTGACGAAGAAACGCGTGCCACAGTTGATAAGCTGCATCAGATTCTACGACCTTATCTGCTGCGTCGCTTGAAGGCAGATGTGGAGAAGCAAATGCCAGCAAAGTACGAGCACATTGTTTACTGTCGCCTGTCAAAACGTCAACGGTACCTTTACGATGACTTCATGTCTCGTGCCCAAACAAAAGAGACACTAGCATCTGGAAACTTCCTCTCTATCATCAACTGTTTGATGCAGCTGCGCAAGGTCTGTAACCATCCCGATCTATTCGAAGTGCGGCCAATTCTGACTTCCTTCGCCGTTGGCCGGTCGGTGATCACTGACTATGAACCAATGGATCTTCTGGTGCGCAAGAGGCTTTTGGAGGATGAAGAGAACCGAGTTGTTAATTTAGGGGCTCTCAACCTCCTACCTGTTGCTAATGAGAAATTGGCGACAGTCCATGATCAGACGGAGCGTGGTCGATTGGGTACTCGGTACCTTGCCGAAGAACTAGGCAAACTACGTGCTGTCGAGCCTGTTGAGCCTGACTACATTTCAATTGAGGGTCACACCAAGTATCGGGAGTATATGAGTGCGCAGGAGCAGGCAGATAAGCTGGAACACCAGATTTATCTTAATATGTTCCGATACTCTCGTAAGCCCGTGTACGGAACCGACTTAATCAAGGCAGTTGGGCTTCAGAAGCGAAAGCGACGGGGATACGATTGGAGTCATATGCATGCGCTGAAGAATATTGAGCTCTCATATGACGAACGGTGTGAGCAGATGGACGAGATCTTGAAAAGGTACGCTTTTGTCACGCCCAGTGTAGTTTGCCTCAACATGCCTAGTTTGACGCTGGGTCCCCTGTGCTCGGATGTGTACCGACCGCAGATTGAGGAGTTTCGTTCACAGCAGACATTCCATGAGGCACAGGTGCGACTTTCTATTGCGTTCCCGGACAAACGACTGCTACAATATGACTGCGGAAAATTGCAGCGGTTGGCTGTATTGATGCGGGATCTCATCGACAATGGTCATCGAGCGCTCATCTTTACGCAAATGACACGAGTGCTTGACATTCTGGAGCAGTTTCTCAACATCCATGGCTGGCGGTACTTGCGTCTTGATGGAGCTACAAAGGTAGAACAGCGCCAGGTGCTGACCGAGCGGTTCAACACGGACCCCAAAATCCCCGTTTTCATTCTGTCGACTCGATCTGGAGGTCTTGGAATTAACCTTACTGGTGCCGATACAGTGATTTTCTATGATTCGGATTGGAACCCCAGTATGGACAAGCAATGTCAGGACCGGTGCCATCGAATTGGACAGACGCGTGATGTGCATATTTATCGGTTTGTTTCTGAGTACACGATTGAGTCCAATATTCTGCGCAAAGCAACGCAGAAGCAGATTCTTGACAATGTGGTTATTCAAGATGGAGACTTCACTACGGACTACTTTTCCAAGTTGTCGGTGCGGGATCTTGTTGGAGATGCAGCCAATGTTGCTAGCGATCGTTCTCTTGCTGATGAGCTGCCAAGCAATGCCAAGAACATGGAGAAAGCGCTTGCCATGGCTGAAGATGCTGATGATGCTGCTGCTGCTAGTGTTGCGTTGCGAGAGACGAACCTTGATGCTGACGACTTTGTCGATCGGGCTGGATCAGCTACAGCGCGCCAAACGCCTGTCACAGATGCCACTCCACCTACAGAACGGTCTAGTGCTGTTTCTGAAAGTGAGGTTGCCGAGACCAGTCAATGGGTGGCAGCAGAAAACGAGGAAGTGGAGGTGGTAGGAGAAGGAGACGGAGAAGAAGAGGATGATGACGATGACGACGAGATAGGCCATGTGGACGACTACATGATTCGATTCATTGAGTCAGGATACTTTGGTGATTAGACAACGACTTTGTATTTCTTGTATATACTGCATGAAGTTATGACGCCTCCTAAACTGGTTTATAGCATGTGGAAGTTGTATTTCGTTTTAACAAAAGAGGCCCCTCCATCTAGTGGTAGCTAGAGCTTTAGCTTACGAACCCGTAACAAAGGGAATGAAGACCAAGGTTTCGGGTTCGGCATCGTGGTGTCGACGACGTCACGCGACTTGGCCATACCCTGGACCGCAAAGAAAGCAGCAGCCAGGGACATATGGCGCAATCATTGGCGGATCAAGCTGCCAATCAACAGTTGAGGCTGAAGGCTGAAAGGTTATTGTTGTCGGGGTGGTCCGGTGGCTTGCTTGCAGCATCGGAATGGTGCAGTCAAGTAGCGTCATTTGTTCGTCATCGGTGCATGGCCTGTTGACGCGGCGCCGCAAGCTACCCCGGATTTTTGCTGCTACAGGCGAGGTATAAAAGGGGAGGCAGTTGCTCGATGGTTTTAGGCACTAGACTATTAGTTTACAATGGGAGCAGAAAATGTGAGTGGAATGGTAATGCCATGAGAATTGCTGACGGGTCCGAGGTGCCTCGGTTGAGGTGATATTGAGATAGTACTAACCCGCAGTATAAAGTACTATTCAAGGGCAAACATGAAGACTTTGCAGTCTACGTTGACTCGAGCGAAGCACTGGACAAGTACCGACGTGGAGAAACTCCACTAGTGGATGTCGTGTCGGTGTATAAGGTATACCTGACACGTACCGGTGGAGCCCAGGGTCTAGTTGACGAAGCGTCCAAGAGGGATCTTGAGGTGGGTTAGGCCGTCATGAGCATCTATCACAAGGCCCCAAACTAACATTTAGAACGAATTTGGAACGACCAACAACGAGGACGTCATAGTGCAGATTCTCAAGTCGGGCGAGTTCCAGGGCTCGGAACCCATTAACCGTCGTTATGCCTCGACCAACGATTCAAATGGCAATCGCGGATCGTATCGATAAAGGACAACCGGTAAAGGTCGACGACCTCTTTAAGACCAGGACTCATAGTCGCTATTCATTGTTTGTGATCCGTAATTAGGTTGCATATAATTACGTCTCTCAACTGAAGTGTACGGCGAAGTTTTTTTTTTGTCAAGAAGAAATAATTATCTGGTTGAGGAAAGTGTTAAAGGCTTGGCATGGCGGGTTCAAAAAAATAAGCTCAGACTGCTGATATCAGGCTTGTTGAGTAAGGTGGGGTTGTGCGCAGTCACAGCAGTTATCATAGAATTTTTTATAGCCGTTAGACTTTGAGGACAAGACGCCTGGGCAGGGGTTGCTGCTAGTTAGGCCCAGGCAGCCGGATGACAGAAGAAGAAGAGGTGTATTTAGTACGACATGAAACGAGGTTGACCAAGTAGTTTAGCAACGGATGTTTACAATTCAACAGCTGGTACTTACAGGCCGGCTAAAATCCCCGGTTTCATAGCACGTGGGGGGGGGACAGGGTGGGGTAACTTGTCCAAAGTAGGCAGATTTACACGGGTATCGGTATTCATACAGATACCCAAAAGGGACGAATCAAGAGGTTACACGGAACCAGCTAAAAACGAAAGAAGCGGCATAGAAATGACCTGTGATTGAATCAACTGGCAATCTTGCCGGTTGTTGAAGCCGTAACTGCGTGGGCACCGTTGAGGTCGGCGGACCGATGGCAGGTACGGGATGTGGGCCCGGGCCAGCAGAGAAGAAGAAGGAGAAGAAATAAAAAAGCAAACAACAACCACCCCACTGCAATTACTGTACTGTACGTTAAGTGCCCATCGAGGCTCGGAAAGTGCCAAGGTCTCGGAGAAATGCGAACTGCAACGGAAACGGTTTGGGCAGGTACAGGAGCACATCCCGAAAGGATGCGGGTGCAGAAGGGGCAACGCAAAAAATATCGTGGCCGTTGTGGGTCGGGTGCATTGTGCTAGCCCAATGGATGTAGCCGATCGGTGCGAAATGTACGACCGTTGAAGGGTTGCAGGCACCAGGCGGGCGTAAGTTTCATACTGTGCATATGGGCGTTACAGCCGGTAAGTCAAAGAGGGGGGGAGGGGGTACTAACTGGTGGGCCATTTGGGGACAAAGGGGGGGGGGGGGGGGGGGGGGG
>JAKTUT010000033.1:0-14136 GCA_030556845.1 Sugiyamaella floridensis | reverse complement strand
CCCCCGGAGAAACGGAATAAAGCACGAGACCATGTCAAGGCTCTTGGTTCAAAAAAATAAAAAAGGCAACAATAGTTTCTAAAAGGGGAAGGTACAGTCCAAAAAAGGGAGGAGGGTGGAGGCAGTAAGAGACGGGTTAACACACCTCGAAAACAACCTCACATCAATTGTGCCATTTAATCGGCCGGTGATGTATTGCTTTTATCAAACGACTAAAAAAATAAAACGACCTCGACCAGGTGGCCTTTTTACAAAACAAACGAATAAAAATGGCAGAGCAGGCAAAGCCACCCAAAAAAAAGTCCCTCCTCGCCTGTGCCGCAAACAAAAGCAACGCGCGGGGAAGGGGGTCCGGTTGGCTGTTGCAGCACCGGCAAAGAGGGGCCAAACCCGTTGAGCTGAAAACCTTATATTCATATATCGCGGTACATGCCGTGTGTTCTTTAACTTCGACATCCCAACTACTCTTCATCACACCTACTATTTTGTTGTTTGGTTTAGTTGCCCCCGTTATCATCGCACTTTTCCTTCTCCACTTTGCACCTTAGCCTTGTTGCACTACTCAGTAACCCTCTCGCTTGTGTGCCAATTAATCCTCAGCTGTTCCGACCCTAAAATCGGAACGTTGCATTGTCCACCTTGCTGCGCGAACAAGCCTTTTTGAGAACTCGTGAAGAGCTTCTTCGTCAGTGTCCTAGTCTCCTACCCCACCTCATCCCCCCCTTTTTTTCTTTATTTGTTTGTTTCTTTTCGTTTATATACTTGACTGGCTCTGTTTTGTGGCTGCTGCTGCTGCTGCCTTGTACACACACATGTCTAGTACCCGTTCCTCGCCGCTACTGGGCCTCTTTGACGGTACCATTCCGTCGGCCTCGGGCGGAATGGTCTTGTACTGGAACCCGGCTATATCAACAGCTGAAATCACCTACGACCGCTCGCTCACATCTTCCGCACTACCTCAAGATCTACCGGAACCAGCAAGCTCGAACCTCGCCCGTATTCTAGCTGCCTTTGACTCTGTCCGTCCCCTCATCGTTGTCCAGACTCTCATGTCACACTTGTTCGCCTACAAAGACTCACAGTTTGTCACACTCTTCTACCAAGCTCCTTCAGACTGTACCCCCGCCGACGATTCCCTCATCCAGTTCATTGCCACGCAATTCGCCCATATCCCTGGCCTCTTTGTTGTCCTCAGCAACGATACCGACTCTAGAGCCCATTACGTGCGACTGGGCGCTTACGAGGTCATGCCTGCCAATCTGGGCTCTACCGCCGAATGGAACACGCTCGTGGCCCGCATCAACGATGACTACAACAACCTGCTCAACTCACCAACGCGCCATCTAAAGGCAGTGCTGGCGCTGCAACCCGAGTCGTCGCCCAACATTTTGTCGCGCTTCACCTTTTCGTCAAAGCATGTTCTTGAGGACTTCCACATCTCGCTATCTTCGCTCGTCACCCCGGCTCGCGATGCCCATATCCGTGCCCTCATTGGTTCATGGGACTTCTACGCGCACGATCTCCGCTACGATGAGCTTCTCGTGGCCTCATACTACATGATTCAGCATGCACTAACGACGCCTGGCCTCGAGGCGTATCAGATCCCTGAATCTCGTCTTATTTCAATGCTGCTCATTGTGCGCAACTGCTACCATGCCAAGAACCCATATCATAACTTTCGTCACGCTGTCGATGTCGTTCAGGCCACTTTCTACTTTTTGCTGTCTCTGGGAGTCCTGAGCCCCTACAATGACTCTCATCCTACAGATCCTTCTCCAGCCCTGTCACCGCAGGAGGGTTTATCGGTGCTCGTGGCAGCACTCGGCCACGATGTCGGCCACCCTGGTGTTACCAATGCATTTCTCGTCACGACCAACGCTCCATTGGCCAAGATCTACAATGGCCACAGCGTTCTCGAGTCATACCATTCGGCTGCCTTTAACCAGATCCTCAAGGAGTACTGGCCAAGTTTTATTGCCAAAGATGCCGTCAAGGAAATGGTCACTGAAACGGTACTTGCTACCGATATGGGTGTTCATTATGAGTTTATGGAGAAGGCCACGGACCCCAACTTGGATAAGTCATTGCCTGATTCCCGCATTCTTCTCGGCTGCCTACTTCTCAAGTGTGCCGATATCTCCAATGTCTCACGCCGTTTGGACATCTCTTCGGAATGGGGACGCATGCTTGTTGACGAGTTTGGCGGTCTCGCCGAGCTTGAGATTGAAATGGGCTACAAGAAGCCGCCATCTCCAGCGGTGCCTTCTGCTGAAGATGGAAAGGATATCCAGCTGAAAAACCTTCGCGATGGACAGATATTCTTCATCAAGACATACGGCCTGCCATTGTTTGAGGCTGTCACCAACCTGCTACCGACTCTTTCCTTTGCTACAAAGCAAATCCGCATCAACATGTCCGAGTGGCAAAATTGCATCTAAGGACGGTATATTTATCTACCGGCCGTTCTCCACGATTCATCATCTTAAGCTCAGAATTATTTATTAGGTCTTGCATGTCTAGACATAAATGCATTGCTATACCATTTAATAATGGCTCTGCTCGCCTGGAGCTATTTTTCGTTGTATATGTCTATAAGCCATCAAGACTTCCCCAACAATGTAGAGAACAGTATAGATCGTCTCAAGATGCAGGAGACGAAGGGAGGAGGCATTCTAGTGGTGAGATCCCTTTTCAAACTTGGTTCTCCTTGATCTGCTCAAACACCTTCAGCATCTTGCGACGGGCTCCAAGAGCATTCACTCCACGAGCCTCAAGATCCGCATCAGTAAGATCAACTAACTCCTTCCAATCGAGTCCAGCCAAATTGTCAGTATACTTGTGTAGTCGCAAGCTTCGCAGCCAAGCGCCAATGTCCTGTAGAAGCTCGGGATCAAGGTAGTTGTCCTTTTTCGGCGGAGTGGTTCCAGGAACCGGAGACCCAGGTGCATCCCGCAAAGGAGAGTCAGCTCCATAAGACACCTTTGACAGACCAGATTTGCGTTCCTGAGGCGATTGCACCTTGGCGGCCGCATTGAGAGTCGGTGATCCAATTGGCGACGAAAGTGCTGCCCAGGGCTGGTGTTGACTAGTAACCGAGGCAGCAGGCGAGTTGCCAAGTTGTGCCTGCAGGTGCAAATGCTCGAGCTCACGCTCAATATACTGCTGCTGCTGCTGCTCCTCAGAGGACACAAACGAGCCGCGGCGACGGTACTTTTTGACGTCCGAGTCGAGGACAGAGCGGTTATTGACGGTACTCAGTGCCGCCATTTTCATTGCAGTTGAGCTGGCAATCTCAGCACTGATCTTGCCTTGTGGGGTCGAACCGCCGCGCTGACTGACGGGTGTGTTGACGATGCTGGCCCAGTTCGCATTCGAGTCAACGAGGTATGAATTGAAAGAGTCGTCAAAATGGTAAGTGCCCAATGAGTCGTCAAGCACTGACATGGATTTGTTGTGACTGTTGTGCGTTTTAAAAGCTGGTTCCGGCTTATGTACGGAGCCACTACCGGGAACGAGTCCCGAGCCAATACCTGTCAGGGACGAGGAGTGGGTGTGCGACTGGTTCGACGTTGAGAACAGCGGCAAGTCTGCCGATTTAGGCCTTGAGATTTCCTGAGCCCACGGACTCACAGGCGGTGCCATGCCCTTGGAAAAACTGCCGAGCAGCGAGTTGGAATAGAGTTCATGCTTTGGCGATGGGGTAAAGGGAGTCTGCGAGTGATGAAGACCTGCAAAGGCCGAAGGTAGGCCCTGAGGTTGCGGTTGGTGCAGCTTGTGCCGCGATGCAGTTCCTGGCGCCTGGCCAGGGACAGAAGCCGGTGACGGCTGGGATGGAGCCTGGAACTGCTGCTGTCTCAGTAGCAAATCACGCTCGGCTGCGGTAGGGGATACGACGGAGCCTGGAGCTGTAGCAGACAAGTCCTGGGACTGATTAGCAGACTTCTGTAGCACCGTGATAAGGAAGCGGTTCTGGACAGGTGTTGTGTGTTGCAGCAACGCGTACAAAGCCGTAGTACGTTCGCCAACACTGAGGACTTGGAACCACTTTTCAATGTCGCTGAGTTCGTCCTTAAAGTTCTTGTCCAGTGACACCTCGGCCATCTCTCCCAAGGTGCGTTGATACAGCTCGAGATCAGCCATCCACTTGTCTGTAGCAGCGTCCAAAAACGCGCCATCATTAAGGCCATGGCTTGTATTTGGCATGGTAACCGACGAGCCATACTGGGCCAATGGTGTCTGCAAAAAAATCTCAGAAGATGGGCGCGTACGCGCTGCAAGAGGAGAGTCAAATGGCAAGCCTCCACCGACTTGAAAGCGACCTCGCTGCTGCTGCTGCTGCTGCTGCTGCTGTTGTTGTTGTTGTTGTTGTTGCTGCTGCTGCTGCTGCTGTTGCTGGTGTTGGTGTTGGTGCTGTTTGTGGCCCGAGGTGGACACTGAGCCTGCTACAGCGCCGGGAACCGAGGTCGACACCGAGGCCGGGCCAGGACCATTGACGGTGGCAGACGAAAACGACATGTCAGTCATTGCACACGCGCAAAAGGACAAAGCAATGGCGACCTGCGCACTGTTGCCCTCGTGTGATGTAGAGTCTAAGAAAGATGATGCCCACTGGGTTTATACAAGCGGATGCATAATGGTTCTAAAATTCGTCATCCAGGGTAAGCGCCAAGATAAGGGCAGAGGCCGCCGTGCCTGACAGGGCCACACCCTCGCGTAGCAAGGGGGGAAGAGGAGGAGGGGACAAGTACCAAACAAAAGGAGAAGAATAATGGTTCTACAAGGAGGAAACAATGGATTCGACTTTTATAAAAAAACAGGTTAATTCTGACTCAAGTCATTTTCTGACTGGTTGTTGCCTTTTATAGATCATGACTCATGCTGTTCCGTTGTGGGGATGGATGTTGGTGCCGTCCAGTGGGACTTTAGATAGCCCATACAAAGCAATTGTCATACATATTTCAATGTTCATTGAATAAGCGAGAAATAGTCAGCATCAAAGCGTCGTCCCTGCACTGTTTGACAACCTGAAACCCGCATCATCGGCCGCCCCCCGCCCATTAGCTGGGACCGCTACAATGCACAAAATGCTAGAGTCCGCCAGGGTCACACGCGTCGCCAGCATTTGTCCGGATGCAGGCGCGCTTCTATTACCCGGCCCGATTTTGGCGGACTCCTGCCAAACTTTTTTTTTTGGGCCATAGATATGCGAGGATGCGGGAGGGAGGGGACAGCATCTATTTCCCTTTTATGACTGAACCTACTCATGTGCTGATTCGGACCCCGCACTTTCCCAATTACTACGCCTCACTTTCCACGTCATCACGGACCTCTAACTCCCGTTGATGCCGCGCGTCACCCCACACATATAGACCCTATTAATCCCCCTCCCCCCCGCTGGCACCCCCTCCCTCCCAATTTGCCTTACCACAACCTCCCAAGGTCGCTTTCCGCAGTTGCCCACCTCATAGTGTTTTTTTTCTCCCGACTTGTTCCTTTTCCCAACTAACCTCCAAGGCCACTCCCTGTCCCCTGCGCTCCGTGAATTCGCTCACTCGCCGTCGACCCGTCCCCCTTTTTCTGGCCACCGTCACCCTCTTGTGACTTGTTCCCACTCTCCCCGGTGTGCTGTCAGGGGTTGCCTGACATTTATCCGAGTTGCGTTCCGCCCCCAGTCGCTTACCTCGTCCCCCCTCCCCCCCCTTCTCGTCTCTGTTTTGTTGTGTAGATTTTAGACTACATCCCCATCATGACCGACCTACCCGAGGCCGACCTCGACTCCATTGTCGACCGCCTACTCGAGGTACGAGGCTCACGGCCCGGTAAACAGGTCCAACTTCACGAACACGAAATCAGATACCTGTGTACCAAGGCGCGTGAGATTTTCATCCAGCAGCCCATCCTGCTCGAACTCGAAGCTCCTATAAAGGTAAGTTGCTTTCCGTTTTGCCTTTCAAAAAAGTCTTGAAAGTACACTGTATTTACACGCGTCAGCACTGTTGCTTTGGTTATGCTTTGTCGTTACCTGATTGCTGTCGTTGTGTTATCGTGTCCTCTCGTATCCTTGCCTCCCAAGAAGCAACTCAACTCTGTCATGACTGAAACTAACCTTAGATCTGTGGTGATATCCACGGCCAATACTATGACCTGCTGCGCCTGTTTGAGTACGGAGGCTTCCCACCAGAGGCCAACTACCTGTTCCTAGGTGACTATGTCGACCGTGGCAAGCAGTCGCTCGAGACTATTTGCTTGCTCCTCGCTTACAAGATCAAGTATCCCGAGAACTTCTTCATTCTTCGTGGTAACCATGAATGTGCCTCGATCAACCGTATCTACGGTTTCTACGACGAGTGTAAGCGTCGCTACAACATTAAGCTATGGAAGACCTTCACAGATTGCTTCAACTGCCTACCTATAGCCGCTATTATTGACGAGAAGATCTTCACCATGCACGGAGGTCTGTCGCCTGACCTCAACTCGATGGAACAGATTCGTCGCGTTATGCGTCCCACTGATATACCTGACATTGGTCTACTGTGTGACTTGCTGTGGTCTGACCCAGACAAGGATATTACTGGTTGGAGTGAAAACGACCGTGGTGTGTCATTCACCTTTGGTCCCGATGTTGTTAGCCGGTTCCTCACACGTCACGATATGGACCTTATTTGCCGTGCTCACCAAGTCGTTGAAGATGGTTACGAGTTCTTCTCAAAACGCCAGCTTGTCACGCTCTTTTCTGCCCCCAACTACTGCGGTGAGTTTGATAATGCCGGTGCAATGATGAGTGTTGACGAATCCTTGCTTTGCTCCTTCCAGATCCTCAAGCCTTCGGAGAAGAAAAAGAAGTATGTTTATGGCAGTGGACGTCCTGTCACCCCGCCACGCAAGCAGAAGCGCCCCGCCAAATAAACCTGCTTCTTTATCAAGGCACCACCTCAGCTCTGAACATATGCTTGCTCCGTAAACCACGGCCACATCCCTTTTAAACTCAACTCTTTGCGAAGGTTTACTTTGCCATGGCATGTCTTCGGCCCTCGGCTGTCTACGGCCTGTGTTAATCCTATACTGGAGGGTATTCAGGAAATACAGCTTGTTAGTATCAATGAAGCAAACTATTATTATTCTCATAGCTGATGGCGAGAGCTCCATCTGTAATGTAGACATCTACTCCGTTAGTCTCTTTGGCGAAGTTTATCCTTAGTGTCTTCAACGCGGAAGAAAGCTTCTCTTGAGTGTCTTTGCAGCAACTCCACTACCGCCCCTGTTTTTTTAGCAAACAGTAGTGGTACATGCTGAACCTTCCAACTTGTGTCGACAGATTGGAGAGTGGATGACAGTGGGATTGTCGTGTGTCATTGATGACAGACTTCCTTCATGCGTCACATATCGTTCATCTTGTCTTGAACCATCTTGAGCTGGCGGATAGCGCCATCAACCCATAGGTTGGAACCAGACCGCTGCAAGTTGGCCTGAGCCTGTGTCAGGACCTGTTCAACAAGCACCGGGTTGGCACGAAACTCTGGCAACGCTGGGTCTATGTGGTCAGCAAGAGTTACAAGCCACATAATGTAGTTGGTCGGATCACTGACAAGATCAACGCCCAGAGATATCAGCGAAATAGCCACAAGAACAACAACTTGCTTGTCATAGTCGTCCTTGACAAAGTCCAGGGGACCACTGGAATAGTCAAACCGATCAACAATGCTAGACAGCTTGTTGTTCAGAACGGCAGAATCACCAGAACTCTGGGCCGCATCGTAGATGGCGTTTTTGAACTCATCAAACGGACTACTAGATTCCTCGACGGTGCTGACAGAGCTGGGTACAGCTGGTGAGCCCTCTTGAATAGGAGATACGTCAGATGGCGCCTGCAATGGCTCAGAATTGCTGGACTGCGGCTCCCGTTCACTGTGTTTAGAATCCTGCTTAATTTCCTCTGGGATACTATCGGTGGGTACCTGCTCATCGTCAGAGTCGGTGTCAAGAGACGCAGGCTCGATCTCAGTTGCCGGACCCAACTGCACAGTATCTTCCAATTCGACAACAGGGGTAGAACTCAGTGAACGCTGCACACCATCTGCGTGTTGCGAACGCTGGGCCCTAGAAGACTGCTTCTTTGAAGGCACTCCAGCATTACCTCTTCGCGAATCAGCTGTATTGCGTGGCGACTGTGCATTGTTGCTGACATTGTTGGTACGAGGCTTTACTTCGCGCTTAAAGCGCTCAACAAGACTGTCAATCTTCTGCTCCAAGCGTCGCACCTCGGCCCTATGTCGAGACGTCATATCATCGAATTCCTTCCTCGTAACAAACAGACCTGATTTCATAAGATCCTGCAAAGTATAGGTCTTCTCCTGAATAGCATTACGGTCGTACGTTTCAACAAGCTTCGACTCCGGAGCTTCAACAGCGGCCGTTTCAGGAAGTTGTGCTTTGATCTCGTATGGCTTCACAGAACCATCCTTCTCTTGAACAAGCCTTATAATGTCTAGGCCACTGTCGTGATAAATAAACACGTCGGGCTGGTTCATGCGTTCGTTGCTGACACCGTTGCACACAACCATTGAGCGGACATTCACACCGAGATTCATAGCATATAGAGAGCTTTTGAGATAGTTGATTACGATCAATCGCTGGGAGCTATCGGCGAAGAAGACCATGTTACTCCATTGAGCTGACGCCAACACAGTACTGGGAAGCTGGATGGTACGAATAGACTGATTGCGGTAGTCGATGAAACTGACAGTCTTATCTTGAACAACGGCAATAATCGATTTATCCGTGCTTGAGTTCACACAGTAGACAGAAGTAGCAGTGTTGGCAACCAAGTCAACGTGGACTTTGCTTCCCTTCCATAAATCAGCCCTCAGGCCTCCAAAATCCCAAGAGTACATGTCGCCTGAAGAAGATACAATCTTACAGTCAGAAGACTGGGGTTTCAAAAGCGTCGAAGCGTTGATCTCTTCGTTGAAGTGCACCTTGCTGGCTTTTACAAGTGCGTTTGGAGGACAGTTCCATAATGCTACAGTTGAGCCAGCAATATCGGCTGTTTTCACAACAGTCAAGGCTTGGAACGAATCAAACGCCATAAGTCTGCCATCTGTACCGTCATTGAGAGCTGTGTGAGAGGGCTCAAAGTGGCTTGTCGACTCAAACACAGCAGGTATCGTGTACTTGTACAAGGTCGATTCGGTGGTTCCTACAATGACGTAGTCGCCGTCTGAATTACTATTCAACGACAATCCCGTAAAGTCAAGCGCTTCGGGTATCTTAAGTTTGACATTTACTCCCGTGCTGCGGTTGATAACTCGTAGTATTCCTGGCTTAGAAGACGTGAAGGCCACCAGATGCTGCTGAGCAGCCACAAGCCGAGTACCCGCACGCGACACGACAGCGATGGGGACTGGAGTCACATTCGCGACCCGAGAAGCCACGAGAGCAAGGCCCTGTTCATCTACAACCAGCGGCTTTGACTCCTCAAGATTGAGCTTCATCTGTGTGCAGAGGAAAGGTGTAGACGATCAAGGTAGGATTTCCTTAAGTGAAGGGGAAGTGAAATTTCACGGTGCGTTCAGCCGCGGCTGGCACTCCACATTTTAGAGAACTGCGTCTTTCACTGCTCGAGTTGACTTGCTACCTCACACGGTACTATCTATTGTATTATATAGCTGTACGGGATCTATCAGGCGCAATGGATCGTTTAGAGAACCTCCCTGATGAGCTACGAGCCCGTGTGCTTGCTATCGTCCGTGAGTGGTTGTTCGTTTGACGGGTCACCATCTTCAAGTCTAACGTGACAGAACAGTTCCCGCCAGCTCTTGATGTATTTGTAGAACTCAACGACTGGCATATCGAGGGAAATAAGAAACGGAAAATAACAGGAGAAGCTGTTGTTTCGAATGCATTTACAAGTCCTACGACATTTGCCTTCCACAATGTATCCATGGTCTTACCAGAGCGCAAAAAGGTCAACCTGCTGCTATCCGATTCGGCCGTTGGTGCTTCCTACGCCACTGGGCCATTGACCGAGGCATTTATTAGTGTCCCAAAGGCCAATGTGGGTACTATCCTGTGTCTACATGTACCAGACAAGGCAAAGCCCCAATGGAACCTGACGTTCTGCACCAACGGTGAGCTAGGACCAGATGGCCAAATTACCAAAGTTGCCGAGCCTTTTGCTCAGGTAACCATCCAAGACGCGATTGTGGATCCGTTTTTAGAAGACCCACCTGCTAGATACAAGGGCAAGAAGCTGCGCCGGGTGCTGCTAGAACTTGTGGCTGCTTCATATGCTCATGTCGTCGAATCGGAAGAGGGATTATGTGTTGCTGCACATCGTGGTTCTCAGGAAGGACTTCTCTATTTACTTGACGGCTGCCTCTTCTATGGTTTCAAGAAGCCCATGCTTTTACTACCTGTTGATGTGATTGAGTCTGTTTCATATTCGTCCATCACGCGAATCACTTTTAACCTCAACATCAGACTCAATCAGCTGGTAGCCGGTGCCACTAGCTACGAGTTCTCAATGATCGACCACAGCGACTTCGATGCTATCAACCAGTATGTGTCAGCCAATGGTCTCGATAACCAAAGCATGAGCGAAGCTCGTAAAGCCAAGGTCTCGACAACCAAGCCTGAATACTCTAGCGAGCTGTCTGGTCTGCTGGGCACTGAAAACGGCGATTCGACAAATGCTACTAGTAACAACGCTGGCGAGCCTGATGAATCGGATGAGGAGAACGATGTCGACTATAATGGTGGATCAGGTGATGATGATGACGACGACGGCTCTGAAACCGGAAGTAGTGATGGTTCCGGCTCTGACTCAGATAACGACTCCATGGCTGATGATGACTCTGACGCCGGAGATGAAGACGAAGAAGAAGAAGAGCATCTGTCGTAGATTAATACCATGGCCGTGTCATGACTTCAAACGAGGCGTCGCACTATTCTGTGTCTTCACCGATGTTCAGTAAGCTTAACTGTCTGTGTAATGACAGAACTCAACCCCCCTTTTGACCAAGACGTAAAGTAAGCTCGGGTACCAACTTCTCGGATTGCTGACACAAGTCTTTTAAAATATCCTCGTTAATGTCAACAACAGTGTCGGGGGTGCCGCTTGTGTGTTTTAGATACTCGGATCCAATTTTGGACTTGAAGAAGCCAGCATCTGTGTCGTCGTGTGAAAGAGCCACAAGACGAAGACTTTGGGAAATGATGCTGCTACTTATAAGCTCATCTGTAATGTTTGAATCAGGAATCGAAAGTAGAAGCTGTTCCAGCTGCTTACTACACGTTGAAAAGGTCTTGACGGTCTCTAGATGCTCATTAAGCCGCGAATTGACTTGAGAGTAGCTGGATGGGATCTCTAGATCTCCCGAGAAATCAGAGTCCCAGTTTTCCGATTCAACAGAAAGAACTGCGTTAGTCAAGTGACAAAGATACTCCACAACGACCTACTCGAGATATCTCCGTCGGCCATTTTTTTTTGCTTAAATATCGTGAGATGGACACGATTTCATGTGTATTGTTGACAATTATAGTGCTAGTCACGTGACAAACCTTCAAAATCTATATGCTGCCATTGGCGTCCAAGTTCCAACGTAACCTCGTTTAACTTCCAAAACGCAATTATACATAAAGTCAATTCACTTGGTATACGAGTTTTCAATATTAAAAAGGTGCATAATCTTCAAAGATAATTGTTCACTGCAAACTATTTCGTCGAGATGCTTCCTTCGGTACAGATGCAGTACTGGACCAGGTTCACATATTATCCAGACTCAGACTGATATCCTCCATAATCTGCTAGCCTCTCCTGATACCATCTGGCCTTAATTATTGTAGCTAGCAAAAGGCCCAGTATGCGTTGGAAGTTCTGTAAGCGATATTCCGCAGGTATTATATTCTTAGTAAGTAGCTCGCAATGTCATAATTCGTTATGTCTATGAAAGTCTACACTATATAACTCATGGTTGTTCAGAAGGAATTGAGTCAAATACGAGAATTGTACAAGGAAAACAACAACAGACAACTGGTGCTCCTAAACAAGGAGAGCTAATTGAGTTGCTGAAATTTGGGGGTAGACGATGACGCGGTGAGTTGACGGTCGGTGCGAACAACAGCCAGTTCAATGTCGATGCGGGGTTCAGTCGCAAAAACTTCAGCAACATCAGCATCAGTAGTCAAGACTCGACCATGCTTATTGAGGTTGCGGATATGTAGCACCCGCGAATTATTGATTGCAAATGCATTTCGACCATTATCAATGACCTCGGCGACTGTGGGAGGAGACGACGACCGAGACGAGTATGTGAGCTCCAATTTTTGCTCACCAAATCTAAGAGTAACAGGACGGATAGGTGGACCATCAGCTGATAAAGATGAGACGGTCGAAGAAGGAGCAGACGGCAGTCCAAAGAAGCCACCACTTGACATCATTGGTGCACCTGAGCGTGACGGGAAACGGGATGCAAGAGCCTCATATGTAGAAGCAAGAGTAAGATCAAGGGACTGGTTGATGGTTAACAGCTCATAGTAGAGGTTGGAGATGGCGAGGATGACGGGCTCAAAACCAAATTCGCGGCAGCAAGCAGCCAGAGATAAATGCAGGTTATGAAGGGATACTACGCCCATAGCGTGGACAAAGGCCGACAGCACGGTGATTGATGTGATGAAAGTGCGCACCGTTTCAGCAACTGGATTATTGGGCACATGGCGCTCTACAGCGTGGGCCGCGGCGACCGACAGCAGCGAAGAACCGAGGAACTCACAGTTGTTTGACTGCGAGATAGTTGCGACGAGCGGCGTTGCTTTGAAGACCATAGTGTAAAGACGGTCCACAGCTGCCAAGAAGTGTTTGTCGTGGATGGGTGATGACGCTGCCAGCGACAGCTTCGACAGGGGTGGCAGCGATGTCCGTTCGCTGTCGGATTCATTAGCGGCCAGCCGCCCAGCAGAAGTTGATGTCGAGTGATCGGCAGGTGACAACAGGGCCGTGATGGAGATGCGGTTTTTGGATTCTTGTGGAGTAGGAGGAGTTGGAGTTGGAGGAGCTGGAGCTGGAGGAGTAGGAGTTGGAGGAGGAGGGGGAGGCCGCATCATTGAGCGAATGTCAGCGACAGTGGACCCGTAAGCAGCAGTAGCAGCCACGGGATTCTGATAAGCAACAGTATCAGTAGGGGACTGAAACGAGCGGGGACCAGTAGCCAGATCATGTTTTAAGCGCGAACGTTTGCGATTGCGGCGCACCGACTGGATTCCAGCCCGGACGAGCTTGTCAAAGTCAGCTAGAGTTTCCGGCGGGAAGCCGTATTCTTGTCGCAGGCTGTTTGCAACAAATCCAATCTCATTATCCTGTTCCGAGGCCTTTTTGGAACTGAGACTGAGGCTGTCAATGAGTTCAAGTCGGCGTGCCGAGAAGCGGCGCCATTTGGAATCATCGAGGAAGTTTAGTTTGGCTCGAATGGCCTGGGTGATGCCGGCTCCATGCCCCGACGAATCGATATTGACGACGATTCCTGGTACCAGCTGGCCTGTACTTGGAGAAAACGATCCCGAGTCGCCGTCTGGCGGAGCATCTACAAGGTCGGGCGTATGGTCGTCCTTCATGACCGGTACATCGTCGACAACAAGGGAGAGATGAATATGCCAAATGGTATGCAAAGTGCAGCCTGATACATACTTAGTCGGGTACTGGGCCTAGAGGGTAGGGGCTGCAGCTACCTGGTTGCATGCGCGGAAATCAAATAGGTTCCCGTCCGTTCTCCAGAGATACGTCATTTCCCAAGGTTGAGACTGTTGAGCAATGATGGGACAATTGAAAAGTTGGAGATTGTTGAGACCGACGATCGATGAATTCGATTTAAACGAGTGAATAACTGACAAGGCCTAGTATGGACTAAAGATCCGTTTTGTGCAAGTCGCAGCAGGCCGGAAAAATGGAAGTCCGATAGAATTCATAGTCTGAACGCGTTTTTAACTCCATTGCCAAGTAATGTTATTCGGTATTAACTCTCTTTTTTAACACGGCTCTGACTACCGAGAAAGCGTCATCGGTAAGCCGACTATCAAGATTTCAACGCCGTGTACACATCTTCGGCCCTTCCGCGGCCTCGGAAATACTCATCTCCCTCGTGG
>JAKTUT010000032.1:0-144792 GCA_030556845.1 Sugiyamaella floridensis | reverse complement strand
CAGTGCAACTTATCTGGTCATTTTTTTGGACTGTTTTTTTTTGTATTCTTGTAGCTCTGCTCTACTATTATGAAGGCTTAGGTCCGCCTTGTTCCATCGCACGGCGGTGCTGCGCGCGGCTAGTAGGCCCAGAGACTAAGAGAAAAAAAATATATTTCACCCCTGAGAAATACAAAAAAAAAAAGATTTCTTAGATCTCTACCTGAACCTTCACCAGGACAAACCAAAAACAAAAACTCACAACCTACGAAACTATGCGTATCAAGAAGAAACATCAGGCCGGTGCGGCCAAGAACTTCATCACACGAACTCAGGCAGTCAAGAAACTGCAGGTATCGTTAGCCGACTTCCGTCGTCTGTGTATCTTCAAAGGTATCTATCCGCGAGAACCTCGTAACAAGAAGAAGGCCAACAAGGGTTCCACAAAACCTACCACCTTCTACTATGCTAAAGATATCCAATACTTGCTTCATGAGCCTGTTCTCGACAAGTTCCGTGAACACAAGATCTTTGCTCGTAAGTTGTCTCGTGCTCTGGGCCGTGGAGAGGTTGGTGACGCCAAGCGTCTTGATGATAACCGTCCCCGTTACCGTCTCGACGACATCATCAAGGAGCGTTACCCCACGTTCCAAGACGCTCTTCGTGATCTAGATGATCCTCTTAGCATGTTGTTTCTGTTTGCTGCTATGCCTGCTACCAACGCCGTCTCTTCACGAGTCACTCAAGATGCCGAGAAGCTGTGCAACCAGTGGATGGCCTATGTTGCTCGCGAAAAACTCATTCGCAAGGTGTTTGTTAGCATCAAGGGTGTCTACTACGAGGCCCGTGTCAAGGGCCAGGACATTCGTTGGTTAGTGCCGTTCAAGTTCCCGCAGAATGTGCCTGATGACATTGATTTCCGCATCATGCTCACCTTCCTTGAGTTCTACACCACACTGCTACAGTTCACACTGTTCCGTCTCTACACTGAGTCGGGTCTTGTGTACCCTCCGCAGATCAACGCTGCTCGCCTCAAGGGAATTGGCGGTGTCTCGGCCTACATTCTTGAATCCCGTCAGCCTTCTGCTTCTGCGTTGCCGAGCCTGCCTACTCCTGTCTTTTCCACAAAGGCCTCGTCGGCTAAGCTCAAAATGGACAAGGTCCTGAGTGCTGACAATGAAGCGGATGACACCGAGCAGAACGGCAACAGCGATGACCTTGACGAAGACGATAACGACAAGCTTGACACTTTTGAGGCTCTGCCTGCCACCGAGACGGCTGCTAGCGATGTTCTTGCTCAGCCAGTTGACTCGGAGGACTCTGAGGGATCACTTTTCTCGGGCTTGACGTTTTTCGTGGGCCGTGAGGTGCCTCTTGATATCCTCGAGGTTCTTATTGCTGCTTTTGATGGAAAGGTTATTGCTGAGAGCGCCATTGATGAGCTCATTGACAACGAGGATGAGGATGCCTCAAATGATGCTGCTGCTGCTGTCAGCAAGGTTGACCTCAAGTCAGTGACCCATCACATTTGCGACCGTCCTGCCCTTTCATCAAAGGTTCCTGGCCGCACTTACATCCAGCCTCAATGGATATTTGACTCCATTAACAAGAGCCAACTTCTGCCTGTGGCAAGCTATGCTCCTGGAGAGACGCTGCCTCCTCACTTGAGTCCATGGGGAGACTCTACGAACTACAACCCTGAGGCACCTTTCGAGGGCTTTGAGGATGAAGAGGACGAGGAGGATGAGGAAGTTGAAGCCGAAGAGGAGGATGCGGATGAAGACGAGGAAGATGAGGATGAGGACCCTGAGGATAGCTTACAGCGCCAGAAGGAGCTGGAGATGGAGGCTGCTGGTGTCAAGTTCTCTGAAGCCGGTACCGATGCATCGGCCAAAAAGCGCAAGAAGACTGTCCAGGACAAGGAGAAGGAAGAGAAGGAGCTGCGCAAGATCATGATGAGCAACAAGCAGAAGAAGCTGTACAGCAAGATGCAATACGGCATTGAAAAGAAATCTGCTCGTGAGGAGGAGCTACGCAAGAAGCGTAGAAAGCTCGATGCTGTCAAGGCCCAGCTGGCCAAATAGATATAAAGTGGCATAGGCTTATTATGCCTGTTTTACTGCATTAATAAATGGATGAGTTTGAAGAGAGAGAAAGAGAGAAGAAGGTACTAAGAAGGTCCAAAACGTACAAGAATAATTATATACATGAAAACATTACATCGTATCTATCGAGATCGAACCCGGGTATCAAAGCTGTTACGGTCAGGCATTTTGAGCTCAAACAGGCCGGCCATCTCGGCCTGGAATTTCTCGAGTTGTGCTGTGCACTTGTTAATGCTCTCGAGATCAGTGACATTCTTGACATCTATTGATGCGACAATTATCCATTGGCCCGATTTGTCCAGCAGTTGTAATGGTCGAACACGGCCATTATCGGGCTCTAGAACCTGTTCATCAACGGCCATCATATCGTTGGCTTCGACATCAATGACCTCGTCGGACTTCTCAGCTGTCTTTTGTGTACACAGGCGGTATAGGCGCACGACAATGTCATCAAACACGTACTCATAGCCGTTTAGCCAGTATTCATACTCGAATTTGAAACCAAGTTTCGTCATGAACGCCGCCAGTTCACCTTCGACCAGCCGTGATGATAGAATCGATTGTGATGTGACCTTACGTTTGCCAGCCTCTGGTACTTCGCGGATCCGCAGTGTCCATTGGCGCTCATTGACAAGTTGCTGGTCGTCATTGAACCCAGAAGCTTCAGCAAGCTGTGAATTGGCACCTACAAGACTGCAACTTGAGGTGATGCGATATTGTTCGATTTGGTTTACTTCCCCAGCTGCTAGCACTGGTGAAAACGGGTTCAATGGTACCCAGACCACGCAATGGTCAAACACCCGTGTTGGCTTCATGCCCGATAATGCTGCCAATGTGTGCATCGTGATGCGTATCTCGGCATCACGAATAGCACCCGACAATGACAGTTCTTGGATCATGATATGAAGCAGAAAAGTGGTGTATAAATGATCGTTTGGGTTTTCTGATGGAGCAGACGCGGCGCGCTCAACTCACCAACTAACTTCCGACCCTTAAATATATATTATTGTTCCCCTGAATTTGCACTGCCCTTCATAACCACTTCGACTCAATGACAAAGTTGAATCCCAAAACTGTGGATCGCGATTTCCATGGCGTACCGGGCGCCGTGGCTATCAGCGTCGGTCTTCCAGTGGTCATTCTTGTGTTGTACTTCTCCTGCAATGCCAATGGATGCCCGGCTTCATGGACTTCTCTTGGTCCATACCGAGACCAGCTTGAGGACACAAGCTTTTTTTCACTCGAGGCTGTCTACGCGTACGCTGCATGGCTCTGTCTATTAGTTGTTCTGGATCGTATTGTTCCTGGTGAGGAGATCGAGGGAACTTTGTTACGTGATGACAAGACGAAGCTCAAGTACAAGTTCAATGGGTTTCACGTTATTTTGACGCTTGGCACAGTTCTCATCGCACGGGCATGGCTGACGGCAGGTGCTCTGCCCGAATTGGCTTTTGTTTATGAGCACCTTCTCGAGCTCATTGTCGTTGCCATCTCGGCCTCGGTCATCATCGCTACCTATGTGTACATTGTGTCGTTGCTACACACTACCGAGCCTATTCTTGCACTAGGAGGCAACACGGGCAACCCCATCTTTGACTGGTTCATTGGCCGCGAGCTCAATCCTCGTATTGGCAATCTTGATATCAAGATCTTCCTCGAAATGCGACCAGGCCTGTTGCTATGGGTCATCATTAACCTTGCCATGGCACATCACCAATGGCTAAAGTATGGCTATGTCAGCGATTCCATGGTACTCGTGTGCTTTTTCCAGGGATATTATGTTGTGGAGGGCACGTTCTACGAAAAGGGACTTCTCACCATGATGGACATCACCACAGACGGTCTCGGGTTCATGCTGACGTTTGGCGATCTGGCCCTCGTGCCATTTACCTATACTATGCCCAGTCGGTTCCTAGCAGATCATCCAGTGCATCTCGGCTGGCTGGGCGTTGCTGGATGTATTGGAGTCAACGTTGTTGGTCTTCTCATCTTCCGTCTTGCTAATAACCAGAAAATTGCATTCCGCCGAGGCGACCCCGGTACCGAGCACTACAAGTACATTGAAACCTCCACAGGCTCCAAGCTACTGGTGTCCGGATGGTGGGGAATGGCACGACACATCAACTATTTTGGCGACTGGCTCATTGGCTGGTCATTCTCGCTTCCCACGGGTTTCACTACACCCATCCCATACTACTTTGTATTGTTCTTTGCGACACTCCTCATCCACCGTGAGCGCCGTGATGAGGCCAAGTGTGCCGATAAATACAAGGAATCATGGGTCAATTACAAAAAAGCGGTTCCATATCGCATTATTCCGGGAATCTACTAACCATCTCCTCCATTGTATCTAATGTAATACACGCCCCATCAACTTCAACATGATTTGCCACTTGTTAGAAACCAACATTTGTACAACTTAATTCTTTTTCTGTCGTGTCGACTTAGATAATTCAATTCGTCACTTGTCATTTTGTTTTTTGTAATGCTGCGCAATGAAATCCCCCGCCGAGGGTTCACTGCTTCTTCTTCTTTTCGGCTTCAGGAGAGCCCAAATCCTCGGTAAACGCAATCACTACATATCCAATCAGCACGATGTTGGCCACAAGTGCCGCAATGCCTCCAGCGTATAGATCATTGCCATCAAACAAACGGTGAGCCACAAAGAATGCTGTTAACGGCGCCACGATCATAGCAGCCGTGAAGAATATCAGCTTATTGATAACAGTTCTGTGTTAGGTCCAGTATACGTTGTATGGACGGTGCTACACACCTGGGCACATCCACACGAGCAGCGGCCGATGACATTGCGAGAGTAAGTCGAGGGGATAGGCAGCGGAATGGTTTACTTGAAATTCATCGTCGCGGCTAACATATAAATGAGGGTTGGGTACTTTTCATGAACTTAGATACCTTAACGACTAGCAATGAGCTCTAGGGATCGGGTGCCCCGCCCCATGGCATTGCGTAGCGTGCGACGTAGTGTATCGCAGTATCAGGTGCGCAAGACATGGGTCAAGGTATCGGAGATGGGCCAGTTTGAGATGAAGAAGGTGCTGAGCGAGGCTATTCCAGCAGTCGTAGATCGCGTCGCACCCGTGTCACAACCCGATGTACAAAAGGCATTGGGGCAATTGGTGTCAAGGTACGATTAATTTTCCATGTATTCACGCGCTTGAATCTAACTCAGGGCGAGTCGACGATTGTCGCGATCTTATGTACCACGAAATCACCGGGATACTCAGTATAATTACGACAAGATGATGATCCAGCGTGAAGAACTACAAGGTCGCCTTGGGCCACTTCTCGAGCAGGAAGCAGCACTTAAGAAGGAGATAATGGTAGAGCTTGAGTGAGTTAAATATGCTTGGATCTTGAGTTTATACCTATAATCTTGGTCAAGGCTAACACAGTAACTTACGACAAGATCGAAAGTATCTTGAAAAAGTTCAGCGTGAGACGGCGCTCGTGGGTGGTTCAGAGCCAACGGTATGTTTTTATTTTGGAATCATGGGCCTTTTGTTTGTTCTCTGCTAATACAAAGTTACCAGTTACCAAGTTCTCACAAATCGCTGACCGTCCAGTGGACATAGACTATAAGGGACCTCATGAGCTCGACAAAACAGGTGCAGACACAGTTGCGGCAGATCGCGAACTAGAGGCCGTTTTAGCACGCATTGCCCGTCCAGTTGCTGCTCTGCGCGCAGCACTCGCTGATACAAGGCGACTTGTTGATGTCTGTGAGCGTGTTTCAGAGTTGGTGGATCCTTAAATTATGCGGATTGAACATTATGACTTACGATTGACGATTTATGAACAATGTTCTGTATTATGAAATTACTCTATAAATTTGTCTAGTAATTAGGTAAAGATATTGATTGCTATTGAGGTCTGTTAATATCTGCTCGTACCAGAACAGTACCGTAAACTATTTAACTATCTGCCAACAATGATATCAATAGCATGGAGTATCAAGGCAATTACCTTCACAAGAAACCCAAATATCCCGTGCGTAATATGGGTCTTTCAGATGTTTAGATTCTTATTTTGAGCGCAGGTTGTTCTCCCTCCTAGAATGGTTTCTAAACAGACGAGGCTCCTCGTTCTCATGCTCCACACTTGTCGTATTTTTCTAGGCTCTTAATTTATTTCTTGACTGTTATAATCTTCCATTTAACAAACGTGCTGTTTTTAAGATGTAACAACAGAGTACATCACAAATACTTCATCTTGGTGAAAGCCCAGTGAAAGTAGATCTTGTTTAAGTGGAATAGACGGTAGTAATCGACATGCATCCAAGTTGAAGGACTACACTTTTGTCGCCAACGCACTGATACTACATGCTCTAAATTCCACCGTCTCGTTTATACTCAGTACATGACGTCAATGGCATAACTGTAACACAAACTAATGGTACAACCAAACTTACTCACTCGCTACCGTCAATTACCCCTGAATCGCTCCTTACCCTTTTAGGCGGGATGCGACATACCAGAATGTTGGGTTTTCGCACACTCATGTACGCTAAACTCTCTATTCCCCCTTACGGCACAAATTGTAAATGAAACTCTTGCCGCCTTCTGATAATAAAATTTTGTTTCCTCCATACACCACTCGTTCCAGTCGTCACTTCTCCTTCTCCCCTTCCCTTGAGGAACTGGCGCCGCACTGCTGATAAGCCAGCCGCTTCCATTACCCGGCCCTCCTGCTCCTCACCATTAAACTCGCCCCGTTTGCTTCTGAAATATCCTTTCGTGTCTTTCCCACCTCTGGTAGTACACGTCCAATTGTCGTTTGCTCCATTGGCCAAGTCGAGGCGTGTGATTTGCCCTTGTTATTGGGATCCTCTTCACTTGCCGTCAATTGCATCCGGTTTTTTCCGACCGTTGTGGCTTCATCCCTGGAGCACACCTGAGCACAGCTATTCTCAGAAAGTGGCACATCTGTTTGTCCTGAAGACTTGATTGTCATCTGCTTGTCATTGGCAACAGTCTTGTTTTTTTGTGTATTGACCGTCTCTTATTCAACTGGTCATGAGTACTACTGCTGCTAGAGGTACACGCCAACTGTCGGCTTCTGGAAAGAGCGGCCGTCGAGGCAGTGCCGCCAACGACTCCAGTGGCCGGGGCGCTCGCAATGCGTCGACGTCGGGCCCTTCGAAAGTCGACCGCAGCACCGCTTCTGTCCCTGTTGGTACCAACGGGTCCAATGGCACCAGCACCACTACCAATGCCTGGTCGAAGCCTCTTCAGCCAGCTCCATCTGTGACTACTGCTCCAGGATCCAGTACTCCGGCGCCTAACTCTACTGCGACCACTGCTGCTGCTGCTGCTGCTTCTTCGACGTCTGCAACATCAACCTCGTCAGCAACGCCTGCTCCCTCTCCTGCAGCTACCGTGCGCATTGACTCTCCAGATGGCCACATGCACGATAGATTATTGTTCTTGCTCGCCAAATCTGTGGGCTCGCCTGCCCTGGTCACTGTAGCCTCTGGCCAGCGTTTCAAGGGTGTGCTCAGTGCTGCGTCGACAACTGGCGAACTCGGTGTCGTACTTTCCGTGGCTCAGGAAATCGAGCCTGTAGCTGGCCTGGACGCGGACGCCAAGCCGCTATCGGCACAGGCCATCAACCGTCTTGTTATCCCGCCCAAGGATTGCGTGGATATCCAGATTGAAGCACCTGGAACTGCCGTCAAAGACATCCCTGTTGAGCCTCAGAGTTTCAAGACGGACACGGACATCTCGTCACGTACCGGATCTGGCCCCGTGGAGCGTGAACTGCAGCGCTGGACTCCAGAGCTACAGGAGGCGGATGACCTGTCCAAGACGACATTTGGCTCGCTCGAGGATTTGCCGTCCTCCAACGGTTCATCCTGGGACCAGTTCGCGACCAACCAGCAAAAGTTTGGCGTGGAATCGTCATACGACGAGCATTACTACACTACCGCTATTGACAAGAGTCACCCAGAGTACCAGCAGCGTGCTCAACGGGCTGAGCGAATTGCTAGAGAGATTGCTAGTGTATCGCATGGAGGTAATGTCCACTTGGCAGAAGAGCGCGGTCAGGTGATTGATGACAGTGGCCTTGACGAAGAGGATAAGTACTCGGGTGTAGATCGCCGTGGCCAGCAGCCTGCGCCCACTTCACAGCCAGCTGCTGTATCACGAACTGCATCACCAGCCAACTCATCCAACAAAAAGTACACACCCCCCGCATTCCGTCCTCCTTCGGGCGTCAAAACTCCTGGTATTCCTTATGACCCGGCTATCATTTCTTCATCGCTGGCAACTGGTAATACGCCGTCGCCTACACCTCCTGCAGCTGCATCAACATCGGGAGGAGCTGCACATGAAGGTAATGCATACACTGACTTCAAACACTTTGTTAGTGATGAAATCGCCCTTATGAATAAGAAGGATATCCATGGTCTTCGAAAGTTTGCTGAAGAGTTCAAGATCACACAGCCAGTTCCAGCAGACCTTGTGCCCATTCTCACCAAGGACAAAACGAAGCAGCAGCAGATAATGCAGCGATCTGCCGCCGTGGCTGCTGCTAGTTCTGCTAGTCAGTCACCGGTTTCAACCAACAGCAGCTTGGCTGGCCAGGTGCCAGCGGCATCTGCGTCTGCTGCCTCACATACGCCTACGGAAACGAAAGCCAAGTCTCCTGCTCCATCTGCGCCTGCGTCTGCGCCATCTGCTTCTCCTCCTGCGCCTGCGCCTGCGGCCGCCAAGGCACCCAAGGAAGCCAAGCCCAAGTTCAACTTCAATGCCCCTGGATTCAGGCCCAACCCCGCTGCATCTTCATTCACCCCCAACGCGTTTACGAACCCAGCTCTCTCACATGCGACGACGTCTTCGCCATCGCCCAGATCATCGGCAGTACCATCGCCTGATGTACGTGCCTCACAGGCGGGTCTCACTACTAGTACGCCTCGCCGACAATCGGCTACACCAGTTGCACCAAATGCATCACTCAATGCATCGCCAGCACCGATCCAAGCAGCAACTGTCGTGCGGCCCATTGGTGCCAAGCCACGTAAGGGCAAGTTCAACCCGTTTTTGCGAGCAAAGGCAGAGTATGACGCGCTAAAGGCCAAAGGCGATGAAGCCAGCAAAGCTCTACCTGCGTTCTCTATTGAACCTGCATTTGTGACACCGCCTACATGGACATCCACTGAGGACCGGTCATACATTACTCTGCTTGGCACTCTAGTAGCTGCGTCTCCACGCATTGGAAGCATTCCACGAGCAAGTATCGGCGCGATTCCTTTCAATCCTGGCTCGCCACTTCCTCTCGGTGTGGCAACGTTGGCCCAAATGCCTGCGTCCGGAACTTACGATGAGATGGGAAACCTCATTGTACCGGGTGCAGCTACCCCGATGATGCCAGGGGTCGTTCCAATGTATGCATCTTATGTCATGCCAGGGGTTCCGCCATATTCAAACCAGCCTATCTACCCTGGGCGCCAATCCATGGGTGCTATTCCCGGCTGGAATGGACAAGGATACCCGAGTCCTGGGCCAGGTGGTCGTGCAGGCTTTTATCCTGGACAGCCTCAATATGGGGGCCGTGGAAGTCTTCCTTCCAACCACCATTACCCACCTCGAAACGCATCTACCACTCCACAGGGAGAAAGCTAAAGCTAATCGACAGCTTTGACGAGCCGATTGGTACGATGTCTGATGGATAAAAACTGTGTGTATACTTACGCACCTTTGTGATTGACTGTATCGTTTGATAAGACTCAGTTTGGTATGGGGAAAACACCCTGGTCTTCAGTGGACAAGCCGAAGCTCCTGTTTTTGGTTCGTCTCAACCGCACTGGATCTGACGTTGGCGGTAGTAAATCAATTGTGTAGGCGTGAAGTCTATCAGTCAAGATATGTTTCGTATTTATAAAAAAATTAGCCATGTCTAGCATCTGATGATTGTTTGACTTGGTTTCCTAGCTGATTCTTCTCATATTTAGCATTTCCAGCCGTGGTGCCCAAAAAATTGAATATTTCTATAACTAACCAACTCGGAGATAGAACTCTTCCTACAACGAACTTATGGCAGTCCAACCTCGAGTTCACCAACTGATCTAGGGATCTGATTCATCGGGCTGTAAAGTATCTGTTTCAGCGTGGTAGTAGTAGTAGTATTTTGACTACTTTTCCTGTGGGTGAATTGTATACCACTGGGGTGCTAGTTAAGAGACTTCAGAGGCTTTTGGAGGGTCTTGATGGAGAGATATCACGAACTTGCCCAACGTTAGACACAGGCAATGAGCTCAGGATGGGTTCGTGGCCCACGATGTGGTGTCAATAACTGTCGTTCTCGACTATGGGCTTCAGTGGATGGTCGTAAAGTATGTCGGAATGGACATGTTCGAGAGGGAGGTCTGGAGATCGGAGAGGACGAGGATGATTACACTCAGGGTCAACGCAAAGTTCGCATTGGAAGTCAATTGGGTTCTCAGGCCGTTAAACCAAGCAAATCAAACATATTGTATGGAAGTGATGGTGTTGGTTTGTACATGCAATGTGCACAGTTGATTCTACGGCAGCAGATCCGGTTCCTCATTGCTGAAGTGCACGTTACGGAAGAACTTGAATCGGTATGCCGGGGGTTGTGGGCTTCGTATGTCGATTCCTCACGACTAGCCGGTGACCGACCGGCGTTGTTGAATGTCAAAACACACCGTGGCAGACACACGAGTACCGAAAAGAAGTACCGGACTCGTGCCTCCATCTCGCTACCTTCTCCAGCAACGCTCTCTGTCATATGCTACCTTGGGTGCTTGCTTCTAAGAAGACCTGTGTACATTTATGATATTGTGCGATGGATTCAGCGACTTCAGTTCCCTTATATTAATGCTGTTCAGCTGATACCGGCAGATATGCGCAAGAAGCTGCCTCAGGCTTATGTGTCTACACTGACTCCTGCAAACGCACCGACTATTGGTCGGTTCTACGAATATTTATATGCAATGGTCGACCTATACAACAACGAGACGAGCTTCAAGTTTCCAGCTCAACCATGGAAGCCGCTGGTGTTGAAGATAGTGCATGATCTGTTTCTTCCACCCGAGATTTATACTGCCACGGTTGCAATTATTGAAGCCCTTGATATGAAACTTGAGGTAGTTGGAAATGAACAAGTGAGTCATCGCAGAGACGCGACCGAAGTCCGCATTATGGCTGTTGTCATTGTGTGTATTAAACTCGGCTATTCCCCAGACGGATCTACAAGAATTCCGGCTTCCTCAGTGACGCCAGCTGCTCAACCGTTTGACTGGGGGTTATGGACAGACCTCATTCGCAAGGTGTGGCTTGAAGACGACGTATTTTTTGAGGCTAAAGGCCATGATATTGAGTATTGGCAGCGTGACAAGATGCAAAGATATCTGCAGTGGTACGAAAGCCTGTTGCCAAAGGATGCCAAGCCGTCGATGGCTCAGAGACGATTTCTTGACTTGTTTCCATTAGGGGAATATGGCACAGACGGTCGACCGCACAGGGGCACTTCGACTACGCTGACTCCCGAGATTCATGCAACAACAGCGGAGATTGCTGAGCTTCATCAAGCAATCCAGCGTACCTTGAGAGTGACAAAGTTTGAAGGTGAAAACATCGAAGCCGTCATGGTTCAGGGCCAAGTGCTGACACCTGGAGCCCGATACGAGTCTTACCGGCCTACTAGTGAGATCCCTGGGTTCATTCGAGTGTTGTACCAATGTGCAGCTGTTCTGATGGCAGTCGAGACTCGATCAATGCAGTATATGGTGCATCGCGTGGAGATGGAGTGCAAGCGGGCGAAATTCCTACCATGAGGTTCATGACCATTATTTTTATGACATTAATGATGAAATGTATAGATAAATTATTTAGACCGACATCTTCATTTCGATTTTGGATTGGGGCTTGTATCCATGTAGCACGAAGTCGTCGTATTTGAAATCATCAATATCCTTGATATCCCGCGCAAACGTCAGTTTGGGGAATGCATCTGGAGTCCGGGCAATCTGTATTTTAAGGGCCTCAACGTGGTTGGCATAGACATGAGCGTCTCCCATGGTGTGGATGAACTCGCCGCACTCGATGCCACAGACCTGAGCAATCATCTTGGTGAGCAGAGCGTACGAGGCGATGTTGAAGGGCACTCCAAGACCCATGTCACAGCTTCGCTGGTACATCTGGCATGACAGCTCGGGCTTACCGTTGCGGAAGCTGACGTAAAACTGTGAAAAAACATGGCATGGCGGTAGCGCCATGGATGGTAGATCAGAGGCATTCCATGCAGACATGATGATGCGACGGTCATAGGGAGTCTCCTTGATCTGGCGGATTACCTCTGCTAGTTGGTCAACACCCTTGCCTGAGTAGTCGGTATGACAGTCTTTGTACTCAGCACCGAAATGCCGCCATTGGAATCCGTACACGGGGCCCAGATCGCCCTGTTCACGGTGCTCGAGTCCTCGACCGTCGAGAAACTCACGGCTTCCGTTACCGTCCCAAATATGAACGCCCTTGTCAGACAAGAGGTTCGAGTTCGTGGCTCCCTGAACAAACCACAGTAGCTCTTCAAGAACGCCCTTGTAGTAGACGCGTTTCGTCGTCAGTAGCGGCAACTGGTCGTCCTTAAGACTGAATCGCAGTTGTGGAGGCGCAAAAAGACTATAAGTTCCCGTCCCTGTGCGGTCTGAGCGGAACTCGCCCTCCTCAATGATCCGCTGGCACAGATCGAGATACGCACGTTCTGCCGCGTTCTCTACGGGTTTCGTATCGGCAGTCATGGTTGTCAAGAGAGTAAGTGAATATTGCGTCTGCATTCCAAGTTGGCTTTCACTATATATGCAGATGGTTAACGATTGTACGCGTTAGTAGAATTTGTTGGCGTAGTATTCTACAATTGGGGAATGCTGATTATCGCACTCGGCCCCAGCCGCATTCCCCACGTTGGCTGGCGGGGCCCACGGAGTCGGTAGTTATGCCCAAGGAACTAATGAACTGTTTGTCAAAATGTCATTTCAGGTATTTTAAAAGTCGTATTAAATTTTGGTAAATTCCTGGTATGAAAATGACACTGTTGTCCATCAACTTGTAATCTTGGTGTCAGCTCGTTTTATTCTTGATTATAGAATTTTGTGAAAAAGGCCTGTTTAAACGAGCAAAATAGAAAAAATATTGCTGGAAAGAGATAGCTACCATTTGATTTATAAAGCGAAAGTATTATGGTGAAGTTGATGAGTACCGAAACAGCAGTCGACTCTAATTATAGTTAATGAATCGGTGGACAAATGTCTATGTGTTTTTCGGCTCAACTTTAATAGGTTGTGTAAGATTACAGGGATATTGAAAGCAGTAATTGTGTGAGATTCAAAGTGTTCAAACAATTAAACTAGTTGTACAATATGAATAACAACACCAACCAGAAATCATTAGGAAAATACATCATTAAAATTACAGAAGCTAGAACACGTGGTCTGGCGCTTAGCCTTGTGCAGCAGACTCAAGGTAGGCCATATCAATTTCCTCGTCACGACCTTGAGCATAATTATTGGCAGTATACCTTAGGTACACGCACAGAGTGACAATGTCAGCTGCAAAACAAGCCATCATAGGCGTGAGGGCCGGATGAAGCTTACAAATGTATACAGCGACAAACGTCAGTAAATTGACGCCAATACCCCGCAAGTAGCAGTTTAGCAGGCTTTTATAGCCAAACATCAGGGATATCACCGAGTTTTGTGACCATCGGCGGCTCGAGTTCGGCAAATGATAGAGCTTTGCCGGGTCCAGGTGCGTCATAGTTACAAAAGACACGACGGACAAAAACATAGACAGGTGAAAGCTGCGGTATCGCATTTTACAGGCTTGTCGGCGTGACAAAAAGTCGTACGAGGTGCAGTTTTGGATGCTTGTAACAATTGCCATGCTGGATGCGACAAAGAAATAAGCCATGACAAAACAGGCAAATCGTAGGTCAGATATGATGACGAGCGTTCTAGTTTTAGGAGAAGTCGATGCGGCCGATTGTCTAGCTATCCACCGACGGTAGACAAAGCGATATGCGGAATAAATGAGGCCCAAGTAAATGACAAGACATGGTGCAAACATGATCATGACTCGCATCAGTCGAAGCAGTCGCCGAGCCATTTTTGGCAGCTGGGGTGCAAACAGGTCCTGGAGTGGAAGAGGAGGCATCTAGAGACCCGAGAACGCCGGTGTCGCTGGAAGCCAGAACGAGCGGGTCTCTGGGAATGGTCTATTCGCTGTTTAATTCGGACGAGGTTGCGACCATATAGTGTTTATAAATGAGTTAAGAGAAAGAAAATAGACATGAAACTGAAACGATTATGCGAGCGCCCACGTGTTGCTTTTTTTTGGTCGTGCTGCAAATGGCACCGAAGAGCGACACCACCCTCTGTTTTACGGGCCGATGGCAAGTAAGGACTGGCCCCGGATCCTGGAGTCTAGTAGAAGGTTATTTTTAGGGGAAAGTGTGACACCAGCAAGGTGTGAATTTGCCTGTTCCCAGCCCCCTAGTCTTCATATACGGCACCGGCACCCAAGCAAGTGAGCATGGAGTGGCTTGGTGAATGCGGCGGTGCGTCCCATCCCAAATCAAGTCTTGGCAACGCTGCGATGCAAATCGTCCCGACAGCTTCGAGGCAGTTCTAACTGGAGAGCCAGACACAAAACTAGGTGTGGGGCTCGAGGTCATGACGTAAGACAAGATTGCAGATGACAGTGGGCATATTGAGCGGGGGTACACCAGCGGGGCGGGGTATGGACCGCAGAATGCATATTGCGTGCATTCTTTTTAGGTCTCGTACTCCAAAAAAAAGGTTGCTGCTACCCTATGGGCAGTTGATGCCGCGATGTGCTATTTTAACTCGCTGCATGTATCTGTGGTTCTAATGCAGGCTGCTACCCTTTTAGGTAACCTTGCATGCAAGTCAGTGCCAAACGGCAGCCAGGGGGGTGGTGGGGAAGCGCGGACCAGGTTCCATGGCACAGGACCGGGATTTTTCTTGTTGGCAGCAATTTTGTCTATTAATTGGAGCCTGTATCCATAATTAGGTGCACTTATATCAAGACTATACTGAGCCACTTTGGGGCTGAGGAGACCAGGATATAGGCGGGGCTGAGGGGACCAGAGGACCGGGACAACAACAAGAATGTTTTTTTATAGCTGTTTGTCAGGTAACTGGGATGATATAGTTATCTACAGTGTAGTATTACTGTTAAAGTGTAAGAGCCGTATTGTATGTAAGAACTGTGTACACTGTCACTGTATTCCTGTAAGAATTGTATTCACCGTATTCACTGTAACACCGTAACACTGTCATTGTATTTACTGTTCACTATAACTTATTCACTGTACAATAATAAAGGAAATGTAAAATACAAAAATCAACGACAAACTACATCGTGAAGTCACTTCCCATATGTCTAAATATCCTCTAAAATTATAGACTGCTTGCCATTTCCTAGGCCCTCGGACTAGCCGTACCTTTTTTCCAACTACCCGGCCTATGACTCTATACAGCGATACCGGCGAACCCCACACATTTTCCCTTTGATCTGACACTATCATCCTTTCACAAAAAAAACTCATCAATGATAGCTAGAATCAGCACACGGCCAGCGCTGGCCGTAGCGCACCCCGTGCGGAATACGCGCCTGAACTCGTCCATATCGGCTATGGCCTACAAGGTGCTGCACCGGAACACGAAGCAACCGCCGCTGCCAACTATAGAGACACCCAGCTGGTCCACCAACGCCGCCATCTCGTCCATTTTGTACGAGATGCCCGAGAGTCGTCCGGCTCCCGCCAAGTCCCACGTCCTCAACTGTCTGGTGCAGAATGAGCCCGGTGTGTTGTCGCGTGTTTCGGCTACTTTGGCTGCTCGAGGCTTCAACATTGACTCGCTCGTTGTGTGTAACACCGAGGTCAAGGATCTGTCTCGAATGACCATTGTCCTTGAGGGAGCCGACGGTATTGTCGAGCAAGCTCGTCGCCAGATTGAAGATCTGGTGCCGGTTTGGGCTGTTTTGGACTACACCAACTCGCCCATTGTTCGTCGCGAACTGCTACTCGCAAAAGTTTCACTTCTCGGCCCCGAGTACTTTGAGGAACTTCTCGCCCATCACGGCCATGCGCAATCGGTAGCTGCAGGCGAGACCTCGGCGTCGTCGCCGCCTCCTTTTGCCGTCAAGGACTACCACCCCAACAACATCCCCTCGTCGGCAGCTCTGCGTCATAAGCATGAGCATCTCAACGCCATCCAGCAGCTGGCCGCTCAGTTTGGCGGTAAGGTCGTCGACATCTCGGATCGCAACTGCATTGTCGAGCTGTGTGCCAAGCCTGACCGTATCACTGCCTTTACTCACCTGCTGCAGCCCTTTGGTATTCTGGAGCTCGCCCGTTCTGGTATGATGGCTCTCTCCCGCACTCCACTCGACCAGGGCGCTTCGACCGAGAGCGCCAAGGATGCTGATGGTCAGGTCGACCTGAGCACTCTTCCTCCTGGTTAATCGGGAGTATCTGTTGTTGCTAGTAGCAGTTGCTTCTGTGCACTTTGATGATACCTCTGTAGTTTGAGTCTTTGATCTCTCGACTAAAATGTATCCATTTTGAAGATTTCCCATCACTAGGTATCAATTAGAACAATCTCCTAACTAGTTTGTAATGTGATTGTGGGTATCAACAACTGACCTCTTGAACATTAAAACAGCTTCAGTACCATTTCATATCCTTCCTTATGCATTACAATATAAATAAAATAAGGGTCATGAACCAATCACCTATCCCCGTCCATCACCTCTACACTCCTTCACAGTAGACCACGAGACCGCAGCTCTGTTTCACCCTGCGCTGGTAGGTCCGTCAGCAGCATTTCACCAAGAGGTGTCACAACCTCTGCATCTACCACAGCTTCAACTCGCACCGGCGACGACCCCGACACAACCACCTCCCGCATTACCCGACCAAACACCGCCTGGTCCAGGACTTCCACAGGAACTGAATCCACGTGGAACTCGGCAACATACGTGCCCTCGTCTTCGCCAATTTCTGTGGCACAGGGAATCCACTCATCAATGACAATATGCGCAAACAGCTCGCCATGGGACAACAAATCGGCAAATCCACGTGTGTACGGAACCTCGATGAGCACGTCTCGGTCAATATGTATTGAAGACGGCACAGCAACAACCACCCGTACAAGAGCGCTCACCCGCGGCGTCTGATCAGGCCGGTGAAATCCAGGCAGTCCCGAGCCAGGGAAGTCGACGCGAAAGTCGTGGAAATCAATACTCTGGATGAGCTCATCCGACGACGACTTACCGCGAAACGGAAATGACAACGACATTTCACATAGTGCATCGGCCAGCCATTCCGGTGTATCTGCGGGTTGCACCTCTGCTCCCTCAGCCCAGATGTGGTTAACATCTCCTGCAAGGTATCGTGATGCAAACTCGTCCAAAGGAGACTTTCCTCCATCACACGGGAGCAACAGTTCTACTGGCAGCTGAGACAATTGTGTCGATACAGAAACATTGATGAGCCCGTGGGGAACAAGCTCAACAGGGTCAGACGAGCCGATTGACACAAACTGTGGATCTACCCGATCATGACCTTCTTGGCATCCATCAAGCATCAGCTGCCAGTTGAATTCGGGAATAGATGCAGCGATAGCCAGGGGATTCTGCACAGTGACTGATGCCGACACTTTTGTGCCTGATTCAGGATTTGACACGATCTTGACATTGTTGACCTCAAGTCCTAAAAGGCCACCGGGGCGTCCATCAGGGTCTTCGTCATTGTCATTGATAACTTGCTTAATAGCAACATCAAAAGGACCTAGTGCAAGTCCCCATTTGTGGATCTTGAGTCGTGTATGGGCCTCAAACGCCATTTTCTCGCTGTACAGAATCTTCTGCACTATAGTGGCCATGATTGAAGCGCTTCCAAAGTCATACAACTCTACAACATAGTCAAACTGGGTGCGGTGGCCGTCCACAATATCAACAATCATAGCGGGCACTGTGGCATTGGCCGTCCGAACAAGAGTCTTGGTAGAAACACCACCATCTTCATCATCGTTGTCTTCTTGTTCAAAATACACAGCAACCGTCTGGTTCTCAACAGCAATACTTTTCCAAAGCTGAGCACCATGACGCAGTAGAGACGTTCTCCAACTGTCTCCCAGAGCATGGACATAGTCCACCTCAATGTACCCCGTGACTCGTAGGTTAACGCCGTTGCCTGATAACGAATCGATGCCAATATCTTCGACTGTCAGCTGAGGAACTCGTGTCAACTCTTCTTGCAAATCGTTGAGACGAAGCAGGTGAATAAAGTAAACGAGCAGTCCTAGAAGAGTTCCCGTAATAAGTAGTTTAATAACAAAGGCCCCTGCTCCTCGGAACGGTCGCGATCTTGAGTATTCGGCATCATCTGCTGATGCTTGGCCAGGACCTCGTCCAGCTTCAACTTCACCGCTGATTGCTAGGTATTCTGGTTGCTCATTTTCCGGTACCAGAAGTGGTTGCGACTCATCTGCTATCTCCTTCCCCTTGTTCTTTCTGTCGGTTGAGGAACCAGGCATGGTCCTGTGGTGACGACAGAGCGACTCTTAATACAAGAGCTCAACAAATGGCAACTATAAAAAAATACGATTTACCCAACTCCATACGATTTTACCTCAACTCCAACTTTTTAAGCGTCTTTGCTAAACATAAGTTAACCTTTTCTCAGACAACTAATTAAGAAAAAAAAATTTAAACAATAATCTTGACAAGTTGATACCGATTCAAGTAGTTGTGAACATTATAAAGATACTACAGCGGTAGGAAGCAAGCAAAAAAAATCTCCCGAGGGTGAATCGAACACCCGATCTCAAGATGACAATGAACCATTACAGTCTCGCGCCTTAGCCAACTGGGCCATCGGGAGCTTGTTGTGTTAGCGGGTGAACTTGCATATACATAAGGGTCTGCGCTTGTCGGACCATTGAATATGAAACCATTGCAAATTATGTTTAAAGTCTGCCAAATAGACTCAAGACGACCATCTAGAACTACTATAACCTTATCTATGTACGTGACTTAATACTATAGTCTTGGTTTCCCAATTGTAGGCTTGTAGCGGTGTCGGTACACACTTTCATACGTCCGATCCCCAACCCTGAATTTTTTCCAACCCCTGAAAGCTTGAAGAACTCATACTTTCCATCAATTCTTCTTCTACCATTTAACAATGCTATATCTTGTTGGCCTTGGTCTATCGCACGAAACTGACATCACCGTCCGTGGCTTGGAGGTTGTTAAAAAATGCAAGCGTGTTTATCTCGAGGCGTATACGAGCATCTTGATGGCCGCTGACAAGTCGTCGCTCGAGTCCTTCTATGGCCGTGAAGTAATTCTTGCTGATCGTGAGCTCGTAGAATCGGGCTCAGACACGATTCTTGAGGGCGCTGACACCGACGATATTGCGTTTCTCGTTGTAGGTGATCCATTTGGTGCCACAACGCACACTGACCTGGTTATTCGGGCTCGTGAATTGGGAATCAAATACTCCACCATCCACAACGCTTCAGTCATGAATGCCGTCGGCGCCTGTGGTCTGCAACTGTACAATTTCGGTCAGACTGTGTCGCTTGTATTCTTTACCGATACGTGGAAGCCTGACAGCTTCTATGACAAAATCATGGAGAACCGCAAGCTGGGGTTGCACACACTACTACTGCTCGACATCAAAGTCAAGGAACAGAGCATCGAGAACATGGCGCGTGGACGTCTCATTTACGAGCCTCCTCGTTACATGAGCATTGAAACAGCTGCTGAGCAACTGCTTGAGATTGAGGAACTCCGTGGAGAAAATGCTTATGGGCCTGAAACGCCCTGCATCGCGGTGTCTCGTCTCGGTTCACCCGAGCAGACGATGCGATCTGGAGTTCTCGGTGACATGGTTGAGTACGAAAGCGGTGCACCTCTGCACTCGCTCGTTATTCTCGGTAACCAGGTCCATGACCTCGAAACCGAGTTCATCATGGAATTCACATCTGAGCCTGACAAGTTGCGCAAGGCCATTGCTGCTGATGCAAACAACTTCAAGCGTCCTGCCCCTGTGTTTGCTGAAAATGAAGACGACGATTAATCAAATCCGTCCTGTGACCAGTCCAATGCCAGAGCCCGCTTCTTGACATCGTTTTTATCCTTGCAATAATCGCAAGCATAACTACACCACGAAGGGTCCGGTCTCGTAGGCGTCGAAGTGTCAAAGTACCGCGCCAGCAGCAGATGCCGGCATTGCGATGTTGACTCGCAGAACTCCACCAGCTTGCCAAATCCCGCAGGGTCGTCGTCGTCGTTGGCCTCGTCGTTGTCGCCCCGGTTTTTTGGCTGTCTCTGCAGCCGCTGCAGACGCACTCCGTCTGCTCTTGAATAATATAGAATGCATCTGGCCGCTTTGCCGTCTCGTCCAGCTCGTCCTGATGCCTGCTGGTACGCCAATAGATTACTGGGTAGATCATAGTGGATGACAAACCGCACGTCAGGTTTATCAACACCCATGCCAAATGCGATTGTCGCAACAATCACCTGGTGACTTGCTTCGTTGTTGATCCAACGGTCCATGATACTTGCTTTCTCGGATGCACCAAGATTGGCATGAAATGGCATTGCACCAATGCCTCGTTCTTGGAGTTCCTTTGAGATAGTTTCAGTCATGTACCTGCGTCGACAGTAGATGATTCCTGCACCGGACGACGTCGAGTCAAAGTCTCGCCGCCGCTTCTCATATTGTTTCAGAAACTTTGCTATGTCGTCGAGAACTTCAACGTGCGAGCCAATGTACCGAACCTCGTAGTGCAGGTTTGGTCTGTTTCCTGAGGACGAGAACACTCGCAACTGAGGTTCGGCTGGAAGATTCAACGTCTTAATAATATCATCCTTAAGCTTCTGAGGAGCGGTGGCTGTGACAGCAGTTATCGGCAATGAAGGGTATCGGGCCTTGAAGTAACCCAGTTTGGCGTATTCCTTGCGGAAACTCTGGCCCCATTCAACACAGCAGTGAGCCTCGTCAACGACAATGCGATTGAGTTCTGCAGACTGGATGAGTCGATCTATAGCAGCTCGAAATGAGGTTGTAGCACAAAGTTCCGGCGAAACGTAGAGAAGACGCGTCTGAGGGTGTCCACGCGTCAGATCATTGAGGATCCGCCGGCGCTCGTCAACCGATGTCAATGTATTGAGAGCAACAGCATTGATATTCTGAGCTTGGAGAGCTTCGACTTGGTTCCGCATCAAGGCCACCAGCGGTGAAACTACTATGGTACAGCCATGGTCGACGGCGACAGCTGGAAGTTGGTATGTTAGAGACTTGCCATGGCCGGTAGGCAGTAGTACGAGAATATCATGGCCAGCAACAGCAGCATTGATGATATCTTCCTGGCAATCACGAAACGAAGGCTTGTTAAACACTTTGCGGAGTGTGAAGTGCACGTCTGTGATTGAGCTCGTTCTCCTAGCTGGTTGTGGTTGAATCATTGTCATTCATGGCGGAGATGTCTATAAGTTAGGACGCCAACATCGACGCGACTCAAACAAAACTTTTGTAACAAACGACCACCCAAGGAAACTACAAGTTTTAAAATATCAACATAATAAAATGTATAGTCTTCAAATCATTCAATTGACATAAATTAAGCTATCTTAAGTAAAAAAAAATGTATCCGTCCTGTGACATTCGACATCCTCCCCCTAACTGAATAGGAGCCACGATGCTAAACTTCCTAAAAGTCTGGATTCATTCTCGAAGGCAAAGAAACACATAGTGATTCTGGCAACGTTGCGCTATTAGAGCATAAACACACACCGTCGTGGCATAGCCTTCTGGGTTTTTGATCTAAGGAGAAAAAAAATTCGGCGGGAATGCCCTTCCTTATATATTCGTAGGGTAGGGGCTCGCCGTAGAAATGAGAAACCGAACTTCCTCGTTTCGAGACACAACCGCATTGATCTACAGCCATGAACCTGTTACAAAGGGGTCATCTGCTGGCAGGTTGTTTGCGGACCTCACGGCTTCTAAGAGCTCCTACAGCCCGCTTCCTCAACACACAATTCCGAGCTGAGGATCCATCCAAGATCCAAAAGTTAGATCGACCTCTAGGAGTTGCGGAACCACCAAGCGCTCATGATAATCAGGGAATCGACACACGTAGCTGGAAACAGCGCACAAAAGACATGAAGGACTACCAGCGAAATCTTAATCGACGAGAGGAGCTGACAAAGGAGTTTGCAAAGGGCTCCTATGGAGCCATCTACCAGTTCCGTGACACAGCAGGCAAGTTCTGGGTCCACCCTGGAGCACTTGTGCGAGCAGACAAGGCTTTATATATGCCAAATTTCTGGGGTCGGACCCTTGAAACGTTTGAAAAGTTGGGTTCGACAGCTGTTCTCCGCGGCAAAGTGTCGATTGTTCGAGTTTTCTCGTCCTATGCCGGTGAACAACAGACTCAGAGTCTTTTCGACGGTAATACAAACACAATTGCCGAAGATGGGTTTCAGATTGTGGATATCAACCTGCCAGATAGTAGGTTTAAGGAGTGGCTTGTCAAACTGTTCACTTCACGGATCCGCAAGGCGATTCCTGACTCGGCGCGCCACTCTCGCTATTTCATCTGCCGCAAGGGCGTCACTAACGCACTTCGTGACTCCATCAAAGCAGATAACATCTACGGAGGTTATGTGTATCTCGTGGACTCGGAATGTCGTGTACGTTGGGCTTGCTGTGGAACTGCTACTCCGGAAGAGAAGACCAATCTGTGGAAGTTTGTTCGTGCGCTCAACAACGAGGCCAAAGCGAATGAAAAGGCAAACTTAAAGTCAGGCAAAAGCGACGTCAAGTTGAAGTTCACCAGGCCTCAGCAGCAGCAGTCGTCGTCGGCTTAGTCTGGGGGTAAAAGCATTAGACACCATGGAGAGCTTCGCTTCTCCAACCATTACCTGTAAATAAGTTGTATGTACTATTTCTACCTCAAAGCTATCATTTTCTCATGTAATCTGTGGAGCAAAAAAGTATTGGACCTGTCTCTTACAAGTCTTGAGCAATCAATAATGTGTTCTATCCTAGAAGCTTGATCTCTCCAAAAAATGCTCTAGGAGGGGATTGAACCCACGACCGTCGCGTTCCTCACACGACCGTGACATTTGCATAAACGTCGTTGAACGGCTATAAGCACGATGCGCTAACCTCTGCGCCACTAGAGCGAGAATTGCACCTAGTAAGCATGTTATTTCTATAAGAGGTGCTGACGGGTATTATTGTGATCTCGACTAGGCATATCTACCACTTCATGAAGAAAACTGCCAGTGCGCTGCTGTCAAGTCCTATCTATCTTGGACCTTATTTGGATCTTATTTATCTTTATTTCACCCGTAAAGTGCTCACTGAGTTTGACCATTGTATTGATTGACTCGAACACTTATAATGGTCATATGGCTGCCATAGATATATGAATTGAACATATAGTGGACCACCAAGCCCCTGGATAACTTGTACTCTATAGTTAAACGGAATATTTAAGCACAAATAACTTTGAACATTGGAGAAACACATCAGTTGTATCTAGGCAAGTTTTTAGTCTTACGTGAACGAACCGTAAGTATAGACAAGATACTAGCAGCTTCTAGAGGGTATATCATCCGATGTAACCAAGTTATGTGTTAAGTCAATGCAATTGTATGTGTCGGAATACTGTCAGCCTTCTTGCCGTTAATCTCGTCTACCTCGCCTAGACGAATAGAGGTAGCACTGTTAGAGACGCAGAAGAAGTCATATTTTGAAACCGGCAGAAGATCAAATCACTGCGGTTTTAGAGCACAGGCACAGCAGTTAGCCCCTCAATGAGAGAATCATTGTCCAGAACAGATTCACTATTGAGTTGAACGGAACAGTGAAATTGACAGGAACAAAGTAGAACACAGCAACTGACGCTGCTGGCCATATTAACAGGCTTGTTCGTACCATTTGTATGTAATTCTGTGTTAGTTCAAAGCCCTTTGGTGCGGGTCTCCTCACAACCCACTTTGTTGATAAACGTATCGACGTCGACACCATCCCAGTACGCACTGAAAGAAACGTACATTAATATGGCAAATGGGTTTCCAATCAACTGGTCCGAGATGATTTTAGCTTGTGGTGTCTTGAACATGGCATTCAGTTGATCAGTCCATGTTTTCTGCGTTAGTAGTGCAATTTGAAGTGTGTCCTGATTTTCCGTGCCAGCCTCCTGATCCACCTGCTTTACGTACCGTCCATAGTCCATTGATTATTCCCCATACGTAAAATTTGACGATGCGGGATGGGCGAAAGCGCCGTGAGAAAGCCACCTCCACAAGGCCCTCCGAAAAGCCAGAAAGAGTGCTCGATACTAAGGCTGCAGCCCCGTGCGGACTCGTGCTGTACAAAGAGTCATACCATGCGTAACAGAGAATAACTAGAACCGCCTGAGACACAAGAAGCGCCAGTTTGGCAGCTATTGACACTGCAGGGACAGGACGTGCAGCGAAATCAGGAATCGGGTCTCCTTGGCGCCGGAGCTCAATGCCATTGTCATAATCCATTCTACCAACGAATTTGGCAATATCTACCAACTCAGCGGCTGGATCCAGTTCATTCGAGTCCTCAGAGCACCCGTGTTACGACCACGACCGTCTACTCTGTTCGCTCCAATGTTTCAGATATTATGGACAATAGCAACGTAGCCAGATTACCCCTGAGATGCCTGATACCCTTAACCGCCGGACATAGTATGTGGGGACCTCGTTACATGGTGCAAATTGTCATAAGTAGCATGACCATCATAATAAATGATGGATCGATGAGGACGAGAGAACTTGGACGTTGCGTAAAACCAACTTTTCATTACAATTACAAATTGATTCACTGAGGATAAAGACAATAGCTCTACAACAACTTCATTTGGTCCCCTACCCTGATCTGTATTTTCTGGCTGAGACGACGACGACTCTTTCAATTCTCACCAGAAATGTCCGGTAAAAAGGGTTCCAGCAAGAAGGATGGCTCTGACTTGGGAGCACGCAATGAGGTGAGTACATACAGCATTGAAGCTGTTATTTCTCTTTTTCCCCTCTAACTCAGGCGCTTCAAGCTGTGGTTCTTGCCGACTCGTATCAGCGCAAGTTCTACCCTCTGACTCTAGATGTTCCAAGAGTAAGTGAAAACTGTTCTTGAATCATAGTCTCCAATGTCTAACTCAGTGCCTGCTACCATTGGCAAATACACCGCTCATTGAGTATACTCTGGAGTTTCTTGCCACTACTGGCGTAGGTGAAGTGTTTGTGGCTTGTTGTGCGCATGCTGACCAGGTTGAAGAATACATCAACAGCTCCAAATGGAGTAGACCTGAGTCGCCATTCATTATCCACACAATGTCTCTGCCCGACAGTTTGTCGGTTGGAGACGTTATGAGAGACCTTGACACCAAGGGCATCATTCGCGATGATTTTCTGTTGATTGGAGGAGACGTTGTCTGTAACATTGACTTTGCAAAGGTGCTCAAGGCCCACAAGGAGCGTAAGCAAAAGGACAAGAATGCCATCATGACAATGGTACTACGAGAGGCAGGCTCGGCTCTGCACCGCACTCGCCAGAGATCCCATCCAGGTGTCTTTATACTCGATGAGAGCACCAGTAGATGTCTTCGCTACGAGGTGGCCAGCCTAGCCAACGACAGCCGGGCAGCCAAAATCTCCATTGACGCCGAGCTACTCAATGAGCACGAGAAGATTGCATTCCGTAACGACCTTATTGATTGCCAGATTGACATCTGCACTGTGGACGTTCCGGCTCTGTTCACTGAGAACTTTGACTATGACTACATCCGGCGCGATTTCGTCCGCGGCGTACTCACCTCGGACCTTCTTGGAAAGACCGTGTATGCACACATCCTCTACAATGATTATGCGTCTAGAGTCCAAAGCATCCAGACGTACGACGCTGTCAGTAAGGATATTATCTCGCGGTACACGTACCCCATCACTCCCGACATCAACTATCTCGACGGCCAAAGCTACCGCTACCAGAAGGGCCACATCTACAAGGAGGAAGGTGTTGTTCTAGCGCAGTCATGTAACATTGGCAGTGGAACCGTCATTGGTTCGGGGACTTTTATTGGTGATGGAACGAGTGTCAAGGAAACGGTCATTGGCCGCCGGTGTAAGATTGGTCAGAACGTCAAACTCGAGGGCGCCTATATCTGGGATGATGTTGTCATTGAGGATAATGCTGTTGTGAGCAATGCAATTATTGCCAACAAGGCTGTCATCAAGAAGAAATCAATCATCCAGCCCGGTGCAGTTGTGTCGTTTTCCGTTGTTGTTGGCGAAGGCCGCACGATCTCGAATGGCGTCAAGATTACTCGTAACAAGCGACGTGTAGATACGTCGGACGATGCTTCCTATGAGAGTGACAAAGAAGATGGGGACGAAGAAGAAGAGTCTGCGGCTAGTGAGGATGCTGATGATGAAGAGTTTACAGAGGCCCTTGTCGGTCCGGATGGACTCGGAGTTGTGTTCCACGACTCGGACGTCGAAGAAGATGATGATGACAACAGCAACGGTGACAACATTGATGGACTGGTGTACAGCATGGAATACCTCAATGTTTCGGATTCATCCATCGACAGCCAATCGAGCTCTGCTGCTGGTCGTCGGCGCCGTATACATCACCATCGAACGCTCAGTACAGCTAGTGCTACAACAGCTACGTCGGAGGAGAATGACGAGGAGGATTTCTTCAAGGAGGCACAGGCATCGATTGAGCGTTCCATCATGGATAATCACAGTCAAGATATTGCCCTTTTGGAGCTCAATACGCTGCGGATGACCATGAACGTACCTCACGAAGAAGTTCGACGGGCGACTATCCATGCTCTCATCAACCATATCGGCCGACTCATCAAGACAGAAACGCTCGATGCCAAAGAAGCAACAGTCACTGTTTTCACCAACTGGTCCATGGTGTTATCCCGTATCATGTTTGAGGATGCTGATCAAGTGAATCTGCTACAGCATCTGCAAAATGAGTGCAGCAGACAACAGCCCAATGGCAACAAGATTCTATTTTTTGCTGTTTCGACGCTGTACGACGAGGATCTTATTGAGGAAGCAAACATTTACACCTGGTGGGACAGCCCCGAGTCCACGGCTACCTCCGATCTCATTGCGGTGAGGGCTGTGGCAGCCAAGTGGGTCGAATGGTTGCGAACTGCCGAGGAGGAATCAGATTAAGACTAGAGCTAGATAGACTTGTTGTCGTATTTTACAAGAGGAAGCACCAATGAAGAAAAGAACACACGAACCAACAACTGTTCAAGCTATTTGTGGTCTCGTGCAGCAAATGTATGCCTCCTGCAGGGGTACTGGCATCGTTAGCCCTGGAATTTGCATATGACATCACCTCCTGTAGATTATTCCCTTCTGATTGGGTACTAGCAGGGGAGGGTGGTTAAGATTACAGTCACACCAAAAAAGAAGGCTGATTCTTTACACATTTGTACCGTGAAACCTAAATATTAGCGACATCAAAGTGTCACGGCCATGGACTACGCCCCGTTTCGCCGCCGGTCAAGCTACCATGGTGTGGTGATGGAATCAACAGCGGCCATGGTACCACCACCGTCACGACTCACAAATGGTAGCCGTAGTATCAGTGCCAATGGGATCGCGTGTGGAGACAACTCGAACAAACCATTTCAACTGCCAGTAGTACCTGGTTATAAGGACCTGAGACCCATCTACCCCTACTATTACAACAGTGTCAGCATGTATCGGGCCATTGTAGCCGAGACTGGCGAACCTGTGCTCATGAAGGTGTCCACCAGCGGTTCTCTAGAGGATCTCACTCGAATCCGTCATGAATGGAGCGTTGTATACCCACAGGGTCTTGAACGATTGTCAATTGATTCGGTTCCAGGGATCCTCCGTCCTGAACGGTGTCTTCGGATCTGTGACGACCCAGCAAAGGTCGTGCTCGTGTATTCAGACACCAAAAAACTCATTACACTTCGCGAGAAATACATTGCACCGCTACTCCCGTGCGATCTAGGTACAAGCACGCGGGCTGCCGACACGCCTAATCTCACTCAACGCAGCACCTCTGAACTCCGTGACATTCTCAGCGTTGCCATTCGCATACTCGAAACCATCTCCCATATCCATGACGACGTCCTCACTCATAACCGACTCACGTCTTCCACCGTTTTCGTCGATGAAAAGGGTGAGCCATACATCTCAGGATGGGACTTTAGCTTCCAACTCCGAGCCGAAGATACTTCCAGAGGCTACCGCAAGACCCACCTCAAGCAGATAACCGATTGCATCAGCTACGTATCTCCTGAGACTACATGCCTTGTCAATCGACTTGTCGACTTCCGAGCAGACTTCTACAGTATTGGCTGTATACTGTACGAACTATTACTGGGTCGGCTACCGTTCCGATCCCCGGATCCGTCTGAGATCTCACGAATGCATGTCCTACGAACTCCAATAGCTCCATCTCTATTGGCGCCCTGGATTCCAAAGACGTTGAGTCGCATAGTCATGAAGCTGCTTGAGAAGAACGCCGATGACCGGTATCAGTCGGCTCGGCTTATAATATCCGATCTCGAGACTGTTCGTGACAGACTGGACTCAGGAACCTTTCTTGAGGACGATGAGGCTATCCCTGGTCCACTCAAGAGCGTCTCTCCACTATTTATGATTCCTCAACTCATCTATGGGCGTGAACCCGAACTAGCCATCCTGCAATCTGTCTTCAAACGAAACACTGACAATGATTTCCAGTTCCTCTTTGTCATTGGCGAGCCTGGATCAGGCAAGTCACGACTGGTTGGGGAGCTGGAGCGCTCAGCTATCGCCGCTAATGGTTTCTTCTCTGTTACAAAGTACGATGAGTATCAGCGCGGCCCTCCCTTTTACACCATTGTCACTGTGCTTAAAGGCATTGTTCATCAAATATTGTCTGGTTCTATTGAGTCAATCACGCAGTGGCGCGACACTATTGTCACCAATCTCAAAGTCGATTTAGCGGTCCTTTTCGATGCTATTCCAGAGTTGAAAGAGCTGCTTGGCTACGAGTACCTGAAACTGCTACCCAAATCAAGGTTACTTGGACCTGTCAGCAGAGAGATGCAGTTCAAATTTGTTGTTAAAAGTCTGTTTTGTCTGTTCGGGTCACAGGGACTCACAGTGTTCTTGGATGATATCCAGTGGTGCCCACCAAGTGAACTCTCACTATTCCGTGAGTTGGCTCTATTTGCCAATGAGAATTACGATCAAGACGTCCACATTACATTTGTCTGTGCCTCTACACCTGACAGCTTTAATAGCCGGTCGGGCCTTGCGAGAATGGCGAATGAACTAAAGGGCCGGTATGAAGAGATCCAGCTAAACCCTCTTTCCTTTGAAGCCATACGGGAGATTGTCAATGACACCCTTGGAATCAACAATGCTCGGCACAGCTCCTATGCCAACCGTCGAAGGAGTCAGTCGACTGAACCCACCATCCCATACGGCCTTTCGGTAGCTGCTGTAGCATCTAATCCTGGTCCATTGAACCCGCCAGTATCGGAGCACATTTCCACTGTTCCTACAGATCCACAAGTGCAGTCTTTGTCAGAAACATTGTATGATATTTCAAACGGAAACCCGCTGCTGGTTTCGTGGCTACTGCGGTACGTCTACTATGAGCAGTATATCTACTATGACCATGCAAATCGTCTAAATGGCGGCGCAAAGTGGAGAGTCAACTTTGATGCGCTAAAGTTATCATCGTTCCCAACTTCTGTGGCTGACGTCGTAATCAAATTCATGGACAAGCTTCCGCCAGAGACAAGCTCCATTTTGAAGTATGCTGCGTGTATTTGCAGCAACTCATTCACTCTCGAAGACCTTGCTATCAGTGCTGATGTGTCGTTATCCGAAGCTGCTTCGGCTCTCGATGCTGCCCTCGACCTTCAGCTTCTGATGCCTACCAGCATTCACTGTAAGTTTCCGTTTTGTGATCCGGTTGGAACTACCAATATCGAGCTATATGATGACGAAATTCGTTGCGTCGCTGGTGCTGCAACTTATCGATTCTACCACGATGTTGTACAGCAAGCTGTGTATTCTAGGCTGGAGAACCATGAAGCCCTCGAGGTACATCGATTGATCGGGCTAAGAATTTTGGGAGCAGACAATTTAGCATCTATGTCAACCCATAGGATCTTGGAGGTCGCCAACCAACTGAAGAATGCAGCTTCGATTGTCAAGGAGGACGAAAAATCAACCTACATCGAACTGAACATCATGGCAGGAAACAAGGTGTATGCAATGTCTGATTTTGACATGGCGTATAAATACTTTGAGACTGCGTGGAATCTTCTGCCTGTTGACGCTGAGCCCAAAATTAGCAGAGAGATCAAGCTCAAGCTCGTGGAACTCCAATACAACCGCAACAACTTTGACGCATGCATACGGATGGTTGATGAAACCTCCTCCACCTGTGCAATCAACAAGGCTGCATTGCTCCGTGTAAAATCAATGGCTCTATATGGTCAAGGAAAGGTGAAGAAAGCCATTTCCATTGGGCTGACTGCTCTGACTCTGTTGGGGTTTGAGCTGCGAGACGATGGTGCATGGAATACAGAGTATTCCAAGAAACTGGAGCCTCGAATTCCTGCTTCTGCATCTGAGATCCGCGAACTTGCCAACTTCAAAAAGTCTACAGATCCGCGTCTCATTCTTGTCCAACAAATCATTTCTACTCTCAGTATCCAGGCCTACTTGGCGACTCAGAACGAGGTGCTCAAGTCCTTGGTGTTTACTTCTGTGATTGTATTTCTCGAAAGTGGTCCAACTGGATGCTGTTGCTTTTCGCTTCTATCGCTTGCCAATATGTTTCACAGAGATGGAGGCACGCGGAACTTAAACCTGGCCTACGAGTACTCTAAATTGGCCATTGTAATATCCGAGTCTGATGCCAACGTCAACACGGATTTTGGACTGACAATTTATGAGTACTATGCACTCACTTTGGGAACATTCTTCGAGCCTATCTCGGAGGTCATTCGGTAAGATGATGCGCGAGTTTTACAGTGCACCGCCTTCTAACACAGTTACTATGAAGTGGTACTTTTGTCGGATGAGGTTATTGAGGTGTACTATGGAAACGTCAGCTTGTCATAGTAAGTATTAGTGCCGTCGTGTATGTGTTTGCCCAAAGTCAGAACTAACAACAGCGATTTGAGAACGATCTGCCGATTTCTCTCTGGAGAGCCATTGAAAGATGTTATTGAATATTTTGAGAGGCGCAAACTTCCCCCTCACAATGACATGACGAAGCTTTGGATGTCTATGCATACACAGTTTCTCCTCAATATCACCGGATCAAGTGACACTTCACATCTCGATGATGTCTTTAGTATCGCCATGGGTGTTGATAGGCCTGAAGATGCACGGGCACCAGCAGTCGTCAAATACGCCTATTACGTGATGAAGTTGGTGCTGGCCGTTCTACACAGGTACAAGTTTGTGGCAGCTGCGATCATATCGAGGTACCTCCCTGAGCTGATTGAAAAAACCCCTGTTACTGTGTACCATATACTTGTCACGTTCTACGGAGCGCTGGCACTCATAGACAAGGATGACAAGACAGAGGAGGAGCAACGGCAGCTCAACGTGTTCGCAACAAATCTAAGAAACTGGACCAAGCAATGCCCTAGTCTGTTTCTGCACAAGTACTTGCTCGTCAAGGCCGAAATGTGCAGCGAAACGACTAATAGCATTTGCGTTTTGGATTTGTACGAGGAGGCAATCATCAATGCCCTTAATGGTGGCTTCATTCACGAGGCGGCTCTCATCAACGAGCGATGTGGCGAATATCTGCAAGTGCATTCGAAGCAGCGGAGCATCAATTACTTTAAAGAGGCCAGTCGTCTGTACAGTATTTGGGGTGCTAACAAGAAGGTGACAAAGCTGTCAGCCAAATTTGCCGAGTTACCTTCCCCGGCATACGAGCTATCGCGATTGAATTTTTCTTCGACAGATTTACACGCGTCGTCGTGTGTTGGAAGTATTCATGACCATCGTCAGAAAGGTCAAAGTTTTCTGCTTCAGAATAGCTCTCCGCTGCGATGGATTCTTTCAAACTTATTCCATGACGACGCTTCAACTCCAGAGTCGGCGGCGCCTGGAGGGAATCAGGCCACGAAGACAGGAAGCAACTCGCTGCTCTTACAGACTCTAGGGTACAACAGCACAGAGAAGTCCGAGTCTCGTGATCTCGAGCTGAAGATTGCCCTTCAAGACTGTGTTGATATCTCCGAGTCCATATACATGGATGGAATTATCCGCAAGGTGGTGGAAAGTGTCATGCGGAATATGAACGCCGATTATTGTGCGTTCATATCTATTGACGAGGGAGGAGAGTTATACGCAGATGCAGTTGGAGTTCTCAATGGAGTGAATATGATTGCACATGAGCCACTTATCATGCGCACGGATGTCGCCCCAATTAACTTGGTTCAGCACGTTATCAGCACCGGGTCTCCAGTGAACCGTAGTGGGGACCCCAAGAAGTTTGACAACATATATGGCCAGGATCATTATTTCCATCAACGGCAATCGCAGTCAGTGCTGTGTATGCCAATCCAGAACCAAATCAAAGTGATTGGAGCTTTGTACCTTGAGCAGCAGAGTCTTTTGCAAGTGTTTTCAGACGAAAAGATTGAACGGTCTACTCTTTTGTGCACAGCAGCAGCAGTATCACTTGAAAAGGCCCGGTTGTACATTCAGATGGACCTTGCCAAGAAGGCTGCTGAAGAGGCTACGGCCGAGAAAGCGAGCTTCCTAGCGAACATGTCGCACGAGATTCGGACACCTTTCAATGCATTGCTGTCGTGCTCAATTTTTTTGCTCGATACCGCCCTTGACGATACGCAACGAGAGTATGTTGAGACCATAAGAAGCTCGGCGATGCTGACACTCAACATCATTGACGCTATTTTGGCGTTTTCAAAGATTGAGCACGGATCCATCACGCTTGACAATTCGCCGTTCTCATTACGGGAGTGTGTTGAAAGCGCGATCCAGCTTGTTGCGGAACCAGCAGCTACAAAGGATCTTGAGCTTGTACATCTGAACAGATGTGGAGAAATGGATCTTATCCACGGAGATGTAACGCGCGTTCGGCAGATTATCATCAACCTCGTGGGTAACGCCGTTAAATTTACGTCCAAGGGCCACATTGTTGTTGAGACAACGGTGGAGAAGGTGTCGTCTGACAATCGATATGAGTTTGTTATTTCAGTCAGCGACACGGGCATAGGAATTCCCAAGAATGCACACAACAAGATTTTCCGTGCGTTCAGTCAGGTGGATGGGTCTTCCAGAAGAGCTTACGGCGGATCAGGACTTGGGCTTGCCATTTCCAAGAAGCTGGCGGAGATTATGGGTGGTAACTTGACATTTGAGAGCACCGAAGGAGAAGGCACGACGTTCTGGTTTAACCTTGTAGCGACAGCTGAAGAACCATCGGCAAAGACGGTTCTACTGTACACTGGAAAGAGGTGTTTGATTGCCGACGGGCATCAGACTGCCAAGGAGTCACTTAAGACGGAAGTTGAGCGGCTTGGGTTTAAGGTGGACGAGTGTGATTCGAGTGCAATAGCAGCCGACAAGGTGCAATCGCATGAGGCCAACTATTACTCACTTGTGTTTATTGACTCGAAGCTCATGGCGGCCAATTTCAAGGAGCCACAGCTGATTCGGCAACACAGTCCCAAGACTCAAGTCGTGTATATGACGATTTTCGGAGTCACGGTGCCTGATAACATGACCACAAAGGGTATCAGTGCCATGCTGATGCGGCCAGTTCAACGGAGCCGGTTGACACAGATTATTGGGAAGATTCTCGATTCCTCATGGGACATCAGTAGTCAAGTGCGGTTCGTCAACACGACACATGACAAGGGCATGTTGCGGTCGCTGGCTGTTCGACATCCACTTAAGATTCTTCTTGCCGAGGACAATCTTGTCAACACGCGAGTTGCATTACAGCACCTGAAGCGCATGGGATACCAGGCGGATCATGCCAAGGACGGGGTCGAGGTGCTTAATAAATGTGCACAAGAGTTGGCAGATGGAAGGGGCATGTATGATTGCATTCTCATGGATATTCAGATGCCACGCAAGGACGGCATAGCGACGGCCCAGGAGCTGAATGAGAGCTATTGGCCCAGTCAACGGCCGTCGGTTATAGCTTTGACGGCCAACACGGCGGGTGAGGACCGGCAGCGGTGCCTTGAGTGTGGCATGATCAACTATATAGCCAAGCCCATTCTGCCGGCCGATTTGGCGGCGGTACTCATGGGAGTTAAGCCTCTGAAGGAGCGCAATCGCGGTACAGTTGAGGCTTCCGAGTCGTCGAGGCCAGCAGAAGCGGTGGTTAGCACCTAGGCAGTAGTAGTATTTATTAAATAACCAGATAATGGCAATGGTGGAATCGATGAAGGCAATGCACAGAGGTCACTAGATCATCACGTGGGATATAGTTATGTGTATTGAGGTTAGTGAGACGATTTGTGAGAATTTATATCCGATCCTACAGTATGCCGTTGATGAATGCAGGGTCCAATGAATACAGGAGAACGGGATCAATCCCCACAACAGGCAATGACCGGCACAGGGGACCGTAATACTGCGGATGCGGATGCGGTAAGTAGAATTACACGACGCGTTAAATGTGCAGGGATTAGCCTAGATGAAGTATGATCCAGTGTAGTATAACTTGTTAAGCTAGTCAAGGTCTAAGAGTAGAGTCTAGTATCAATGTACTACATGACCAGGGTATCCGTTGTTATCATATAGGAGGTTAATTTAAACCAATTTTAACTGGTCTCTCCCGCGACAATTCCTCGGCTTAATGTGGTGATGGGGTTAGAGTAGGGCGGCTGCGATAGGGAGAAAAAAAAGGGGGGAGGGGAAGGGGGGCGGGGGGAGGTAGGTTAAGGTGCCGGACATTGATAAACGCGGTAAGCAATTGGAAAATAGTCGAGGGCAAGTTAAACTGGCGCGAGGAGATATACGATTTTTTTAATAGTAGTTACAAAGATATATTCCTCCATTATTCATACTCGCTACTCCCCCCTCATCATTGTGTTTCCCTCTTAGATAACAGAAGGTACTACCCAAAAAAGATTAAATTTTCGGTCAATTTGGGACTAAGGCTGGGTTTTCCCTAGCCTAGGCATTTCACCTTCTGGACATTTTAACCACCAAATCCACTCTTCTGGCGCCCCGACTTTTTCCTCACGTTTGAGTGTGCGCGTCAAGACCACCCCCATTTATATTCTAGTGGAAAGACCAAAATCCGCCTGTTTGCTCGACTGCTGTTGTTTGTTACTACTGCTGTTTGCCCTTTTTAGTTATCGACAACAAGTGCTGACACCACCACCAATACCATGCAGACCATCAAGTGTGTCGTTGTAGGAGACGGAGCCGTGGGAAAGACGTGTCTACTTATTTCATACACGACCAACAAGTTCCCTAGCGAGTATGTCCCCACAGTATTTGACAACTATGCTGTCACGGTGATGATTGGTGATGAACCGTTTACCCTGGGCCTGTTTGACACGGCCGGTCAGGAAGATTACGACCGTCTTCGTCCTCTATCGTACCCTCAAACCGACGTGTTTCTCGTATGTTTCACCGTCAACTCACCTGCTTCGTTTGAGAACGTTCGTGAGAAGTGGTTGCCCGAGATCCACCACCACTGTCCCGGTGTTCCCTGTCTTATTGTTGGTACTCAGATTGACCTTCGTGATGACCCAGTGGTCCAGGAGAAGTTGGCTCGTCAGAAACTGCGTCAGGTTACGCCCGAAGCTGGTGAGCACCTGGCCCGTGAAGTGGGTGCTGTCAAGTATGTTGAATGCTCGGCTCTCACTCAGAAGGGTCTTAAGAACGTGTTTGATGAGGCCATTGTCGCGGCTTTAGAACCTCCCCGTTCCAAGAAGTCCAAGAAGTGCATAGTACTATGAGCGGCCGAGGTGTGATTTTTTTTGTCGCGTGTCTCTTTTTGCCCTGTCATCACGCGTGCCGGCCACAATGAACTTATTCCTCGATGCCTTGATTGTTTTTATGTCTGTTTGTTTTTGCTGTTTGCTCCCGTATATATTTGACTGAGCTATAGTACGTTTTTTTTTTTTGATTAGGTGGTCGATTCAAGGTACGCTGCTTCCTTATACAAGTGGTTAATGGAGCTCTACTCATTATTACGTGTAATCAATCCATCTGGGTTATTAGTACCAACCATCACTTTTATTTATCTTATATTTAACACGATACTTCCAGTCCAAGTCCTTATACCACCCGTCATAAACCCACTCTCCTCATCAAAAACGGAGCTGACCTGGCCGTCTCTCTCCTCCCTTCGCCACCCCTACCCTACCTTTTTTGAGAAGCTCGCCGAACCTAACGTGAACTTTTCACTTACTGCCATTATGTCTCAGCTATATTCGGCACCGCGGTCGGACACGCTGTGTAAGTGATAATTGATTATGGTGTATCTTGCTAACCTCCAGTTCTCAGCGGAGAAAAGATCAGTGGTGATGACATTCGGAATCAGAATGGTGAGTGTTTTTTTTTTGGTATTTCGACTCCTTTAGCCCCTTCTTCGTTATCTAACCTCTTAGTGCTTGCCTGTCAGGCCATTGCTAACGTCGTCAAGACGTCGCTGGGTCCCGTAGGACTCGACAAAATGCTTGTCGACGACATTGGAGACGTGACTGTCACGAATGATGGTGCTACAATTCTTAGTCTTCTGGACGTCGAGCACCCTGCCGGCAAGATCCTTGTCGAGCTCGCGCAACAGCAGGACCGCGAAGTTGGCGACGGTACAACTTCTGTCGTCATCATTGCCGCCGAACTACTGCGTCGCGCGAACGACCTTGTCAAGAACAAGATCCACCCCACAACCATCATCACCGGCTACCGTCTGGCTCTCAAGGAGGCTGTACGATACATCACCGACGTCATGAGCTTATCTGTCGAGTCGTTAGGCAAGGAAACCCTCATCAACATCGCCAAGACCTCCATGTCATCCAAGATCATTGGTGCCGACTCGCAGTTCTTCTCGCAGCTAGTTGTTGACGCCATTCTCGCCGTCAAGACCACCAATAACCGCGGTGAGACCAAGTACCCCGTTAAGGCCGTTAACATTCTCAAGTCGCACGGAAAGTCGTCGACTGAGTCAATTCTCGTCAAGGGCTACGCACTCAACTGCACCGTCGCCAGCCAGGCTATGAAGACTTATATCAAGGGCGCCAAGATCGCCGTGCTCGACATGAACCTGCAAAAGGCCCGCATGGCTCTGGGCGTTAACATCACCATTGATGATCCCGAGCAGCTCGAAGCCATCCGTAAGCGTGAATACGGAATCATTGTCGAGCAAATCAACAAGATCATTGGCGCTGGTGCCAATGTTGTGCTGACAACTAAGGGAATCGATGACATGTGCCTCAAGCTGTTTGTTGAAGCTGGCGTCATGGCGGTGCGTCGTTGCAAGAAGGAGGACCTGCGCCGTATTGCCCGCGCTACTGGTGCTACATTTGTGTCGACGCTGTCGAACCTCGACGGCGAAGAAGTCTTTGAACCCTCGTTCCTTGGTAACGCCGAGGAGGTTGTGCAGGAGCGTATCTCGGACAATGAGTGCATTCTTATCAAGGGCACCAAGGTGCATTCTTCTAGCTCCATCATCCTGCGTGGTTCTAACGAGTACCAACTTGATGAGATGGAGCGCTCTGTGCATGACTCGCTCTCGGTTGTCAAGCGCACCCTCGAATCGGGCACCGTTGTACCTGGTGGTGGTGCTGTTGAGACGGCACTTAACATCTACCTCGAGAGTTTTGCCACTTCATTGGGCTCGCGTGAACAGCTGGCCATTGCTGAGTTTGCCAATGCACTGCTCATCATCCCCAAGACGCTTGCTGTCAATGCGGCCAAAGACTCATCCGACCTCACGGCCAAGCTGCGCTCGTACCACTCGGCATCCCAGTCATCACCTGCATCGGACGCCAAGCGCCGTGGATACAAGAACAATGGTTTGGACCTTATCAATGGCAAGATCATTGACGAGATCAAGGCCGGTGTTTTGGAGCCCACGATGAGCAAGGTCAAGTCTCTCAAGAGCGCCGTTGAGGCCTGTAATGCCATTCTGCGCATTGACACGATGATCAAGGTTGACCCCGAGCAGCAGGCCCAAGACGGACATGACCATTAACCCATAGATAGATGAAGGAGTTCTGTTGTCAATGTAATGTACATACACCGTGAAGAGCAGAGATTTTATGCTTATAAGAGGGAACTATACCATATATCCACTCCTCTATATGGCAGCAAATACGACAAAATACCAATAAATATATCGTTGATCCGGCTCATTTGATGTAGTGACTTCCATAGTTGGCTAGAAATGTCTATTCCACAGCTTGCTAGAAATATCTACTAACATCATAGTCACTATGCTGTTTAGGCCATCTCAACCACGCCTGCCACTTAACCGCATACTCATGTGCTCATAAAACGCGGGGAGTGGAAGCTTCGGAAGCTCATCGGATCATCTCTACCCGCTCGGGTAATGGAGAGACAAAAGGGCGAAGAAATATGGTAAAAGCAGAAGCAATGGACAGTCCAGGAAGTCCTGGAACTCTTGGAGCTCCCATGGGATTGAATTCCGAAACGTCACCAAGCGCCAGCGGCGCATTGCGCGGAAATAAACGTCGTCCTCACAGTAAATCAAGGCGTGGATGTCTAACGTGCAAGCGACGAAGAGTCAAATGCGACGAGAACCATCCGCGGTGCAACAATTGCGCGCACCTTGATCTTGAATGCTCGTTTACCGCATCGTATGCCACCCAAGCGTACGCCAACGGGTCGCTCAATATGATTGACATTCGTCTCTTCTACCATTATACGACAGTTGTGTGGAAAACCGTGACTGGGGCCGGTATATCCAACGAGCAGATCTGGGGTCAGGATGTGCCAATGCTGGCATTTGAATACAAGTTTCTGATGCGATCAGTACTGACATTTGCTGCTACTCACCTCAGCAGAACCGAAAAGGGTGTATATGAGAACGCAGTGACGGCTCACCGCGGCGAGGCGCTGCGCCTGTTGCGTGAAGAAGTGCAATTGGTGACACCACAGAACCTTGACGCGCTTGTGGCTGCGTCAATTCTGCTGATTCTTGATGCCCTGGCCAATGCTGCACCTCCAGCAGAGATGAGTGCCAGTTCTCTTCCTCCATCTGCTTGGCTGCACCATGTTCGTGGAGCTGCAACGATTCTGCTGGCTGTTGGACCGCTGCCACCAGAGAGCAAGTTTTTTTCACTCGTAAACATTGATCTGAGTGATCTGGCCGACACGAGCGCCAACAACGGTAATATCGTGACCCAGAACTCTGTGGAACTGACTGGCATGTCAGGGCTCCAGTGCTTTGACGATGAACTCAGTGAATTGTATCCTGTGCACACATCATCGCCTTACTTTCGTACGCTTGTGTACATTGACAAGCTTTTCCATCAACGGTACAAGTCAGACTTCATTTTGCGAGTGTTCTCGTTCCCGGCACTGCTAGATCGTAATCTATTGGCCCTGCTATCCCAGGGAGACGAGTTTGCCAAAAAGATCATCAAGGTCTACTACAAGCTTGTAAGGTCCTTTACTTCTGAGATGCGCGACAAGGTGTGGTTTCTCGAAGGTGTATCTAAGGTGTTACCTATTGACACAGACACAGATTTTGGTGGACTGGGCTTCATAACCAGCGCTCTACCTGTGTCTGTCACCCTAGATAGCGTTCCATATGGCATGGACATGAGTCCTGGTGAAGGCTCACCTGATGTGCTGGAACGATTATTAGCTAGAGCTCGTGGAGATGTTGAGGGTTCTGACGATGAACAGCGCACTTGACATGAAGGAAGAATGCAATGGCAGTGATTACGAAGAACGACGACAAACCTACGAACAAAAGTACGACAAAACTACAAGCCCATCACTTTGAAATGCCGTCTAAATTATTGTAAATAGAGTCGATGCAAGAATAGTCTTGATACGAAGTAGTCTTGATGTGAAGTGGTCTTGATGTCCAGTGAAGTCGCCTCGACATTGATACCAGAACTAGAGAGCAATCATGCCGATGTCAAGGTCTGTGACTCAGGTTTAATAACAGTCATTTCTGTAGGACCAAAACCTTTACTGGAATTCCAATCTACAATTAAAGCCAAAACCTCGTAATGCCATTTTTCATACAGCGTCTACTCACTTCTTGGGTCCACCAAGAGGAGAGCCAATATCCTTTCCACGCAGCTTCACACCAATGACTCGCTCAATCTTGCCGAGAACTTGCTGGTTAGGAACAGCCCGACCGGCCTCGTAGTCGTTGATGACAGTGGGCTTCTCGTTGATTCGAGTGGCAAGGTCCTTCTGAGTCAGGTTCTTGTCCTGACGACCCTTCTGGATAGCACGGCCAACATTCATGCCAATTTTGGCTGGAGGAGCCACCTCGTTTTCACGGTCGATTTTGGTCAGGCGCTGGCCCTCAACAGAGCCCGACGTCTTGTTGCCACCGGCTCCGTACTTCTTGTCGACAGATAGCAGAGTTCCGTTGCGCTTGGCGGCGTTGATCTCAGCTTGCGAACGAGCAACGGTGGCGCGTGGACCACCGCCACCAATACGGGCCTTTGCACCAATAGTTGTAACAGAATCCCAATCTTCGCTCATTTTGTGTGTAATATTTGTCAGCGGGTAGTCCAAAGTAAGTAAGTGAAGTGGAAAAACTAGGGGGGTGACAGATACTTGATACTTTATATATGCGCAGAACGTCCCAGAACGTCACTGTCACGTGATGCAGTCAGCCGCCCGGTCACTATGCAAGGGCTAGTAGATGTCCCCTCATTGAAATGGGCAGCTTTCTTTCCTCTTAACACGACATTCTTCTGTCGCAAACACACAAATGATAGAGGAACCCGAAGTGACGGCGGAGGAGGCACAACATGGACAATTGCTTCCTCTGTTGATTGCTGTGCCGGCAAATGCAGAAGCCGTGCCCTTGACAGGTACAGTTGATCTCAGCACCATCCCTAATCGTCCCCGTCTCTTTTATGACGAGGATATCGACATCTTCTTCCAGACGCATGTCGAAACACCTCAAAATGCCCGTATCGACATCACTGTCAATGTTTCCGGGTTCACAGCAGCTCCAGGTGGCCAGGGTCCCGAACAAAGTCGCGTTCACTTGATTGCACGCCAAACTATAGACGCTACTAGCATCGTGTATACATGCAATACACACGGAACCATCTGGTCTACAAAACTACCAGTCCGTCATCCTCGATCACGAATCCTTCGTTCTAAGATAATAGTTGATGCAGTGTTGGTTTTGACCGAAACACACTCTGATACTACGACTATGAACATTGAGATGACGGATCTTGTTCCTGTCAACACCAACAATCTGTTTGATCCGCTGGTTACAGCCGGCTTTGGAACAGACAAGAAGCCTGTTGGAGACTTGGATGTCAGTTCAGAGTCCCCTGACGCTTCCGTTGGTGCCCTACGCATAAAAGAGGTCCATGTCCAGGGGTCCACCATAGCATCTGGACAGCTGGGGATACCGGTGTTCCCTGCTCTCAACCTTCGTCTACGGTGCGCAAAGCTGACTGGTGGCGGTGAAAGTGACAATCTCATTGCCAGCATTGAAATCACCAGTGGTGAAACTGCCAAAGTGAGTGTGTATATTCGAGACATTCATCTCGATCTCGACGACGGAACTGTCACACCACTTGGAAACGTTGACTTACCATGCTGGCTTCATTTCGGCGAGAGCATTATACTGTCATACAGTGTCAATGCTGCCGAGATGCCGGCGTCGGCGACTACTAGTCGCATTGGACCAGTCAAGATTCTTGTCGAGTGCTTTCCGGCCGAGACAGCCTTGTCCCCGCACCAGCTTCCTGACATGGAGGTGTTTTGTCGGGACCGGCCTGCTGTCAAGACGAAATGGGAGACGTCTGTTGATTTCGACGTGACACCAAACCCGCAGTCCAATGGATTTGTTCACACACCTACAGCCATTTCGGGTGGCATTCCAACTATTGACGCCGTCCCTATCCGACGAGTTGCCCGTCCACTCAGCAGAAACAACAGCACCGTATCACTTGCATCTACGACTCAACGAAGACAGACTCTAACAGGACTGTCGCTGTCATTTTCAGGACCTAGCACTGTCAAGGTTGGCGAGAAATTCCACTGGAAGGTGTTTGCTCTCAATAGATCATCTTCTGCGAGAAGTCTCACTCTATTCCTCCAGTCTCGAGAAAGTCCTCATCTTGAGAGGGGACCCATTGCCAAGAATACTGAGCTCTATCCTGTCATTGATCGCACTGTATTGCGTCGGGCTGCTGCTCTGAGAGCCATTGGTGACAAGGGCATCGTGTCATTGGTGAATGATGTACGACTTGGTCCCATGCAACCTCAGACATGTTTTGAAACGGAAATAAGCCTGTTGGCCCTGTCTCCAGGAATCCACACGCTTGGAGACATTACGCTTGTTGACATGACCAATGGCCAAGGCTACGACTGTGGCCGTCTACTAGAAGTGGTGGTCACCAAGTGAGGCTCAAACGAAGAAGAAGAAGGACAATAACGTCAATTGCATTGATATTTAATGACAAGCCATGTCGCGGGTCGACTTGCGGTCTCCCCATAGATAGAAGCCTGCAAATGCACCTGCTGTCACAGCCAACATGGCCCATCCCTGTGTTAGCTAGTAATGTGGAAAGCGACTAAATACACACGTTGTATGTCATGAAGATGAGCCTTGAGTTAGTCATGAGTTGTGGTGGAGTAGCTGTAGCGATAAACTTACATGAGGAAAAATGAATAGGCCACCTGGAACGCATAAGCCAATGACCTATACAGCTTGTACCGCTGGGCCGTGGTCGTGTCTGGCGAGCGGTTAGTAGAGTTTTCTACAAGCAGAGGTCCATCTAAGTTAGTAGGGGCCACAAATGAGAGTCAAAACTGGCTGGATCAGCTACTTACTCTCACCGGCTGGTAGATCTGACATCGAGTCGATTCGTCGCGACAATCTCCGCACGTACTCGTATCCCATTCCGAGCACAACTATTGTTGCAAGACTTAGTATCAGTCCGACATTGGTCTGAATATGCCACCATCGGAACACGACACATAGGTTCGTTGTGTCCCATGTGAAGAGCATCTCTTGTTAGCAATGAGCTTTACGAGCGAGTACCTTGATTACCCACGTTCATGTTGCACATGGCGGGTTCCATGGGATGGCCCATATGCGGTGAGTGGTCCATGTCAGAATGGTCCATAGCCGAGTGATCCATAGCCGAATGATCCATTGTCGTGTGATGCAATGGCATTAACGAGAGACTCTAAGCTCCAAATCGCTATCTAATATATGTATATATGAGCAATTTAGAGCCGCACATGGCACGGCTCAGAACAGGTAGTCTATCAGGTTACAGATACTGAAGAATATAACTGGATGTTTTAATAATAGGATTATCAACAATGAGAGCCACTTAGAGGAGGTGGTTTCTTGGGTCTCAGATAGTATTTGAGCATGTGTTTTGGCTTAAAATTCTTTGAGTGAGAGGTTAGTCGGAAGTACTGTACTACAAACTGTAGTATAAGTTAGGCTGTAACATATAATGTAACTAGCTTAGAGTAAGGTATTACACAACGTATGACAACTTGATATTAAAGCAGTCCACTTCTACTTACTTCATGCTATGTCCTCGCTTATGGTTTCTCGAATTGATATTGGAATGATCCATTGCTTGCATCAGTAGATCAATCTGCTTCTCTATAGCATTTCTCCCATACATTGAGTCCAGCTTACTACGCTACTAGCGTAGTTACATAAATAACTGACTGATTGAACTATAAACGCCTTCTTGTACTTATTACATGTACCTAGATGACTATTATATCGTTGAATTGCGTTACAGGTAACCCCTTCTTTATACCATCTCTACTTCTCCTTCTTGGCTCGCTCTTGTCTACCAAAGTTGCCTCGCTCCAGACGCAGTGTCACGTGACCATGAGCCCACTAGTGCATTCAGGGGAACATGTGAAAAATGACCGCAGCATCTTTATATAGACGTGGTTCGTTTGTGTCTTAAGGAGCATCAAAACATGGCGGAACGCGACTACGACTTCATCATCGTTGGAGCAGGCATTGCAGGTCCAGCTCTGGCTGTGGCTTTTGTGCGTAAGGGCAGATCAGTACTCGTTATTGAGCGTGATCTAAGGGAACCCGACCGAATCGTCGGTGAACTCCTCCAGCCTGGAGGTATCGATGCTCTTCGTAAGCTCGGCATGGAAGATTGTGTCCAAGGTATCGATGCTATTCCTACCTATGGATATAAGATTTTCTACAATGGACGAGAAGTTCAGGTTGAATACCCTCCTATTGACATTGACGGCAAGCCTACCAAGGCCATTGGTTGTGGATTTCACCACGGCAAGTTTGTCATGAAACTGCGTGAAAAGGCTCGAGCTACAAAGGGTGTCACGATGCTAGAGGCCAACGTGACTGAAGTTCTTACAAACCCGCATACGGGCCATGTTTTGGGTGTAAAGGCGTCGACTAAAACCAAAGGCATCAAACACTTTTTTGCCCCTGTGACAGTTATTTGTGACGGTATCTCGTCCAAGTTCCGCAAAACATATACACCGCGTATACCCCAGGTTAAATCACACTTTGTGGGACTAATACTCGAAGATGTTGAGCTACCGGCTCCTAATAACGGCCATGTCATCATTGGCAATGAACAAGTGGTTCTTGCCTATCAGATTGGAGAGCATGAAACGCGTGTCCTGTGCGACATCAAGGGCCCGCTACCATCGGTGTCGAATGGTGACATGAAGCGACACCTTGAAAAGTACGTGCTACCCAGCATGCCCAAGCAGATCCAGCCTGCGTTTGCCAAGGCCTTGGAAACATGTCGCTTGCGTACTATGCCGGCTCAGTTTTTGCCTGCTACACAGAACAAAACGCCTGGTCTGGTGCTTATTGGTGATGCTATGAACATGCGTCATCCGTTGACGGGAGGAGGCATGACTGTTGCGTTTAAAGATGCTGTTCTTCTAGGTGATCTGCTTGGCCCTGATGTCGTGCCTGATCTAGCCGACGACACAAAGTTGCTTGCTCAGCTGGAGCAGTTCTACTATCTACGCAAGCAATCATCTGCCGTCATCAACGTGCTAGCCATGGCTTTGTACAGTCTATTTTCTGCTGACGACGATAACCTGCGAATTCTTCAGCGGGGATGCTTTGACTACTTCCTTCTTGGAGGCAAACGTGCGCTCGAGCCAACGGGACTGCTGGGAGGCATCATCTCACGGCCATGGGTGCTATTCTACCACTTCTTCTCCGTGGCATTTTACGGCATTTACATTAACTTTGTTGAGCTGGGGCCGGGCGGTACGCCCAAGGCCATTGTGCAGGTATTTACAGTGCTTTACACAGCCTGCGCTGTGTTTTTGCCGTTTATGTACGAGGAGTTGAAGCAGTGGTGAAGGTAATCGACTTGTTGCTGCTCATTTGTTTTCTTGCTGTGCCAGCTGTCGCAGGCGTTGACGTTCGAGATCCAGTTGCTCATTGCGTTCACGAGTTTCAACGGCTGTGCGGGCCTCGCGGGCCACTTGCTGGTCAAAACGGCCCATTTCGCGCGGTCCGTTGAGAAATGCCGGATTGTCACGGTTCTCTTCAGTCTTGACAGCCAAAATCCGCCCGTACTCGTTGCGTACCTTGATATCGGCTTCGTACTGCTTTCGTAGTTCTGGCGACAGCTTCTGTACTATTAGGATATGAACCTATACATACTCACATCTCACTACTCACATTAATGAACTCTTCGTCGGACGGCGTAACCATTTTTGTCACCAGCAATCCCGCACCAACCATCGACCCTGAGGCGACGAGGAATCGTACCCACGCTCGAAATGAAGGCATCTTTGACGGTAGAATTAGGAGATCAGGTCACTGATAAATGCCCCTGGTCATTATATTTTGAAATGCGGATACAGAGATATATGTTGGCAGGTATAAGCATAAATAATATAGAGGAAAGGATCAATAGAGACTTAAGGAAACCAGTCCATCACTTAGTTTTTCAAGCATAGCTTTACTTTCTCTCTCTCTCAGACTATTATTATTAAAGACTGACAATGACAGCGGCTGCAACTATAATTACAGCTTCTCAAATGCACCCTTGTTGGTGAGAATGGCGGGGTAGAGCAGAGTGGTGAGGAAATCGTGGTAGCTTTCATTGGTGATCTCAGGACGCAGATACTCAGCAGCCTGGTCAAACTTGTTGCTAGCAGGAGCAGAGCGCTTGATCTTAGCAACCTCCTCATCAAGAACCTTGCTGATGTACGCCTTGGTGATCTTGGTACCCTCAGCAGTGGTGACACCGTGCTTAACCCACTGGTTGAGCTGTGCACGCGAAACCTCAGCCGTCGCAGCATCCTCCATGAGGAAGTTGATGGGAACACATCCAACTCCACGCAGCCAAGCCTCCATGTAACCAAGAGCAATAAACAGGTTCTTACGAATACCAGCATCGGTGATCTTTCCACCAGGAATGAACGGGTTCAGCAGATCGCGGGCAGTGACATTGACTTCCTCACGGCGCTTGTAGATCTGGTTGGGAGTGGGCATGTACTTGTTGAAGACCTCAAGGGCAATCTCAGCCAGCTGCGGGTGAGCGACCCAGGTACCGTCGTGACCAGCTGTGGCCTCTCGGATCTTGTCCTCGTAGACTCCCTTCATGGCGACTTTGTTGGCCTCTTCATCGTTCTTGATGGGGATCTGAGCAGCCATACCACCCATGGCATGAACACCACGCTTGTGGCATGTCTTGATGAGCAGCTTGACATATGAACTCATAAAAGGAACTTTCATGGTGACATCACCACGCTCGGGCAGCACAAAGTCGGCATGTCCACGCAGCTTCTTGATGTATGAGAAGATGTAATCCCAACGACCACAGTTGAGACCCGATGAGTGCTCACGCAGCTCATAGATGATCTCGTCCATCTCAAACACAGCGAGAATCGTCTCAATAAGAACAGTTGCACGGATCGTTCCACGAGGGATGCCGATCCAGTCTTGTGACAAGCGGAACACGTCGTTCCACAGACGGGCCTCGAGGTGCGACTCCATCTTGGGGAGGTAGAAGTAAGGGCCGAATCCCTGGCGAATGGCCTCCTTGGCATTGTGGAAGAAGTATAGACCGAAGTCAAACAGGGAACCGGAAATGGGCTCACCATCGACAAGGAAGTGCAACTCATCGAGGTGCCAGCCTCGAGGTCGCACAATCAGCGTGGGGATCTCCTTCTTGTCGAGCTTAGAGCGGTCAGTGTTGAGCTTGTACGACTTGCCGCCAGTCTGGAAAGCAATGTCGCGACGCACAGCGTCGTAAAGGTTGATCTGACCGTCAATCATGTTGAACCAGGTAGGAGCCGACGAGTCCTCGAAATCGGACATGTAGGTGTAGACATTAGCGTTGAGGGCATTGATGACCATCTTACGGTCAGTGGGACCAGTGATCTCGACACGACGGTCCTCGAGACCAGGACCAGGGATAGGACCTTGCCAAGTGGGGTCGTTACGAATGTGAGCAGTCTCGGGTAGAAAGTCGGGCAATTCACCAGCATCAATGCGTTTCTGGCGCTCGATACGAGCCTGAAGAAGCTCCTTACGGCGACCATTGAAGGCACGGTGAAGGGCTGCGAGAAAGGCAACTGCCTCCTTGGTAAGGATCTTAGAGGCAGCAGCAGGGACCTTTGAGTACTGCACTCCGGCAATGAGCGAGTTGGTAGGGGCGACCATTGTTAGTCTCCTTCTTTTTTGGTTGATGATGGTTGGTGTCAAATAAATAAGACTCAAGTCAAGGTGGAGTGACAAGTAACAGGGATCGGGTGAGGGGGGAAGCTGACCCTTTTATACTTCACAGCGGAGATTTCGGTCGACTGGAAGATAGCAAATTGCCCTTTAGACCGAGGTCGGCCCTACCGAATGAGGCAGCTCCGTGGGTTAGGGCTCTGGATTGCGGGGAGAATATGGGCCAGCCGCTTACACGGGTCGGCTGCACGCCCGATAAATTATCGTGGAGAGACAAGTGAGGGCAGTTAGTACTGGCTAGCCGTGGCATCAAGATGGACACTTCGGCCGAGCTTGCATCCGAGCCTCGTCCGATGCGACTTTGAAATGCGTAATGTAATGATGGGGTGTAGTGGAGACCACTAAATGACCGAATGGGTCCATATCAATGGCGCTAGTAGTCACGAGGAAGGGGTGGGGGGAGCGGATCCACGGAGCACATTCATTGGATGGAAGTGAAGGGTGTGGATGCGGATATGGCCGCGGCACCGATTCGGCACAACCGATTTCATGACTCAATGCCAGCTATCGCCGCTATCGTGCATACCAGGCAGCTCCTCGTGCTGTGTAGCCCGGGTCTTCCTAACCCGGGTCATAACTGCCTCGGCTTTTTTCGGCTCATCGACTAGTGAGTTAGTGAGGCATGTGTGGTGAGAGTACTGAGTAACCTACAGCGAGTGAGTAGTGAGCAATGAGCAATGTGTAGTATAGTGTAGTGAGTAGTGAGTAGTAAAGGTAAATACAACGGTAAACATTGGTTGTTTTCTTATGGTAGTACCCCCAGTAACGTGGAGTGACTCGCGAATAGACTGTAGAGCTTCCTAGTACGGCTTACTTACTGTCACATGTCATTAACCTGCTCACAGCGAGGCCTCGATGTAATCACACAAGAGCCAAGCAAGTGAATAGTCTTCACTGTTGGGATGGTATTTATTCGGATCGTGTATTCACCTGGAATAGTGGATTCACCTAACTGAGTTTGATACTTCACTTTGACGCTGTCGGTAGTTTATCCTTACAAAGGTAAGGAAAGGTTATCCAGTCAATGCTCTTCATATCCAATTGAACTAGGTAATGGTACGTAATAGCACTGCACTGCACAATTATATTGACACCTCATACATTTATTCCAATTTGTTTCATACCTTCATTTTGTTTATTCAACTTTTTACTTCTCCAAATTTTCTCTACTGTTGCTCAACTCTCCTCTTGTCTCTCAGTACCTCTGATTACACTCTCAGCCTATAGACCCTGACCCCGATTTCGATGTCTTCCTTTGACCAACAACAGCTCACACAACCTCAATCATGATCCATTCGGTGATAATAGGTAAGTAGTACGCGCTCAATTGCAAGACCCACTAACTAAGTCAACAATCTGGGACTTCCTCGACTCATCAAGTTCTACACACCCGTCGATATCCAGACCCAGTCGGTGCTACTCAAACAGGTGTACACGATTCTGTCGCACCGCAAATCGTCGCAATGTAGCTTTGTCACCCCGCCGCCACTGCTACTAGACGGCATGGACGACGACGTCATCCGCGTCATCTACCGCCACTATGCCACTCTGTACTTTGTATTCATTGTCGACGAACAGGAGAGCGAGTTGGGCATTCTCGACCTCATCCAAGTGTTTGTCGAGAGCCTTGACCGTTGCTTTGACAATGTTTGTGAACTCGACCTTGTGTTCGGCTGGCAGGTGCTTCAGACGGTTCTGGGCGAGATCATTCAGGGCGGAATGGTCGTTGAGACAAGCATCAATAAGATTGTCGCGGCTGTCGATGAGGCCAATCGTGCCAGCAATGCCGGCTCCGTCATGGGTGGTGCTGCCGATGAGTCAACAATGTCGGCTGCTGCAAAGGCTCTTTCCAGTGCTACATCAGCCTTTCAAGCAATGGCCCGAGAAGGCCGCATTTGGCCTGGCCGCTGAGCTTCATCACAAGAAAAACAAATCGGTCCCGCTATATTTATTCTCTGCATGTCTCCGCATGGTTTGGCTGGTTTTTCCTTTCCTCCGTCTGCTGCGCTGCAGTCTTGTCACAGGCCTCTTTATTATTCGCCGCTCTGCAACGCATTTGCATTGTCTACTTGGGAATTTATGTCATGTGCGTGAGGTGTCCTCTCAAAAATTTGGTGCTTGGCACGCGGTTGTGTTGCTCCAGGATCACTGTGCACAACTAACTTGTCCGGCGCCTCTATCCAACTTGGCACCAGTCTTGGCCCAAATATCTAATACTTGGATTTTCGTCTGCTAAAGAATACGTTACTGTTTTACCCCTTTTCGTCGTGTCCCCGAGTCCCCTGCGGATGGTAGGCCTAGCCAAATGCGCTACAAACTCTAACATGACCCGAACCTCTGCAGGATGCTCATGGCTCCCCCGCAAGATAAGGTTTTACGACTTGATACACATGTGGCACTCGCACATTCTAAAACGCGACACACAGAGTTTAAAAGACTAGTTAAGGACTCTCACCTATAATGCACACCCCCCAAGTTACAAACATGCAGCCAAGGGCCATTTCTGCTGTTGTGCGTCAAGTGCTAGACTGCAAACGGGTCTCGGATCCAAACTTTAACTGTCATGGCCCGCATTTTCGGCGCCTGTTGGATTATTTCGACCGTTTCACTACACCGCTTTTGTTGTCTTTCTGTACCCCTTCAAACACCTCTTTCTTCGTCTAAGCGGATCTCTGACAGTTAATCGACGAAATATCCTCCCGGTTTTGCACTATACGTGCCATGACGGACCATTTTAACACCATTTGGGTGGCTGCCATTGTAGTGCCTGTGGCTCTCGTGGTCATCATCGGGGTGCTGTTGCTGTGGTACGTTTTGGCATCTCGTCGCGGAGGCTTTTCGCGTCGCTTGTCGCGTGGCTTAGTCCATACCGATCCAGACGGTAATATCAGTTATGGCCGTGCATCGCCAGCTGCTAGCAAGACCGAAGTGTCGCGGTCAACACACCCCCTTCAGACTCATCGCCCCAATTCTCACTCGCACTCCGACAACCGACATTGTCCCCACTGCCATCATCATCGCCATCATCGTTATTCAGGCCAGTCGGGCCGATCAGCTCAGTCGCAACACTCTCGTCATACTCAGGACCGTTCTGAGCGTCGCAGCCACCGGCCCATGCCGCCTGTAGCAGAGGTCGAGCCTGAACACAAGGAGATTAAGGGCCCCGAAAAGCTCGTTTCGCCAGCAGCCGTCGACATTTCACCGGACCGCTCGCCTGCTGCATGGCGCTTGCTGCGTTTTCTGTCTCGAACCGATCCGACGACTCTGGATACGGAACGTGAGATTGGCGTTGTAAATCGACCAATGGACGAAGAAGAAGCCGACGATGAAGTGAGCGAAGACCCCATTGATCTCACGGCCAAGCTGCCTAGTCGCGATTCCAGTGTTGCGGGAAGCAGACCTAGCAGTACTGTCATGAACCATGCTGAACTTAACCGAGAGCCGAGTCGCGAACCTGTGCGACGCTCATATACAGGCGGTATTGGGCCGCCACCTCGTATTTCTTTGCATTTCAACCGGTCATCGGTTCTTCCTTTTGCGGATCTTGTGTTTAGCGATGATGGGTTTTTAAGTCACCGCGCTTCGACATATTCGTTGTCGCACAGTTATAGGAACAGCACTCGAGCTAGCACTCGGGACAGCAAGTTGATAATTCGGTCATCAATGGCAGACGAACCTGCAGACATCAGCGCAGATGCTGTGCGACTAAGCAAACGAAGCAGCAAGGGGGCTGCCAGTTTTACCAAAACCACCAGAAGCATCGACTCTTCTCTGATCTCGAGCTCTGTTGTGCATACGCCCAATCTTGGGGCAGGCAGCATGACTATTCCGCCTGGCAAGCAGGGGTCAAAGGGAGATGGGGAGAAAAAACTGCTGTCGCCATTGTTCAATGATTCGAACGGAGAAGTAGTAAGCCTACAGCGTCGCGCGTCTTCTCTCAGTCATGGGAGCCGTCACAGTAAGAACTCCAAGGCCAAATCGGACATTTCTGGATCTGCAGAGGTTATTCCAGCAGTACCACCAGTGCCAGACAACGTTGCTGACAGGGTGGTACCGAGGACTCGCAAGCAGAAGCGTGGTTCACGAGTCAGCAACTTGCCGCTCGACAAGCCGTTGCCTGAGCGTCCCAAGGAGATTATTCGCGATCATATGACGCCGCCGTCACGGTCACCGATGCGACACCTGTCGAGTCAGTTTGATGTAGACCTGACATTGCTTAAGCCAGTGACGACTCCGCTGCGGATCAGTCACCGAGGCACGCCCAAGACATCGTCCACTAGCCAGAGCTCGTTGGTGACGGCGCGGACATCGCAGACACCCGACCTACGTGTGTTCTCAACGCCGGCGGAGCAGTTCAGTACACCTCCTGTTGATTCTCAGCAGAGTCCACAAGAGACAAGCTCGGATGAGGAGGGAGTGGTGGCCATTGTGGAGCAGGTATGTCGGGTGACGACGTCGTTCAAACCCAATCTGTACGACGAGATGGCGTTACATCGAGGTGAGCAGGTGGTTGTATTCAAGTTGTTTGACGACGGGTGGTGTACTGCTCAACGACTCGAAGAGTATCTTAGCGGGTCTCAGGTACATGGTGTTTGTCCACAGGGGTGTTTGAGCCCCATTTGATTGCAATTTTTTTTCTTCTTGAAGTATATAAGTATATATAGGCGTAATGAGGGAGAAGGTGACCCCTTCAAGTTTAAGAGTTCCAAGTAGAAATTGGTGGTTAATTGGAGTGAATTGGTGTGAATTGGAGGGAGAATTAGTGGAATGGATACTATAAATTGGTAGACTTTGCTACTCAGGGGGTGGTTGGCATAACAGCTATAAGTGGCCTTAACAGCTTTAAGTGGCCTTGACGGTTTCTCATCCTAATAAACTGTGATGTCCCAGACTACTTATGATGTGAACAGTGATGACCCAGATTACGTTGAAATTGTGATAACCCAGACTACTTACCAGACTACCTGGTGATAACACAGACTTCCTAGTGATAACCTACTTATACGATCCTCAATAAAGTCTGATGGCACAAACAAACCAAATAAAAGTTACAATCTATAAAGTGCTAACCAGCTACTAGCCGATAAGCTAGTGGCTAACTAGCTACTATCTCACAGAAGGCCATATGGTACAATTCGTAACATTGAAACCATTGGCACATTATCTTGTCCATTGAGATCAAACTGATAAGATCCAACAAAGTGCAGGTTCATCAGCCATTACCTGCTATTAAACGGTTCAATTGCTGTTGTCTATATTTAAAACAGACAGTCGAGACACAAACAGCAGGCCATACCGGCACAGAGACCACAACAGCATCCATCATCATTTCCCTGAGGCTGCTGCTGGACGTACACGGGTTGAGGAGGAGCAGTCTGATAGTATCCCTGCTGAGGAGGGCCACCGTAGCCACCGCCGTATTGCTGAGGAGGAGGAGGCTGTTGAGGAGGGTACTTTTAGTTAGACAAGGTTAGGATCGATGATAGCCAAGAAGCCACCAATCTGTTTTGCACCTACGTATTGCTGGCTCATTTTAAAGGGGGGGGGAAGAGATGGGACACGAGTAAGTGGGCTTATCCGGGTATTTATTTATCTATTCCAAGGCCGTGGGGCTGGCAGACGGGGGGGGGAAAGGGGCACAGAGGGGGACACTTTTTTACTGAGAATAGCAGCAGCCACGAAAATCCCTAGACGAAGATCGCCCGCAGTTCTTCCGGGTTGGGTATATTGCGTCGAGGCGGTGGGATGCTCCGCCAACAGGAAAGGCATATTTTTCCACTCTTTAAACAAGGCGTGGTAATTAATTTCTGGCCCCAACTGGTCATCATCACTAAGTAATTACTGATGTTGAATGCTCCACACCATCCAAACCATTGGGTGGGGCTTGGTTGCATGAGTCGACCCTCGGTGTCTCATACAAAGTTTTCGTGGTACGGGTTTGGCGGTGCATTGGCCAATCAATCTCGAAAAAAGGGGGGGGCGAGGACCAGTCAAGGCCACCGCGGCAGCACGACGCCTGGCCCGGGACCTTTAGATGCAGAACCGACGCAGTATCCGAGCGCCTTGGGCGTAATTGCCGGTCATCGCTTACATGGATATGCCGTTGCCCGCTGTAAGTGATGCGTCCGCGCCGCCCCTTGAACTCACTGTGCTATGGGGGACATCGTAGTGATGCAGTGTTAGCTACAAGTTCCTCGAACTTAAACTATAAGCAACTGTAACAGTAAAATGAGGCTGTGATACAACTGTTTAAAGATTTAAGTGAATCGTTGATGTAAGAAACAAGCAAAAAGTTAAAAAATATATATATATATAACCGTTCAACCTGAATATATCTGTAATCATCTGCATACTCCCCATGTACCATGGATACCTTCTAAACGACTAGTCAACCGCTCTAGTATACTATCACTCTACAGAGTTATACACAACTGTCCAAAATGGGTTTTTAACTAGAAGTATAGATGGATTGTCACACTCAAGAAAATAACTAACAAATCCTCTACTCCTCTTACCGTCTACTCCTCTTATCATCTACTCCTCTTATCATCTCCACTCTCTTGTCTATCGTCTCTAATAACCAGTACTCCCCCAGGTTTTAGTTTTAAGAAACCCCCCCCTATCTTCTAAAGCAGCCCCTACCCCCGTCCCTGCGTCACCCCTGAACCGCGCTGGCACGGCTACACTATAAACAAATGGAGACATTTCTTTCATAGCATTCACTCAAAGTCTCTCCCATCGTCCTTGCTACGTCTTGTGAGTCTTGTAGCTGGGAAGCCGCTCCCTAAATGCCGTCTACAAAAGGCCATCGGCATAAACCAGAGCCGACCGCCGCGGCAGGTGTCGTTGTACGCGCCGAAAATCCAAAACCTCCGCCTACCAACCACTCATCGTCTCCCTACAAGAACTTCTTCTTCACGCAAAACGCGTTTTTCCAGGCAACAATCCCGCGACCGGTTGTTCAGGAACTCATCCATGTTATCACCCATGAGATCAAGGCCCGTGGTGTGCTAGCTCCTTTCATTTTGTTGCCGTTCCGGCCCGAATCCCACGCCCGAGATGTCCGTGACTTCATCGGTCAGGTCATTCCAAAACACTCGCCTCCTCTTCAAGGTGATAGCTTGCTACGTGAAGTGCGACTCGCCGATGTCTACTGTCTGGCAACAGTGCTGAAATGGTGCTGGTGTCGTCTTCCTGGTGGCGTTGTCTCTTGGAAAGCCTATAACCTATTCAAAGAAGAAGAGCAAAAGGCTGGCTATCCGATGGACGCCTTCATCTCCATCATCCCACGCTGCGTCGAGTCTGAATCACACGCTAATATCCTGTTTGATTTCTTTGACCTCATGGCATCCGTAGCAACCCATGGCCGTCACAATGGTATGGGTGGCCGCAAACTGTCTCGGCTCGCTGGTACTTGGGCCTTTGACATCAAGAAGCCAGGTTTCAAAGAACCAACATCGTTTGCCGATGGTCTCGCAGCATGGAGTCAGGCTGCAGAAGCCACAAACCATCTCTTCTTTGCGTTTCTGCGCTCACTATGCCCTTCGCCAAAACTGACGGCGCGACCGCCGCCCGACGCAACCTTTCGCCTCCCAAAGTCTCTTGAAGCGCTTCTAGTCTCTTCCGTCTACCCGCCTCAACCCCTGTACAAATCTAGACTGGTTGCTGTCCCTATGGTCTCTTTGACCGTTGGTAAGCTGTCGGCAAATCCCATGGTTCTGTTGCGTCGTGTTGCCAAGACCATTCGTTTCGACAACCCGGCTGTCTTCTCTTCCGAGGACGACTTCAACACTCTCTATTTTCTATTTGCTGAACCAGCAGCTATCCAGTACAAAGTATCACCCGAGTCACTACGTGTCATTCAGGAAATTATTGATGAAAACCCGCTCGTCACCGACCACCCCATCCTAATCAAAGAGACTCCTAGGTTATCGTTTGACTTGAGAGCTCGCACTTGGTCCAAATTCTACAACCATGCATACATCGACCCTGTCACCGGCGAGCTGCGTAGGCCATTGACCAATTATGTCTATGATGAGGGTCAACTCGAAGAAATCAAGCGCGTTGGAGTCCCCAGTCAAGAAATATCCGCTTTACCGTATCCCGACACTCCGCGAAGTGGGCCCGCGCGCGGTGATCCCAGTGGTCTAAGTGGCATTAAATCTGGTTACGATCATGCCATGACCTCTGCACGCATTACCGCCGATGGTCTGGTTACTGCTGCAGTCTCACAGGTTGCTATCGATGACTTCTTCGTGTGGGTCTGGATGAGCAGTATGTCTCAAGAGCAGACCGAAGTTCGCAAAGCCACGTTTGGCCGCTCCGTCATTGTCGAGCTCGAAGTAGCTCCTGGTGAGCTTCGTTGGGTTGTTGTCGAGGAAGTCTTGCACCCGGAACCTCCGCCCATGCGCCCACCTGTCGAACCAGCAGATAAGCCTCTTCCCGTCGTCGTTGCTCAAAGACGTATAGCAAGTACACCAGTTGCCAGCAAAGACACAAAACCCAAAAAGAAGCCATCGACTGGTAAGCGATCTCGCAAGAAGACGCACCGTGTGAAATCCCCGCCTTCTGACGTTCCTCCGCCACCACCACTTGTCCAGCCGACTCCTTTGGAGATGTACTCGAATCTCGATCCCCTAGTGGATGCCCTCGCCAAACGGCTGCAGAAGAACTCTGTTGCAACTCGGCCTACTGAACGGCCTGCTCCCCAATCGAATGTTTATGCTGACCGCAAGATTCAGACTGATACTTTCCCGGTCTCGATACAGGTACAGACTTCACCAGAGCTGGCTCCGCCCGAAGTAGTCCGACGTGTCCCGAGTCCCGTCCGCCGACCACAGATGAGCGACTTTTCTTGTCAGACTGAAGCCTTCGACGAGTCTGAATCATTGCCAGAACCACTGCCTCGCGCATTGCCTACATTTGGTGCTATACAACCAGCCGTGGCAGGCCGTCCTCCCCAGGTCACTCGCTCTGTACACGCAGCAGTGCCCCAAGCTACTCAGCAGGCTGTTGCGGCATCGAGGGCACCTCTGGTGACCGAAGTGCCACCGCTCAGTTCGCCAGATTTACCGTTTTCAACCCCTATGACACAAGCCACGAGTACTGATGATGACGATGGCAGCAGTGTATATTTCACTCCAAGGCTTGGCAGCGAAGGTTTCGACGAGCAGAGTGCGAAGATGTCAACTCTTGATCTTACTCCATCAGCTCCTCGGGGTCTTGGCCTCGGTCAATCGGGCGCTCAGCAGCCTGTATCGTTGCACAGCTCCCCGTTTCCGTCACTTGTCTCTCCAGTCACCCAAAATGCATCATCCACAATGCCATCCTCTAACGAAACTCCACCTCGAGTCCCTCCGAAGGATGACGCTGGCACAAATGTTCTTACAGAAAGCTTGCGCACGCTGGCTCCAATGGAAGCGGACATTCACACTCCTTCAGAAGCCACAGCTGACAAGCCGCTTCCAGAACTGCCTCCGTCTCCCCCTAATGAATCACAAATCAACGTTCCTCAGGCTACAAATATCCAAGTCGCTCCAATTCCAGCCCCAGACCCAGCTGTCACGACGCCCAGTCGTGCTCGCGTACCCACAGGTGCTATTGCGCAGCCTCTGGAAATCTCACCGCTGGCTCCATCCTGGATATCAACCGAGCCGACTATTGACACTGAGGTCGAAGCTTTTATGCGCGGCAAACAGCTCAGCATCAAGCGGAAGCCTGTAGGCTCGCCTGCCGCGTCACCTAATTTAGCTGGAGGTCCCACAGCTTCCCTTGACCCCGAGCAACAAGAGCTTATGGACAGTATCAATTCGCTCGTTGGTGCAACGGATGGCGATGCTATGAAAGCAACAGCACAACCGCCTCGAGTTCCGGGAGATCAAGGGTATAGGAATAGGGAGTTTCAGAACTACGAGCGGAAAACACCTCCATATGCTCAAGAGCGTCCCAATCAGTCACAGTACGACGCACAGGAAGAGTTGCGATACCCTGCTAGGTATGCTAGGGCGAGACCTGCTTCTCCGGGTGGCCGTAACGGGTTTGGTCCGAACCAAGGTGGTGTGCTCAACCAGTTAATGTCTCCCTTCAACTCTGCAGGGCCTCAGGGCTCAATTTATATGGGCCCTGGAGGATACCGTGCTGCACCACCTCGCGGACGGGGTATGCCCATGTCTCAGCGGCCTACAGATCCAATGTATGGGGGCTTTGATGACCACTTAGCTTACCCACCACGAAGACATGATCGTGGCAATGGCCTCCGATACAGTGACTCGAGCCAAGGGTTCTACCGGCCCGAAAGTGAAGAGTATCAATTGGAGAGACCTTACTCGCCTGCGCCTTCGTCTTCAGCAAGTCAACCTCCACACCCAGCGCGGCACAATCGCATGCCACCGCAGTTTGGTGGCCCGCGACCTGGTGACCCTATGGAAGGAGGCTCTGCGTACCCAGTCATGCCGGGGTCCGGCAATGGCAATAACAAAAAGAAGGCCCTTCGGAGCAATCTTGATTCGTTTGAATCGCCATTTTTTGGACGTGACAACCTTGCAATGGGTCGGAAACTTGGAGGCAGTGGACGGTCTAGTGGCAGTGGCAGTCAGCCGCCATTTAGTTCTGCCAGTGACCAACGATCCAACAGTCTGGGTGTACGACCTATGGGGCCGCCCGACTTTGGCAGGCCAGTAAATCGTGGGTCACCCCGAGGATTCCCGCCAAGGTCAGCTTCGGGGGGGGTCAATGGGCCGGGAGGTATGGCGGGACCACCCGGCCCTAGCAGCCCAAATGGTGTGCGTGGACACGGACCTCCTCCTCCTCTCGGGCTCATCCACCCCAATATGCCAGCAGCGAGCCACATGCGGTCTAATTCTCTAGGATCTGTCCCACCGCAGCTTCCGCCGTTGCAGCTTGAGGGGAAGCTTGCTTCTGATTTTGCGCTTGGCAGTTCCCCACATCGGAGTGGTCCCCCAGACGAATCGTCTAACCTAGGCCAGGCCCTGGTACCTGCGCAACGGACACAGCAAGCAATGCGAGCTGTTTCGAGCAATGCGGCTATGACCAATGTTTCCAAGACGGGTAGCGATTCGTCATCGCAGTGGATGACGGTTCGCAGCAATCTAGACCAGATGCGGAGTCAATTCGGAGACGCCCGACTCAAGGTTCCGGCAGTTGTTGACGACTCACTATACGAGACGACCGAGAAGGGCAAGACGGCTCAATCTGTATTGACTGGATCCGCAGCGCCAGAAGACTACTATGATGCAGTTGTATCGACGGTGCGCAAGCCGTCAATTCACACGGGCGAACATGTCAAGGCGATTACCATACAGCATGATAGCAATGAAGATTTCGGGTCGCACCGATCAACGCCTAATCCGAGCACTGGTCAGGATAATGCTATTTACACAATGAACCGTCAGGCATACGAACAGCACTTTCGCGAGCCTGAACTCAATCCATATGAGCGGCGTGACGTATCATCGTCGTCATCAGTGGATAAGTCATCGAAGCGCGGGTCACTGCCCATTATGTTTGATCCCTATAATGAATTGAGCGTTGCGAGGGCCACGCGAGCAGGGCTACTTGACCACAATCGGATTGCAGAACGGGCGGTCAAGCCTGAACCTAAAGCCAGCTCACCGGAACGAGGCAACCCCATTAGCAAGCTTTTGGAAGCACCAAAGCCCGTGCCAAAGCCGGCCAAGCCCATGGCCAAGCCGGTGGCATCGGCTACTGGCGCCGAAAATGATGGCGAGATCAGCAAGTATAGCATTCTCGGCATCATCAATGCTGCGAAGAGGCGATCTCAGCAATGAGTTGGTCATTATGTGTTTTTTAGACCACGATTCATATCCAAGACACAATCAATCTGTTCTTGGGACCACAGCAAGGAGATTATTATTTAATGAGGATTTTTTTTGATATGTTTGCTACGGGGCAATTAATAGGGCTACCTGAAATATATTAGCCGGCTGCATCGGGCCTTGTGTACATTAATGAACAATTCATTGTTGAGCGACTGCAAAGTGACATTCGACACGTCAATTACGACGTGTGGTGTGCATAAAGTATAAACCTTGCGCAAAAAAGCAAGCCTGTAGCTCGGAATATTTACCCTGCAAGAAGCTGGAAAAATTTCCCGTTGCGTTGGCCGGCACTAGGGACGAGGAAAAAATAAAAAAGCGTGACGAATCCATCTTTGTTTGAGTATTTAGACAATTCTTGAAAGCCTTGGAAGGTTGTGTCTTTTTTTTGTACGTGCGGAACGGTCGGATTTTGAGGAGTGGTGGTGGTTGCTGTGCAAAAAGCCATCAGGCAACAATATTGTATCTTGCATCTCCCGTCGTCATGCGCACCATTTATACCTCTAGTTTGAAGCGGACTTGCTACAATTGTCAGTGTTTTTTGTTTGGTACACATGGAGTTTGAGTATTGCGACTAACATTAGGCGGTCTATTTGGTCACCAGGTATGATTGCGAGAGGAGCAAAACATCTGTTTATTTGATATAATTATTCTAACTATCTTAGGCCAAGGATTGTCCTCAGTCAGGAACGCCAGTTTGCTACAATTGCGGCAGTATGTTTTGTTGGATGAGATAATGACAAACCGAACGCAGGCTAACAGTAAGAGGATGGACATTTGAGCAAGGCTTGTCTTGAGCCCGAAAAAGATAAAACATGCTACAATTGCGGTGGTGTCGGTCACTTGCTACGTAACTGTCAGGAACAACCCCATAAAGCGGGTGTTGTACCAAGCGCTACCAACAACAACAATAGCACGGTGCCCACAGCACACGAATCGCCCGTTCCAACGGGACCGGTCGGATTACCTGAATGCTATAAATGCGGTCGTGCCGGTCATATTGCACGACACTGTCAGACAAAGCCTAATCGCCAGTGCTTCTCGTGTGGGTCATTTGGTCATATTAGCAAAGACTGCCGCCAGGGTCGAAAGTGCTACAAGTGTGGAGATATGGGCCATGTCAGCAAAGATTGCAAGCATGCTGACCAGGATAAAGTATGCTACGTGTGTAAGCAGCCGGGTCACTTAGCGTTGAGCTGTCCGGCATCACTATCGAGTATCGCGCGGGCTGTAGAGGCCGTTGTTCCTCAGCCCGACTCACAGAGCTCTAATCTGGCTGGAGTTTCGGAACAAGGAGCTGTTGCTCAACAAGTTTCTCCTCTTGTTTCTGAGACCCCACCTGCCATTGCCTTGGCCGACTCTGGATGAGCAATGGCTGGTACACCTTTCACAGTATCTGGATTATCTGGTTTTATTATGTATTGTGCAAGGCAGTAAAAGATGACTGAAGGCTTGTTGGTCATTTTGTTTTAACAGAAAAGAACTTTTGTCAGCTGCTTGTCATGTTCGTAACATTTTTTGGAAATTATTTTATGGCTCTATACTGGCTCTAAATGCCTCCCCCCTCCCCCATGAGATTCTTGTCACAGGTTTCTCATCGTTGTGGTTTTCTAGGCCCAGGACCACTCAATGTCGACTCGGCCTTGGTCAGGTTCTGCCAGTTCATTGAACGCAGCTGGTGACAGGTCCAAATCTCCGAATGAGCACTCGGGGCATTCGTCGACAATGCGCACCGTCACCGACTTACCGTTGCGCGACACTTGAGCTCTGCGGCCGCAGACTTGCGAGTCGTATTGTGGAGCATTGAGTGCAGCTACAAGATCCGACTCGGAGCTGCTAGTTCCACATGCGTCGGCACTCGGTGAGTAAAAGGTTGCTTGGCCTTTAAACAATCCATCAGAGTGCGACGACGATGACGAGGAGGAAGAGGAGGAGGCCGTGCCAGTAGATTGAGAGCTCGGGTCATGGTACGAGTCGGGATTATGGCCCGAATTGGAGTGTGAAGGATAGGACTCCGAAGATGCATCCTCGTCATGAGAGCCATTATCAGAATTATCGGATCCTTGAAAAACCCAATTGTAAAAGTCTCTCACATTGAGAGTTTGTGAGTCGCATCCATGGAAGATCCAGTGGAGTCCAGGAACGTCTCTGATGTTGAATGTCTGCAGTTGATGGTGGTCACTGGCAGGCAGAGCAGACGGCAAGGCCGAAACGAGTTGCACGAGCATTGCAAGGATAGCATGGGATTGTTTCATTGTGAAGTATGTTCTGAAGAGGATGTATCAGATGTAGGTTTCAACAGCTGTATAGAAGCAATTTTTTTGGAGCTGATTGGAGACCTTCCAAGTGTTTAACTATCAGTCACAAGGAGCGTTGAAGTGGTACTTTGAATTGTTTAGATGCTGTAAAATATCTGACGGATGGTACTGGTTAAATAGTACTGGCGAACGGAACTGGACTCAGATGACCTCGGCTATCAATCTCATCTTGAAATTATAATTTAATTGCAACTTTGAACAAAGATAATTTGGTCGGAAATTAGCAGCGGCCTTGACCGACGGGGCTCAACCGTCACTACGAGGCCATCTCAATCGAACCTTGTCGTGCATGAAATGTGCAGCAGCGCTGGGATGAGGCCTGCAATGTGCAACGGTCGGTGGAATTATTGTGGGCATTTTTGTTGATGGGCAGGGAAGGGCGGGAAAAAGCAAGAGAGTGTGTCATACCAAGGGCAAGTTTGTTGGTCCGATGTTGGTCCGAGTTAATAGCAGCACGGGCCGACCGCAGAGAGCGAGTTTCGCTAGTTTAGTTGGGTGTTGGAGCCCAGTAAAGTACATCTCCAGACCGAGGACTAGAAAAGACGGGCTCTAGACTCGGGTAGTGGGGAGACCTAGCCCTAAGAACTTAAGGGCTCCCCACAAAAAAAAATTGAGCCGCAGGGCACTAAACAAAAAAAAAAAAAATTGATTCCCGCAGCCGGCCAACTGAGCCGAGGTCTCAAGACATCATGGGATATGGGTCCGTTTGAATGAAAAAGCAGAAAATATAGTCAATGCCAGCAATTGGACTTGCACGAAGATCATTGAATGTCAATGGTGTTACTAAGACCAGCTCCTCGGCGCCTCGGCTCTCAATGGCACGGGATGCAAGTGCCGTGGTCAGACCCTGCAAATGTCCCAATGCATCGAATATCTGCTAGATGGCAGACACCCGCGCCTCGTCACATGATCACCAAGCGTATCGGCTGCAACATGAGATAATTGAATGGTAAGGGGGATTTCGTAAAAGTAACAAATTAACTTGCCACAATAAACCATAAGGCTGTCATTTTGTCATAATTGTCAAAACAGCAAACCTGTCAACTTGATAGTTGCGGCAAGGCGCAAGACACAGTACCTCGGCCTAAACGAGAACTAACCCTACACCCTTACCCCGATAGTTGAAGCCAACCATATTTGATCCGTATGCAATGACTGATTAGGACTTGTCGGTCCTCATCGCGTTACTTTTTCGGCCAAAATTTTTTTTTAGGGCTGTCTGCTGTCTTATCTATATATAATGGAACTGTAGAATTTTTTCGTTTTCTTCCTCTTACAAACTACTTTTTGCGTGTCACTAAGTATTTTTGTGTAGTCTATTTGTGTGCAGACTGTTGCAATTGGTCTCATTGGACTGTTTGGAGTGCTGACTCTGTGAGCTCTACGCTCTGTTAAGTAAGGTGAGTATGATTTGTAAGGTGGTGAGAGTTGAGACGTGTTTTTTTTTTGGGCCTGGAACAGTTTTGGTCCTTCAACTTTGGTGGTGACTGGGTATTGGATGTCATTGTAGCTTGTCTGGCTTCATGGCTTGGTTCAAAATTTATTGGCCCTGCCATTTGGTCACCTGCTACAGTTACATGGCCGGTGGGGCAACCGCGTGTAAGCTGCCGATGTGGCAACCCCCGCTCTTGGGAGTCAGGTGAAAGGGCAGGCGGAAGAGTTACTGGTAGGATCGTGGCAAGGGGGAGGGGGCAACGGTGGGTAGGATTCTTTTGTGGTACAGACAGTACAACGTGTCGACTTTTGACACTATGCTGTCGTTTCTTTGCCCCGAATCCGGCCCCCTTTTACCCCCTTTACCCCCTTGCAAGGCCCCTTTGGCAATCCGCCCTCCGCCCTTCCCCCTTTAGCTACCGTCGCCGCCTGGCCTTTCCTGCGACGGCGCGTTCACATGACGGCCCTTGCCACCTGGTGCTACCGCTTTAGGCACAACCAAAAATGAGGCTGGCCTCTGCAGTACCCGTCCTGGCCAACCCCCAACCCCTAATTTCTACCTGTTCTGTTGCAGCAGCTGCTAACCCTAGACCTCTATCACCGACACAAAAAGCAACCCCGTTTCCCGTTATCTCGCGCGATTGTTGTCATTTGCTGCCCTAAAGACGCACGTTATCAGTGGGGTACAGATTTATTTTAATTCCCCAGTTTCATCACGGGCCATCGCTTACTTATCGACTGTTGTTTTTTTCCCCCTTCGCGTTATTAGCCCGTCACGCTATTTATTCTTTCTCGCCTCATGGACTCGCTCTCTCCGGCTCAACTTGAGGCCCTCGTCTACAACAAGCAACACATGCTCATGCAGGCGTCATCGCCAGCTGCTTCTGATATGATCGCGTCGGACGAACAACCAGTAAAGGATGCTACACTTCTGCCACCTGCCGCGCAGGATGACGATAGTGAGGCCATGCTCATGCTCTCACCGCCACTGTCGCCTTACCCGCGTCTGGCGGAGCTATCAGTCGCTGGTAAGCAGCAGCAGCAGCAGCAGCCTCTGCTATCTGAGATGCGCGTCAAGCCTGTCGAGTTGCCGCGTCCAATGACGCCTACTCGCCGTGACTCTCTGAGTCTTGCTCGCAGACCTATTGTCAAGCCTATTCCCGTGCGCCCTGCTGCTGTGGCAAGAACCAAGACGCCGTTGACTGCTAGTGCTGTTGCATCTGACGCGTCTGCTGCTGCCACGACGGCATTCAAGGTCACCAAGCATGATCCTGCCAAGCCACTCATGTCCAATGTGTGTGCCGCTGTCAAGGCTAATCCTCGTGCCTACTTTGCGCGTGAGAAGGCGTACTTGGAGCTCTACTCCATCAATGGACCCACCTGGTCCAACTACACGCCTGTTGAACCAGTACTCAACCTGCCGGCAACGCTGCTGTTGCGAGCCTCGTCTGGCCGTTCGGCCTCGCGCTCAGGTTTACGCCGTCGCCGTCCTATCAACAACGCAGACTCGTCTGACGGCGATAGTGAGTCTAGCTCCATGGTGACGCGCAGCTCTGCTCGCGTTACGGGTGCTCCTTCAGGCCTGTCCAACTCGTTGTTTGTCACCAGCGGTGCCTACAGCGATGTGCCGACGCGTCGTGCCATTTCGAGAGCTGGCAATGGCTCTTCACGCCCCAGCAGCCGCTCGGCGACCCCCAACCGCCGGGCTACTGCTTCTCCGGCGCCATCGCGTGTCCACGACTTGTCACTATCGCAGCTCACTGATTACTCTCCTCCCGCAAGTGCCCTTCCAAACGGCAAGTCGCTGCGCGCTGACTGGAAGGGAGCGCCTATGGACCTGTCGCAGGACCCCAATGTCCACTTGCTGCACCCGGCTGAGGTTCACCTTGCTAGTGTGTTGCGTCTGCCAGCAGACGTGTACCTAGATTCAAAGAAGCGTCTGTTTGCTGAGAAGGTGCACCGCATGCGTCAAGGCTTGCCTTTCCGTCGTACTGACTCGCAAAAGGCATGCCGCATTGACGTCAACAAGGCCTCACGCCTCTTTTCGGCATTTGAGAAAGTTGGCTGGCTCGAGGACCATCTGTTCAAGCAGTACTTGTAAGCGACATGGGCTATTAACGACAGGGTCAATGGACGTTTATGTGACTTCCAAGGGCTTCAACTGTATGGTTCCATTCCATTGGTATGGTTCCATCATATTTATCATCATCATCATCATCATCATCATCATCATCATTATCACCATCATCATCATCATCATTGGCACACGGTGCCCGGCTTTATTATGACATTGTTTTATGGGTTTATCAGGAATTGGTTTGTTTTCGGTTATTGGGTCAAATGGTTGCATTGCATTGTATAATTTATGTACTTTATGGGTATAATGGAATATTAGTAGAGTGAACGTGCAGCGCGTTGTGAAGGCTAGTTTTTTTACGGCAGATTGGATCAATGGCCGGGTAAATTACAGTTGGTCGAGTGTCCAGACGGTTCTGTCGTGGCCAATTGATGCCTCGACGCGTAAATAAATTAAAAATTCTTTATAACCAGGCAGTGGAATACTAAAGGGAAACGTCTTTAACAGCAGGACAAAAATCGTCTTCGTTACCCAGTCATATGTTGCCCTAGCCCTGGAGTGGCATACTTTTGAGCATTCAAATGTCTCCATTCTATCAACGTTTCGTAACTCCACCATGGCCAGTAAAATTGTGGTATTGAAGGTGTCATCACAACAGCTGAAGCTTGTGGAAGCTTCAGCAAAGAACCGTTCCTCGGCAGATTCTCCGTCGGCATTTGGCACGCCAGATTCAAAGGCCAAAGCAAAGAAACGCAAGCCCGTGAAGCCTGCTGCTGCCGCGACACTGCCGTCATCACCTTTTCCCGATGACAGCGCGGCCGGCACGCCGAAACCACAGGGTATCACGCACAAGTCGGGTCCAGCACTCACTCAGACTGCGGCTATGCGAGCTCTGGACCGGTCAGGACGGCCCTGTCGCAAGTGGACGAAGGAGCCTATTAAGCTGTCGTCATTCACAGGTGTCAAATACACGCTGACCTCATGGACGGGGTCTCCTGATTCCAGCGACAATACTCCATCCAATGGAGGGGAAGCAGCATCTGAGACTGTCGAAGCAGCAAAGGACTCTGCTGTTAAAATGGAAGACAAGCCAGCTGGACCCACCAATGTGGAGATCAAAGTTGAAGTTGCTGCATAGTTGTATTCTAATCGGCGGCAGGAGTCGATATGCTAGCTGCAACATGACAATGAGTATTTGAGCATGTCATTCATGACTCCAGTTGAGACGACCGTCGACATGTCTCTAGGCATGCGGACTAGCCCAAGCACAGTTGGTGGTTCGACGGTGGACGACAGTGCCCAGAAAGCAAATCTGCTTGTGCACAACTTGATATTGTACTTATGAAAGCTGTACTGTGAAAGCTGTACCTGTGGAAACTGTACAGTTAAAGCTGCACCTGTGAAAACTGTACATGTGAAAACTGTACATGTGAAAACTGTACGTTGTAAATTGTACATGTGAAAGATGTACCTGTGAAAGCTTTACTCGTGAAACTGTACATATGAAAGTTGTGAAGCTGTTATGTGGCCCTGCGTGATGGTCACCACAGGACAAATCCGATCCGGGCAAGTCAGTATCAATACTGAATGTACCCCTTGAGCTGCTATCAAGACTGATTTTTGTCACTAATTCAGAGGAACAGTACGCAAGCGACTTACTCAGTGACTTACTACTTAGTACTCAGTAACTCTAGCATCAAACATAGGACTCATGCTAAAACTCGTCATGGGCATTGTTTTATTAATAAATAGCTCTAAAACTCCTCGTAGCGCTGTATAACACGACGTTTAGTCTCGGCAGGGTTTTTCCACAAGTCAGCGGCCTCACCATTGAGCGGAGAGTCGTTGTTGGGCTCACCGAGCAGTGACTGGACCGACAATAGAATAGTCTGGACATTGTAGACAGCCGACCACTTGTCCTTGAGAATGTCGAGACAAATGTTACCCGACATGTCAATGTTGGGATGCCAGATAGGACTGACGAATTTGACGACGGGCGCGACATATGGGTAGTTCTGGCCAAACTCAATGGACACCTTGTATTTGAGGTTCTCATACAGAGTTCCCTCTACACCTTCAACAGTGCCTACCCAGTGCAACAGGTTGGCGTCCGACTCGGGGAAAGCGGTAATTCCAGGAGCATTAGACATCTTAGTTAGTGGACATGATTTTTGGAGTAGAAATGAGGGACAGGATTCATTACCATCAACTGCATCAGCTCTGTTTGGAGGCGCTTGGTGACCGAATGGCCATCAGGAACCTTGGATGAGGGGCCCGTGAGCTTGGACGAGGCTGCCGAGTGTGCTGGGTTGGAGTTTTGTGAATCAGACATCATTGTAAGAAAGTAAAAGAGTAACAGAGGAAGTGGTTTTGTAGAGGGTAGGTAAAAATTATTGTCACTTGACTAGCCATAGAGAGAGGGCCAAACACATGAGCAGACAGCCGTGTCGTTTTTGTACTGCCTAAACGGGGGTTAAGCAGGATTGCCGGGTAACGCAAGTAATGAGAAAAGCCGGGTAATGCAGAAAATGTGAACTTCCGGGTAACAAGTAATAATGAACAGCTCGGTAACGAGAGAAACATACGGGCACCCGGGTAACTCTTACCCGGCCGGTTGTCGTCTCGGATTTCCGGGCTCGCACTTTCCGGAACGGGTAAGGGCGGCAGGGGAGACAAAGGCGGCAATTGCTGCCAGCCCCGCTGCATAGGGCGGCGGGGGTAGGGGCTTTAAGGGCTGCCGCAGTGCAGAGCCCTGCGTAGTGCTATAGCGAGGGAGGGGGGAGTGGTGTGTGTGAGGAGGAGGTAGAGGGGCTAACTGGACAGGCGGTTTGGTCGGCATGTTGCAATCACATGGGGGGGTCTTGGCGCGAAAAGAAAGGGCAGTCAGATTGACGCCCCTTTACACTTGCTTATCTGGATGTATTTGTCTGCTTAACCCCTCATCTCTCCACCTTCCCCCGCCAACCTCAGTAAGAACCCCCCGCGCTTGGGCCCACCTGTCAAGCAAAGTGACAGGTCAAAGTGAGACAACCTTAAATTTAGCGGCGATGACAACGGGCCCAAACTGAGACGGGATAACGGTAATAAAGATCCGGATACAAGGGGAAGTCGATAACTTGTGATTGGTTGGTTAGAACAAAGGAAACCGTCAACATAGCAACAAGCGTGCCCACAGGTCCAACTAATTGCCTCGGCATGTGTCTGCACCGAGCCAAGGCCAATTGGCGTGTGCGCCCGCCCTCAAAAGCAGACTATGTGTCCACAGTCACCTCGCAGCTGAGAACGCAGTGTAAAGCAGCAGTCCACACGCCCTTCCCCCGCCCTAGAATGTAATGGGAGGTGACGTAAATGGGAGGTGACCGCCCGTTGAGGTATTTGTGGGCTATTTCAGACATATCCGAGGAGATAAGCGCGGCAAAGCTGTAACTAACCTTGTTTTGGGGGTATGCATCAAACAGTGATAAGACCTGTTCCGCCCTTAACTGGTGCCTAAACCTCTATAAACTGGTACATGAGGGCAGGCCGGACACTGGGGCGAGTTCCGCCTTGATTCCCGACTTGGAACAAGATAAATGCCATATTGGGCCTACTCTGCTTGGCCAGTTGAGCCTAGTGTTGTTTTTTGTCCTGGCCTTAAGTATGGATGACTCCTATGCGTTTTGGGCAGCTTATACCCACTGAGGCCCACTTTGCTCATTTGTTAGGTCAGCTGCCCAGCAATGACGTTGCCAAACAAGGCACCCGGTCTCAGAGTCGCTGCACGCAAGCAGCACTGTATTATGCACCCCACAGTGTGCCAACCGCTTGGTGGGCGCGGTGTAATGCTCAATATGGCTGTATACAGGTTATACAGAGATAGTTCCATAGTTGGGTGGGCCGTATGGATCTTGTCCTTAGTATACTATAATTGGGGTATGGCCATGGTGGAGAGACTGCACGCCATTGGGTCTTCGATGGGGGCCCTAGATAGCCCAGTCCTCCTTACCGATAGCCGTGGGGAATCCTTACGGCTCCAGATTGCGAGCGGGGAAGGGCAGACAAATGCCGTGAGGGGTACAAGGCAAAGACCCCATGTTTCATTGACTGGCTGTTTAATCTATGGCTCTGTCAGCTGTGCTCCTCCGGATATGGCTCTGTTAGTTATGCTCCGGCATTCCGGTCGACTATGTTTGCTATTGCTGTATACAATGTATCCGTAAATCTCCGGCCGCAACTGTTAATCATCACGAAATGCTGGTCATGTGAAACATGGTTTGTTGTTTGAGACGTACTGCTGCTTTTTTTCTTGTTTTATTCTACTAGCTACTTTGGTCCAGCTATTTGTGTCTGGAGTAGAAATATTTTCTAGCCAGTCCTAACTCCAGTTAGACTCGTCCACTGGTAGATGCAGCCAGCATACCAGTCCTAAGCATCGTCATCCTGGTCATCTGGTTTTAATAACTCTCATGCATGCTGATATTATTGTGTAAAATTATTGTAATAACAAGGGTCGAGTAAACTGGTACTGTAATAATAAGGGTAATATCTTGTAGTGTCTTGGAAGGTAGTAGTGGTAACAGTGATAGTGGTAACTTAGTAGTATGGTACTGGTAGAAGTGGTAGTAACAGTAGTGATGGCAGTAATGATGGTAAACGTAATGTGTGGTAATGTTCGTAACATTGATGGTAGTAAGTAGATGATGGTACTGGTAGTAACAGTAATGGTAGTAAGTTAACTATGGTACTGGTGGTAATAAGTGGTAGGTAGGCTTTGAGATTCCACTCCTACACCACCTCTACCTGTTGCTATTCCCTCAATTGGCCCGTAATACTTGTAACACTTGTATCAAATGTTACCAAGTCATTACTACTACTACTGTCTAGTTTTCATACCTCCCTCTCTTCACTTGGTGCAATCATAAATTAAATATTAGATAAATACTAGAACAATGCGACAATATACAAGAAATCAGTCGTACGCTACTTTCGTCTCACGTCATCAGATACAGACTTCTGGCGAGTCAATTTGGCCCACCGCAGTCCACAAGCATTGCACAGCGTCTTGGGGCCATTGGGGCCCTTGCGCCATTCCGGCGACTCCTTGACTCCACACTCGGTACACACATATGACAAGGTGTCGTCACGGTGCTGTTGCTTTGATTTGCGTCGTGGCTTGGAAATGGCTCCAACAGCTCCAGCTCCCTCACGGCCAGTCACCTTGGCACTCTTCGGTGTCTTGATCCCTGAGCCGACACGCATCGACTTGGCGCCGCCATGCTCGGGGCCTGGCGACGTCATCTTTAATCCCATAGAGTACCCAGATAGATCAAGACCACCAGCACCAGATGGTGTAGGCGGTGGCTGTGGGTACTGAGCACCGTATCGCGACGGAGCCACGTCAAAAAGCCCCGGTAACGAGTAGCTCTTACCGCGCAGGGCCGGATTCGACGCGTCCACGTATGCATAGCTAGTAGGACTCAAGCTCGATGGCACAAAGGTACTAGTGCCATTGGCCATGAAGTAGTGGTTCGGCGACACAAGCTCAGAGTTGATGACGTTATCCCAGTATGTGGGTGGCTCTTGGCCACTGTGGGGCGACTTGACCTCGACTCCCGCGACGGCAGCATCACCGTTGATATCAAAATACGAGTACGACCGTGACCAAGTAGGAGCAACCCCTCCACCGTAGCCACCAGCGTCTGGCGGAAGCCCTGCTGACCACTGGCTGTCAAATGAGACCATTGAAGGAGTCGCCGATAGCGGCGCGTTACCCACAAGGAACGAAGAAGAGGTGCTAGCGTCATCAAAGGGCGACGACATGGAGTAACCAGGGCCAGCAGACATGAGTGGACTCGCATAGACGTGGTCAACGGCAGAGGCTGGCGCAGGCTGTTGGTGGTGTTGGTGGTGCTGCTGTTGCTGTTGCTGTTGCTCGGCATGATCCAGCGCGTGATGGTCGAGCTTCGAGGGAGGGCGCGTGATGTTGAGACCCTTTTGAGCACGCGATGCTTGGCGCCGTGACCACAAATTGGCATTGGCATTAGCATTGGCACTGGCACTGGCATTGCCAGGGTATGAGGTCGGTTGTTGTGATGCAGGAGGAGTGTGAGTAAGTTGTTGAGGTTGAAAGTGTGACTGATGTTGGAGCTGTTGGTGATGTGGTGACAAGGGATCAGCAGCAGCGACAGCAGCGGCGGCAGCTGCAGCTGCAGCAGCGTGTGAAGCAGCTGGTGTAGAGGCCGTTGTTGGAGACACCACAGCCGAAGAGGCAGCCGAGCGCACAACGGGCTTTGAGATAAGGACCATACCACCATCCGAGCCATGGAACCCGTCGGCAGAAGCGTTCAGTGGACGGCCAAGGCCTTCATAGAGTTGGTAGAGACCCGTGGCCGAGTGCTTAAGGCGGTAGAGCATCTGTAAGCACGAGCCATTGGACACAACAGCAGACACAAACGAAATGAACTGGTCGAGGTCCTCCGGGTGGACAAAGTCCATGATGCTGGCGCCGGCTACCGCGTCGGGATGAATGCCTAGAAACACAGCAGCTGGTGGGGTAACATATAGCAGAGCGCCTAGCGTCGACACAACGGCCAGCACACGCGAATCATCATGGACAAACGCGTCAACCGGCAAGGTCAGCAGCGCAGAGGCAGCAGGGTCGAGGGCAGGTGGAGCCTTTGGAGGCAATGGACCCGAGGATTTGAGGTGGGCCCGCTGAGGACCCACAGTGCGTGGCTTGTGTTGTATGTCAGACCCACTGCTGTAGGTCGGGGCAGAGGCATACATGAGTTGATGGGACTGGGGCGGCATGGCAATGAAGTCGTCAGCAGCAGAGTCAAACAACCCGAGGACCGGTTCAACGACGGCCTGCATTAGTGGCGGGTATAAGGTGAAAGGGCAGGAAGTCGTGAAGTTAGACTAGGACAAGCAAAATAAGGACAAGAGAGAAAAGGGAAGGAAGGTTGTTATTGTGGTAAAAAACAATAGAGTCAAGGGCGGGCTTCTATGACAAGGCGCGCACAGATTAAGGCAGAAAGGCGGCGTGCGCACAAAAACACTCGAGACAAGGTTCACGAAGGTTATTTCAACCCCCCCAGACAGCAGATGCAAGGAATTAAAGCAAAGAGGGAGCAAAGAGTTAATTAGGAAGAGAGAAATAAAGCAGAGGAGTAATAAAAGGGGCCAGTAAAGTCAACCAGATGGTTTCAAAGCAGACACACGCAAGAGAGAGAGAGAGCAGAAGGGAAAAAAATAAGGGCGAAGGAGCTGGAGTTTATAAGCGGTGCACCCAACTGCGTCTTGTGGATGCTCGGCTGCACGCAGGTGCATAAGGTGCCAGTCCTGGCAGCCAGCGGCCGTCCCCCTCGTTTATCATGAGGGGCATTTTTGCTTTAGCTGCCGCAGGGCCCACGGTACTTTTTATTGCTATATGCAACTTACATGAGCGGCGTGGTTGCTTTTTCGACGACCCGTGCCCTGCCGCCTGCCAGTGGACCCTTGCCCACGTCCCAAAAGGCGACAGCAGCGCGCGCGAGATTGGTTCCCGCCGTGCTGGGTCATTGTTGGCCTGTGGTTCAACGGATGCCGGCGGCGGCATGCAAAAAACGGAAATGCACACATTTTTCCCCGTCTGCGCGTAACCAGATATGGGTCTGTGAATCTTTGTTTTCCGTTGCCGGCCGCTTTTTGTTCTCTGTCCATTCTCCGTCTCCTCGCTCGTTTTTTTCCCCTCGCCTTTCCTTCCTAGGTGGTTAGTTGGGCCCTCCCTATCTTACCTCCTCCTCCTCCTCTTTCTCCTCTCCCCCTACCCCCCTCCCCCTGTTAAAATCCTACCCTTTTCCCCTTCCCCCTCCACCCCCTCCCCTCTCTCCTCCAGGCAGCAGCAGCAGCAAAAGTACTAGGCGCATCCCTACCCTCGCTGCACTATTTTCTGCCCCCGTATAGCGCAACCACACCATACCTCGGTACCCAATAGCGGGTTTTTCGGGCGCGCAGCCCTCTCCCACCTGGTAACTAATGCATCTTGACTGCAGCATCCTCGCTGCTTAATGGCGGGTGACAACCACAACAACCGACACCAGGGAACCAGCCGAGGTCAAGTGTCGGTGTCGAGCCAGTTAATTCGGCCGCCGGCATCCGCAGGGCCCCATACCGACACGGGCCGCTCGAGGAGGCGGCTGTCAGCATTTTCCACCATTGTCCCGCCGTACTGGGTGTCCGCCCGCCGTTTGCTTTTGTTACCCCACATTCTGGTCAGTTGAATCTGCCAGATAGCGGGATCAAGAGGTGGGCTTGACTGCTACACTTAACAAGTGACGCCACGTACGAGGTAACAAAAGGGTACCGGCAATTAGAATCAAGTAAAAAAACTGTACGTTTATAGTATTAGTATTTTTAATATCAATATGTTTATAGTGTTAGTGCTACAACTCGTTCTGTATGGTCCACTATTTACGTCTACTATTTGCGTCTACTATCTACGTCTAAACTGTGCGCAACTAAACTGCACTACTACTGTTCCCTTTCCTTTTCCCTGTGCTTCCTTCCCTCACCCCCACCCTTTCCTCCCCCCTTTGAACCCCTCGGATCTTCGTGATTATTTGCCTGCAGTGCAAGTCTCCCACCCCCTCCCTCCTTTCCCCTCCGCCTGAGTTCCCACCACTCCGTCTAAATATCGGCTTGCACAGACCCGTGCTAGCCCAGTCCCGAGCAACCCGTACGTACTTTCTAGGAACTGTGCGTCTGTGCTTGGCTTGCAGATACCTACCTGCCTTCATTCCAATGATATAATTATGTCTAGTGTACCTGTGCCTGGTTGGCGCAGGAACGAACGAATCATTTAGATGTGGGGGAGGAGTAAGCGACCAATAAACCAATCAACATAATTCAAATTTATCCATACATGAAGTACAAATGAATGGTTAACACCTATAAATCCCAAAACCTCCAAGCTTTTCTCCCCGTGTAACTTGTACCTGATAAGATCTTTTGGCGGCTGGCTGGTTTGGGCCGATCGCATGAACCCCTTGCAGCGGCCAGCTCCCAAACAGGCAACAAACGCTCACCTTGCAATCAGCTCCCCCCTGGCAGGCCCCAAATGCCATGGTGCAACTAACCAGCACACTGCCTAAGCGTTGCAGATACGACGGTGCAGCTGGCGCGCGCACATTTTACCTCTGGTACCTGGTTCCTGGAGATAACGGTACTACAGGTGCACTCCCCCTGCGATTGGAAGTAAACCTCCAAGATGCAAATGGTCAGTGACCCCCACCACCACCACTGCTGCATATGCTGTGGGGGTTCCTTGTTGGATGCACTGATAGACAGCTTTTCAGTCACTGTTCCTCACCACATTTTATCCATGACTATTGCGGTAGCGCTAATCACTTGGTGCAACACCACAACCCGCCCCTCGTGTGGAGGGGGTTCTCTTTTTTTTGACGCTGCCTACACCGGGCCTCGGTACGCATCCGCCTGCATGCAACACTAGCCGATCGCCAGTGCAGCTGCCCTCACCCCTTTGATTCCCAATACGGAAACCCACGCTTCAGCAAATTAATTGGTTTTGCTCAATTTGGGCTGCCCACACCCCCAAACAGGTCGGCTATCTAGCCACTTGCGGCCTTGTCGGCGTGCCGGTACTGGTGTCCAGGCTCGCTCTCACCCATCGCATCTGAGATCTAGTGGGTCCTTATGCGTTTACACCGCAGTACTAACTCAACCCCTATCAGTCAACGAATCTGCCCAACAAACCAACCCTACTAGCTATGTTCTGAACAAAACTCCCATCATGAAGTGGCCGTCTCGTGTTCATACCTACCTTTACTTGGCTTCAATGCCCAGACCGCCTTCCCGCCTCTAACCCGATCAGCTATACCCTTGGCCTTGACACCTTTTCGCCCGCCAGCTTATCCCGACTCGTCCCTTGCATACCGTCGTCCCAAACGGGCCTTTAAGTCGATCCCTGCAACCGGCATGTCTACCCTGAACTCCGGCTGGATATCCGGATTGGCACATGACTAACTATACGATTATCCCGAGATCCCCAGATAACGCGCTTATTCCTCCACCCCTGCGCTGTTTCTATCACCTGCTAAAAGTTTATTCGTATCTACCCTCAATCCACTTGTCCCCTTCTCTTTCCCGTACACATTGTTTCTCTCCCTCCCCTAGTGACTCCTCCCGCAATCCTGCAAACCCCAGCTGTGGTCCCCTGGATATGGACCTGCATAACGTGCTCAAAACTCTAATCGTACACTCGTTGTTTTTACCAGTCTGTCTGCTCTCTTTTGTCCTTGTTTTCCTGCATCCTCTCAACATGGACTGCACTGCTTCCTTTGGTCCGGCTTTCTGATGTGGGGTATCCGATCGTCGCCCGGGTCCTGACTATCGCGTCTCGATGATCACCCCCAATTCTGCGCTCTGATTGCTGGAACCTTTCATTTCTCCAGCATGGCGGGTCGTACTATGCTGTTTGTGGCTCCATCTTGACCGATCCAGGGCCTTGCACACAGCAACTGTGTACACCTTGTCATCACACTATAGCCTAATTGGTCCTTGGAGACCGCTAGTTAACAAGGTCACCCGCAAGGCAGTTACTAGCGCTTGTGCGCTCTCATTCGTCACTTTGCTCATCTGGATATCTATCTAGTGCGCACGCTGCTTTATGTTTAGTGCGTTCAGGTTAACACGTTTTGCTACAAGACATGCTACTTCATTGGCTAGATAACTGGCAAAGACACGCCGCTTCATCGGATAGATAACTGGCAAAGACATGCTACCTCATTGGCTAGATAACTGGCTAATCCATGGGCTATCCGCAGCATCATCATTAACTTCAAAATGGTTGCTGTGGCCAATCCAGCCTCTTTAGTCGTTAAATGCCTCAGCTTATACCCTGGTAACAATATAACTGATTCACATGATAAAACTGTTGAGGTTTCGGCTAATAATGCATTATAACTACGCAGGGGTGGGCATCTAGATAACTCATGACTAGCTGAGTCGTTCCACTGTCTCTAAGGCCAATCCATAATAAGGACTCTTTGCTCGTACCAACCAACTCCAACAGCTTCTTTTCGTACCACTATCTCTAATGCCAATGCCCATAATAACAGCTAATCAGCCAACTCCAACAGCTGCTTGCCCTTTTTGCTCTGTGCAAGAGCCTGCTGAAACGTCGCTAAAATAGTGTCGTTGGTTTCACTCGTGTGCCACTCGTGCCGCTGCAATGGAACATCCTGCAACTCTCCGCTACGGTAGAGATCCAGCAACTCCTCAACAACAGCCAGCTTAGCAGCAGGTTCAGCCTGTGTCCACTCAGACAACCAGTATCCGCGAGCAACTAGACCCTTGAAGATCATAAGCCCCGTAGGCAACGTCAATGGTTGCCGGGACATGCCCCCATAAGTAATGAGCTGTCCACCATGGCCCAACTGTCGAGCCACATTGGCTGACGACTTTCCACCTACACAATTGAATCCAAGACGAATGCTGGCATTGCCTGTCCATTCACGGATCTTTGAGCTCGTAGCCTTGTCAGCAAGCTCTTCCTCGGTAACAACATGCGTGGCTCCAAGCCGCTGCAATTCGGCTTTTAGAGCATCAATGTCATCGCGACTACGCACCACCGAAATAGACTTGTATCCATAAATACGTCCCAGTTGAATAGCAGCACGGCCTACTCCCGAGTTGCCGCCATTCTGGATAAACCAGTCGCCTCGCTTCATGTCCACAAACCCGCGAAGCATCTGGTACGCTGTTGCTGGGTTCACCGAAACGGTTCCTGCTTGCAGAGGTGTCAAGCCCTCGGAAGACCGTAGCTTGTGTATCTTGTCGGGCGTAACTACAGCGTGTGTTCGCCAGGTGCCGAAATTCGTCGATGCCGGCAACACCCAGTCTCCTACCTTGAGGTCCTGCACCTGGCTACCAACCTCAATGACCTTGAAAACACCCTCATTACCACCAACTGCCGCTGGTTCGCTTGTTCCAAGGTCCCGAGTCAATGGAGGACGGCTAGGATATACGCCTTCCACCTGGTTGATGTCTGCTGGGTTGATTGGTGCAGCAAGCAACTGCACCACCACTTCGGAAGCTTTCGGCTCAATGACATATTCATGGACTGATAGCTTTTGTTTGGGGTCGCCGTATGACGAATATACAATTGCTCGAGCTGTTGACGCCATGCGCCTGCTTCCAGCGCCTATCCGGGGCCCAAACATCCTAATCTTAGATCCTAGTCGAGTGTATAGCATGATGCGATGAGTACCAGATGCCGGAAGTACGGCTAGATATTTGCTGCGGTAAGGGCTCGCCTCGAATCCAATGGTCTCCGTTTGTGACCATCTACCCACGTTTTTGTCCAGTTGACATGAGCTAGTAGTTGCAGTGGCATTGTAACTGTTTTCCCTGTACATCAAAGACATCCACCACAGTTAGGGAATACCAAGAAACCAACTGGGTCTACCTGCTAACCTACTGGTGTGTTTGAACTTCTGTTGCTGCTCCTGCTGGTCTACGACTCCTCGCAACATGACACAATTGCAGGGCCCCTTTGCGGGTATATCAACCATAGATGAGTACCGACTCATCAACAAACTCGGTGAAGGTACGTTTGGTGAAGTTCACAAAGCTGAGCACAAGGCATCTGGTTTGCTGGTTGCCGTCAAGAAGATCATTCTTCACAATAGCGAAGAGGGCTTCCCCATCACGGCCCTTCGCGAGATCCGCATTCTCAAGGCGTTGGACCATCCCAACATCATCCCGCTGCTAGACATGAGTATCGAGAGGGGAAATGCCGCTTCAGGCCAACGCTCGGCCATGTTCATGGTCACTCCGTACATGGACCACGATCTGACTGGACTTCTGGAGAATCCGGCAGTACACCTATCATTGGCCCAGATCAAATGTTACATGATTCAACTGCTTCAAGGCATCAATCACATCCACCAACGAGGTTTTCTGCATCGTGACGTCAAGGCGTCCAATATTCTCATTGACAATCATGGCATTGTCAAGATTGCCGACTTTGGTCTCGCCCGCCGCTACCTGGGTGAACCGCCAACTGTCAAAGGCGCCGGCTCTGCTACTCACAGCTACACCTCCATGGTGGTCACGCGCTGGTACCGGCCACCAGAGCTCATTCTTGGGAACAACCGGTACACAACGGCCATAGATATGTGGGGTGTTGGCTGTGTATTTGGCGAGATGTTCCGTCGCAAGCCCATCCTTCAGGGAACCTCGGACATCGATCAGGGCCATTTAATTTTCAAGCTTCTGGGTTCGCCGACATCTGAATCAATGCCTGGTTATGAGCTACTCCCAGTTGCTCAGAACGTAACGTTTGGTCCGTATTCACGTCAGTTTGAATCTGCATTTGCCGATATTCCTGTTCTGGCTCGATTGTTTCTTAGCAGAATGCTTGTTCTTGATCCCGAACGCCGTCTATCGGCTCTGGGTGCTCTGGATAACGAGTTTTTCCGTGCAGATCCACTTCCAGCACGACCTCAAGATCTGCCCACATACAAGGAATCTCACGAACTTACGGCCCGGCAAAATCGTAACAAGCAGGACCATCAGCAACACCCACGTCCTCCTCATGCGCCAAAAACCGAAAACCATCACTACCAGAACAACCAACGTAGCGGATACCGTAACGGTGGACAACACAGAAATGATTGGGATAATGACAGACATCGCAATAATAATCACCACCACCGCCGCGATGACCGGGACCGTGCACCGCAGCCTCCGTATCGTCGCCGCAATAACAACAACCATGGCGACGAGTCGCGCAACATGGTCCCTCCTTACCGCCGCAATCAAGTCCTTAATTATGACGACGACCGATGATGATGATATGTGTAATAAATTAGCATTTTGAAATGACGAGTATGAAGGCATGGCTGTTATATATATACAAAATGGTGCATTGTTAGTTGCCCCTGCACTTTTCCGTCTCTTTAATAAATACGTTTCTTCCTCCCTCACTTATTCTTTTTGAGCCATGACCACATAGTATAGTGTTTCCTAGGCCTCATAGTCTGGCTCCTCCTTTTGGACAGAGCGCGACTGTCGGTCATCATAGTGACACGCTCAACACGGCGCAAATGGCGGAGGCTGAAGAGAATGATGACAATCGACGACAATCCAACAACTCCACTCACCGACCAGAATCCCCAGTCCGTTTCTTCAATGAAGTTCTGCAAGTTCATTCCGTACAGAGATGCAATAAACGCTCCACCACCCAATCCCAGTGTACCAATCTGGAACTTGAGATCCAGCAACATGAGCGAGTTACGGTTCGAGTCAAGAATAATGTTAATGATTTCCTCGGTGCTGCGAATGTTGGAGATGAGACTTCCCACAGTCTGGACAATCTCGTCGCAATGCTTGTAGTATGACTCGAGCAGCATCTCCACCTCGGAGTGGTCGTCCTCAGAACTACGAGGTTTGCCCATCAACTTCTCAGTCAAATATAGCCCTGCAAGGTCTTCGTCTGCTTCTAGAAGCTCGTCGAGGGCGTCTCGAATAAGCGTTGCCTTCTGATAGAAGGATGACAGCTTCTTGCTTTGGATAAGCAGATGTCTCAGTTTCTCACGGTCAATGTCGTCTTCCAACTCGGCCAGAATGCCGTTGACAACCGTGGTATGAACCTGCATTTCAGCATCAAGTGCACTGACAACACTGATGAAGATAGCTTCGAGGGCCCGCATTTCGTAGGTAAGGCCGCCCATCGTCTTGCTGCCGTACCGCAGCTTATGTTCGAGATCGTAGATGAATACAGATTGTGTTTTGGAATCTGTTGAACCATATGCATCAAACAGTAGTACTTGGTCGGCTTTCACGAGAGCTCGAATGTGGAGGAGGTTGACAAGGATGGAATTCTGACGCACAAGAATCGAGGGGACAATAGTGTTGACTCCAGTGTCGAGTTTACGCAAATCACGAGGCAAAAGACCATGTTTAGACAGCAGATCCGACCTTTTGTATTCTCCAGAAACAACAGAGACGTTTCCTTGTGGATCAAAAATAGTACAGCGTACGAGGTGGTCGCGGTCGCCTACTGATCTGCTGAGGCTGCGGCCAAGAATAAGGTCAACCTCCACACCCTCGGCACCTCTACGTGACTTGAGCTTGGGCATGTTGAGAGAAGTTGACATATCGAGTCCCAGAGCGTCGGGTTGTTGGGCTGGTTTGAGCTTTGTTTTACGGATATCCGACTCATGATGTTTGGCCGTTGGGTCGGCAAATATTCTAAATGATCTGTTGGCCGTAAAAGAGCAAGCCAGTGGCCGCCGTGGCACTGCTCGCAACAGTGATCTTGTAGTGAAGTTCATTTTAATACTTTTCGGGGCCAGGCCATGATCCTGTGGAGGAAGTAGGAGGGAAAGAAAAAAAAGTTGGAAAGGTTGATGAGTGACTTCGATTTTCACCATCGCATGGCAGGATATATATTTTTCGATGATGCGCGGCTATTGCCCCCTGATTCTTCTGGTCCATCTTAATGTCACGATGGGACTCGGCAGAGGCCGACGAAGCACGCCGCAACAAGGAACTGCGCAAACGGCAACGCAAGCATGAAAAGCAGGCGAAGCGTGCGAAGCTTCGTACCGAGTCTGAACCGCTCCAGCCGCCATTTGAGCCTGCACCAGTCATCACACCGTGTAGAGAGCTTAACGACCACTATCGCGTGCTGAATCGCATCCAAGAGGGCTCCTACGGTGTTGTTTTCCGTGCCGAAAACATCCACAGTGGTCAAACAGTAGCATTGAAAAGGCTTAAAGATACAAAGACCAATGTGGGGTTTTGTGTCGCTGGACTTCGCGAACTATCGGCTCTTAACGAGACTCGACACCCCAACATAATCCGGCTTCTCGAGGTTGTGACAAATGCTGAGGGTATTTATATGGTCATGGAGTTTGTAGAGCATGATCTCAAACAGCTCCTTGACCAGATCAACCAGCCGTTGGCCCTGTCGGTCGTCAAAACGATTCTTCAACAGCTGTTTGCAGCGGTAGGAGCTCTTCACGCCAATTGGATGGTCCACCGAGACCTCAAACCATCAAACATCCTTCTCGATAACCATGGAATGATCCGTGTTGCCGACTTTGGTCTGTGCCGCAAAATGGGGCCCGACATGACCGCCATTGTCGTGACAAGATGGTACCGTGCACCAGAACTGTGCCTACAGACTATGGGATACGATGAATCCATTGATATGTGGTCTATTGGCTGTATTTTTGCCGAGCTGCTTAGCAAGAAGCCGTTTCTTCCTGGTGTCACGGATTCCAAGCAGCTGGATCTCATTCTCGAGACTATAGCTGTTCCAACAGCTCAGTCGTGGCCTGCATTCTGGGACCTGCCCGGCTCCAAGCACGTCAAACTACCAGCTGACCAACCTCCACCCCTAACTCAAAAGTTCCCTAGACTTTCTGAGTTGGGCATTGATCTGTTGGAGCAGATGTTCATTCTTAACCCTCGAAAGCGCATTTCGTGCACTGCTGCTGCCGAACATGCCTTTTTTCGTGAAGAACCGCTCCCAAAACCTTCACATATGTTCCCCTCATTCCCTTCTCTTGCTGGACGAGATATGACGGGGTAATATAGTTAGTTGGAGCGACAGTACATCAACGATTCGTGCGAATGTTCACAATAGTGACTAGGAAGTTGCTTTGCAACCCATATGACGCGGACCAAGGTTTTTCGGTGGGTAACAGTGGCTAGAAAGTCGATTGCAAACATAACATACGACGTGGGCCAACGCTATCGGTGACTGGCTTTCTCGTTTGAATCGTCTGGGCCTCTCCTGCCTCAGAAGATGTGACTGTTCTTACCACCTAACAGTTTAAACAACTACACGCCTTCATTTGGTTGTTTACATATTTGAGCGCTTCGCGCAATATTATTATATATGGACCGAGGAACGCACTGAACAAGTCCCTGGCACGCATCGCGATCTGCTTACATTCATGTGATTGCTCATTTGAACAGTTACCGATGGTCCATCAACAGATAAGCTTTGGCGTTACTAACCAGAATGAGGTGCGAGAAGCCAAACTAATGTACAGGCGCGTGTTCTCAGACATCACAAAATACCGCATCTGGCATCCAGCCCGTGTTTGTCACGCGCTGACCCGCAGTATTCCTTTACTTCTGGTTTGGGGATGGGCGTATTTGTTTGCAGATTGCGGGGGAACTAGACGAGTTGGTCCTTAAGCCGATATGCACCGTAATGCAGGGTCCTAGCCAGCTATCGACTGTCGATCGAATGGGAACCGAGGGACTGCGACTGAGATTACCGAGTGTGTTTCAGAAATCAAGTACAGGAGCAAGCTATTGACAAGCTTATTGGTTTCGACAAGTTTCTGCCATCATATCCTTGGCGTTTGAAGGCGTCGCGTCGGTAGTTGCTGCCTCTTCGTTTCACATCCGCCCTTCGGTGCGGCTGCAGCACCCGCCGCCCTACGGAGTGGTGTCGCTCCGGCAACCAAAATGTAAATAAAGGGTCATCGCCCCGTCTACAAATGAGGAAACTTGCAGGCTCATCTGACCCCCCTCCTCCTTGCATTTGGACCGCAGCATTTAAATACTCGAGTGCTTGCCGCTTTGCATTGACCTGTCCATTTGCCTTGTGTCGGATGATGCATCATCGTTGACCCATTCAATGAGTCGTTATAGTAGTGTGTCGTCGACGTCGTCGGCGGCATCATCATCATCACAGGTATCACTGGCGTCACGCCGGCGCTTCGATGCCGACCAGTTCACGCTATACGAAGAGTTGGGCCGAGGCAGCTTTGGAGTTGTCTACCGAGCCATTGACAACGTAACCCAGCAGATTGTTGCCATCAAGAAGATCGATATGGAGTCGAGTGAGGATGACATTGAGGACATTCAGAAAGAAATCTCCATCCTGGCCACCTGTAACGATCCCCGAGTCACCAAGTACTATGGCTCCTTTGTTCGTGGCTACAAGTTGTGGATCATCATGGAATTCCTAGGTGGTGGCTCAGGCCAGGACCTTGTACGAAGCATAGGCCCCTTTGACGAGGCCTCCATCGCCATCATCTGTCGTGAGCTACTCAACGCTCTCGACTACCTGCATTCGCATGACAAGATCCATCGTGATATCAAGGCAGCCAATGTTCTGATCTCAGACTCAGGTCACGTCAAGATCGCCGATTTTGGAGTAGCTACCCAGCTCTCGAACAACCTATCTCGCCGCAACACTTTTGTCGGAACCCCCTTTTGGATGGCCCCTGAGGTCATTCGACAGGAAGACTACAACTTCAAGGCCGACATCTGGTCATTGGGTATTACTGCCATTGAGTTTGCAATGGGTGAACCTCCGCTGTCGGATTACCACCCGTTAAAGGTACTGATGCTCATTCCGCAGAACCCACCGCCTAAGCTTACAGGATCTCAGTTCTCGGCCGAGTTCAAGGACTTTGTATCAAAGTGTCTCAAGAAGAACCCAGCTCAACGTCCTACTGTCTCACAATTACTTCAGCATAAGTTTGTCCGCAACGCCGGCAAGCCATCTCATATCGTCAAGACCATCATTGACAAGAAGCGTCAGCTCGAGTTGGAAATGACCCATAAGCGCAAACCTAAAATGTACGAACCAACTGTGCATGCGCCGCCCTCGGTGAGCAGTCTGTCAGGTCAATCATCTGATGGTGGAGATGATGATAATGACGACTGGGACTTTGATACTGTCAAGCCAGGATCTGATTCCCCCATTAGAGCACGGCCCCTGCCTCCAGCACCTTTGCATGAAGACGACCATTTCACATTTGAACAAGAGCCGAGCACCTTGCAACAGCTCAGCATTCCTGAACCTATCATGGGTCCTCCAGTCACTGTACGCAGCAGCGGCAGTAGCGGTAGCGGCAGCGGCAGCGGCAGCACAGAGCAGTCTACGCTTGTTGCTGTACCTGTGCAACCGCCGACTGGCCGTAGGTCCCGTGGTCACCGTTCAGCCCTCATCAAGTCCCTCGATCATGTTGCAGCGAAACTTGATGCTGGTTCGGCAGACCGTCAGACTTTGGATCAAGTGTCTCGGTTGCTTGCAACCTTGTCACCGTCGACCGAAGCGCAGCTATCACATCGGCTTGCACGACAACTTGATAAAGACTCTCATAAATCTGATACTTCAAAGACGTTGACGGGAATCCCCTCTGAGCTGCCTTCTACTTCACAATCGCGTGCACCTGACCAAGTCGAGCAATTGCTGCTCAGCAGGTGGATCGAGGCTCGAATGGAGACCAAGCCCGAGTGAGTCCATCCTCCACGTCCTTCCCTACCTCTCTGGCATATTTATTAGATTACGACTGGATTCTTCGCATTCACGTACAAATACACTAGCTATTTTTGTCGCCTTGTTTGTTACTATCTCACTGATGGACCCGAAAGTTCTGGTGAACTGAGGTCCTCCCATTCAATGGGGCCTCCATATTGTGCCCAGAACGGGAAGCAGTTCTCCTTGGATAGATCTGTACCATCCGAGAACAGGCCTGGAATACAACCAGAGCATTTAGGAGAGTTGGGACAGTTAAAGTAGGGAATGTGCTGATACCCAATGTCACGAAACCAATGGATCTTTTGCCTGTCGACAAACAGAGCTAAAGCCACGCTGTGAACAGGGGCATCTCCCCATCGTTCGTAGAAAAAGCCTCCTGCTCGATCCAGATAATTGAAGTAGTCCTGGTATACTTTGGACCGCCAAAAATCCATGTCTCCAATCTCGAAATTACTCCAGAAGTGACACGTCGAGTAGCCGGCTACAGTGTTGTGGTCTGGACGATTGTTCTGCGTCAACCAGCCAACAGCACTGTTCGGGTGCACATATTCCGGGTGGTCAACAACGAACTCAAGGGTCGTAGGCCATAATGACTGGATGCTTTCAGGAGAATCATAGAGGTTGATAACAAACCCATATGTCTTATTGTGCGTCTCCATGTAGTTGAACACATCATAGTCGACATCACAAAAGTACCGAGTTTTGGGCTCGACACGCCAGTACCAGCGAAACTGCTGTAGACGCGGGAGATGCACAAACATGCCCGAGTTCCAGCGGCACATGCGGTGATATGATCCCATGTCTGAGTATTGTACTCCATGTTCCTTGAGGTATTCTGCCGAGGCATCCTGGAGCTTCATGTTGATCCACGATGGCTCTTCCCAGTGTTCTCTTGGAATCTGTTCGTAGTAAACCTTGGCCTTGGTGGCAGCCGTTGTTTTCTTCTTGAACTCGGCACTGAATGGCTTGTCGTTAATAAGAGTCCATGGATAGTTGAACTTGGAGTTGAATGTGCGTTCCACGTCATCCATTGTCACTAGCAGGTCTTCAAGCTCCTCATTCCGAACAAGTGACATAATGGTCGCATTAGCCTTGGGGTTGTCGCCTGCACGCAACAAATGAGCATCTGGTGGTTCTACCAGCGGCTTCATCAGTGGGTTGCCCGATATGTAAAAGTTGTAGGTGCCGAACCATTTGGATCTCCAGCGCAGATTTTGGCGCAACACAATGAGAGCATAAATAGTCACTACTGACGCCAGTAGAAACACTCGCGCCCGGATCTTGGCCATGGTTGGCCACTGTGTTGTAAGAGTGATAAACCTGGATCAGGGGTCGACAACCTCGAAAACTGACCGCTTAGCGCATAAAAAGTCGCGAATCGCTCAGCTCGCACTCTACGCATTCTCTATCTCTCTATAACCATGAAGTAAGTGTAACAAAGCATGTGTTGATTCAATTTCGGTCTAACTCAGTTCTATCAAACAGATCGAGAAGCTGAATGCTCTTGAGCTGGAGTCGGGTGTGTCCATAGAAGCCTCCTGGCACAACGACTACCGAGATACAGCCTACATATGTAAGTAGGGCCAGTCGAGTTTTACTTGGACACAACTAACCAAGACTTCGGTGGACTACCTTATAATCTGACCGAGGGCGATATAGCTACGATTTTCTCGCAATTCGGTAACCCTGTACACGTGAAGCTGGCACGAGACAAGGAGTCCGGCAAGTCGTTGGGATATGGCTGGTTGAAGTACGAAGATCAGCGATCCACCGTTCTGGCAGTTGACAATTTCAACGGCACCGAAATCGTTGGCCGTAAAATGCGTGTTGACCACGCTTATTACAAGTCCAAGGATGGAGAGGAAGAAGCTGATGATCTTCAGATGAAAGAGCTTAAGGAGAAGTTAATGGCAGCTGGTGGTAAATCTTCTGGCGGTGTCGAGGAGGTTCCATCCAAGACTGAAGACAAGGACCTTGAGGATCCCATGAAAGATTTCCTTGCAGACAGGAGCGATTCAAAGAGACCACATGATCGTAGTCATCGATCTAAGCATGAAGGATCAAGTCGTGATGGAGAGCGGCGATCCAGTGATCGAAGCTGGCACGAACGAGATCGACATTCTGACCATCGACAGGACAGGTATAGAAGTTATGAGAAAAGACGACAGGACGAAAAGCTTCGACATTCGTCTAATAGCGACAGAAGTCATGATGATGACCGCAGACATAGGGGCGACAGAAAGTATGATGCTGAACGAAGACATAGGAGTGGCAGAAAGTATGACGACGAACACAGAGATCGAGACGGTCGCTCCAAGCATCGTGAGCATCGCGAGCATCATGAATCTCGGAGATATTCAAGAGAGCGTAGTCCTCACCGCTCCCATGCAGAGGACTAGTTGTTATTATATAATGACCGCCAATGAATTGATGAGCCTAGGAGCATGGATATAGAAGTTTCAATGATTAGATTAATTTATTGTACAGTGCAAGGTCATGAATAAATAGTGGTGGTGGTCAGTTTATCGTCGGCTGTTAACGACCAAGAGGTCACGGGCCATGGGAGCCTGCGACGTCACGTCCTTAGGAAGCACAAGAAAGTTCTTGAGGGCCTTACCGAAGGACTTGGCAGTGTTGGAAGCAGACTTGGTAGGAGCCATGGAGTTGTCGAAGTTGGCCATTGTCATAATGTTGTAGTGATGGTGGATCTGAAGCTTTAGAAGTGTGAACTGATGAGTATTGTAGGGCGTGAATTGGACCTCTATTTATACTTGAATTTGACCGCCGGTAGATCGCGGCACTGGACGGCCCCGGCCAAGGTTTTTTGTTCTGTGCATGACACTTGCATGGAACGTGGCTGGTGTCGGAGTCCGCATCTAAGCCCCCACTCGGTTAATTTTTGCTTGTGGATGGTACATTTAACAATCGAGAGGCTGTAACATATACTGACATATTTTTTATGGAGTAACCTGACTGTGTGCATCGGCACCTTGCATTGTCGTTTGAGTCAACTTTTCATACGAAGCGAGCGGAGTCCGGGGTGTAAACATCGATAATTCACGATGAGCAGGAAGCCGAGAGTCGGCCAGAATCTTGTCAACAGGCGAATACCGCGATTGATATTGTTTCGGTAGGCGATGTTCAATATATGGGAGTGAGTATGATCAATATAAACGAAGAAATGGTTTGCTGAAGCTCAATAAATATTTACGGATTAATTCTTTCTCACTTTAGATGTTGCACAAAACTGACTAGTTATTTACTGACCTAATGATTATATAGTATTTATCTGTATTATCGAACCATTTATTTACTGAGTTTATTGTTTTTCACCCATAAATAATTGGTACAGATAGATATTCATAATATGAGTCCGTTGTAGTATATGAAGATTAATTTAATATCATAAATAACTTAGTGTAAATAAATAATAGTCAATAGCACCTTATCGGCGGTCGTTGATGATGAGCAGGTCGCGGTCAGAAGGTCTCTGCGAAGTCTCGCTCTTGGGAAGCACGAGGAAGCTCTTGATGGCTTTTCCAAAAGACTTGGCGGCCTTGGAGGCAGACTTGGAAGGAGCAATTGAGTCGTTGAAGTGGTTGGCCATTGTGAATGTGAAGGTTTGTGCTTTAGGTAGATGATTCTGATAGTCTTGAGAACTGATAGAGACGACTTAGGACATGGTAGCACCCCTTTATATAGTTTTTGGATGGCTCGGCAAATGACGGCACGGGCCAGCAATAAATGTTCCATGCACGTCATATGCAGTCAAAAAATGGCTCAGGGCTCATCGGACGCCGAAATGCCCTGGTATTGACGCATGTCAGCTGCAAGGTTGCCGTTTCCGAGCAATTCTAAGAATTTCTAAGAATAAATGTCGGCAAAAAAAATTAATCACATAGCGGGGTGAAGCTGAAAAAATATATCATTGAGGTACATACGATGTATAGAGAAGCCTTATACGAGGAACATGGCAATTGAATGGGTTGGCAGAAAGACCGAACATAATTCAGTACTTCGGCACATGTAAATGTCAATAGATCAATACGACGAGAATATAGTCGTATTCAAGAACGACAGTTGAATCTTCTTCTCATAGTCAATTGAGCGACCAGATTAAGTTAGACTAATGGGGTTTGACAGGTGCACCCCACAGTAAGACTAAGACCAATTAGGCAGAGAACGAGATATAACAAGAAAAAAAAAGTTCATTCTATTCGAGATATAACAAAAAGGATATTCATTCTAATATACAAAATATGCAAAAAATAAATAGTAGCAGTTTGCGCAGAAGAATTAGCGACGGTGGTTGATGAGCTGAAGGTCACGGTCCATAGGAGGACGCGAGGTCATCTCCTTAGTAGGGACCAAGCTCTTAAGGGCCTTGCCGAAAGACTTAGCAGCCTTGGTAGCAGACTTGGAGGGAGAGATGGACTCGCTGAAGTTGGCCATTGTGATGATGGTTGTGGTAATGGATGTAGTGAAACCAGAAGTATTGGATGAGGATCAAACGAGGTCCAATTGCTCGGTCTTTATAATTTTCAAGATGAGCATCGCGCGGCTCGGTATTCGGCGGCTCCGAACAATTTTTTTTCGGTCTCTTGCATGCCGCGACAACGTGGCTGGCTGTGCTATCCATCTGCTATCCGCAGTTACATTTCGTTACATTTTCATCACTTGCAGCTGTAAACAGAAAAGAATTTACAAAATACGTAGCATCTATGTAAGCACAGGGGGTGTGAATCAATACGCCAAGTGTTTACAAGCAATTGGTTATCCAGCAATTGCATTCGGTAGTTGGATCAACATTCAACAATTCGTCGCTCGTAGCAATTGTCCCTTCGTAACGTAACAAATTGTGTCGTTTATATTCCAGCTGATTTTTATAAATCATGTTAGTTAATTGTCACTGTTGACTTGCTTCGGCCTTCCTATTATGCCTAGGCAATTCTAGAAAAAATCTTGTTTGTGGCTTCGATAGTAACCTATATCTTACATGTGGATAGGCTTGTCGTAGGTGGCCATGGCAGCCTCCTTGAAGGCCTCGGAAAGCGTGGGGTGAGCGTGACAAGTACGGGCAATGTCCTCGGAGCTGGCACCGTACTCAATGGCAAGCACAGCCTCGGCAATCATTTCACCAGCGTTGGGTCCAGCAATGTGAACTCCAAGAATGCGGTCAGTCTCCTTGTCAGCAATGAACTTGACAAGTCCCTCAGTGTCGAGGTTGGTCTTGGCACGCGAGTTGGCCAGGAACGGGAACTTTCCAACGTTGTAGGCAATTCCAGCCTCCTTGACCTGCTCCTCAGTCTGACCAACCCAAGCAAACTCGGGGTGAGTGTACATGACCGAGGGAATGGCGCCGTAGTTGACGTGACCGTGGCCGTTCTTGATGTACTCGACAGCAGCAATACCCTCCTCCTCGGCCTTGTGAGCAAGCATGGCACCAAAAGTGGCATCTCCAATAACACGGATGTGGGGGTACTTGGTGCGATACTCCTGGTCAATGACAACGCGACCACGCTGGTCGACATCGAGGTTGAGCTTCTCAAGGTTGAGGCCCTCAGTGAAGGGACGACGGCCAATGGCAACAAGCAACACATCAGCATCAAGAGTCTCCTTCTTACCATTCTTGGCGTTCTCGACCTCAACCTTGACGGTCTCGCCTTCAATGTTACCGCTCAGAACCTTGGTTCCAAGCTTGAAGTTGATGCCCTGCTTCTTAAGAGTCTTTTGAGCAAGCTTGGCCAGCTCACCGTCAATACCAGCACCTCCAATGTTGTTAAGGAACTCAATGACAGTAACCTCGGATCCAAGACGCGACCACACAGAGGCCATCTCGAGTCCGATAATACCACCACCAATGATGGCCAGCTTCTTAGGCACCTCAGTCAAGTCGAGGATTCCAGTTGAAGTTACAATCTTCTTCTCATCAACAGTGATGCCGGGGAAAGGAGTGGGCTCGGATCCAGTAGCAATAATGACGTTTTTGGTCTTGAGAACCGACTTCTCGCCGCCGTCGAGGGGCGCAACCTCAATCTCGTTCTCGCTGAGGAAGCTTCCCGTTCCCTTGTGGTAGTCGACCTTGTTCTGCTTGAACAAAAGCTCGATACCACGGGTCAAGCCAGAGACAGCGTCATCCTTGGCTTTCATGAACTGCTTCATGTCGATGTGAGCGCCATCAACCTCAATTCCACGCTTCTTGGTGTCGTGGAGAATCTGGTGGTACAGCTGCGAGTTGTTGAGCAGAGCCTTAGAGGGAATGCATCCAACATTGAGACACGTACCACCGGGGATACCACGCTTATCAATACACGCAGTCTTAAGACCCAGCTGAGCAGCCTTTATAGCAGCAACGTAACCACCAGGACCAGCACCAATGACAACAACATCGTGCTCAGCAGCTGTAAATAGTTAGTGATTGTGAACATAGCCAAGATAAAACGTTGCGGCCGGGTTCATAGTTAATCAACATAGAGTAAAATCAACGTAGAACAAAGTAAATGGCAGTTTACAATACCATTGGATGAATTGCACGATAATTTTACACCCGTTCAACCTGTCTTTTTCTGTGGGGTGGAGATTCAACACTTACAAGAAGCCATGCCTCGTACCTGAACGGAGGCGCCGGCGGAGCGGACAGCCGACAGGGCGGCGATACGCGAGGCGGAAAGCGATTTGCGAGCAAGCGCAGACTTTATCATTTCGAAGGTGTGTAGTTTAGAACACTAGCAATTGCTTGCGGAATGCTGACAACTTACAGATATTTAAGCGTTCTCAAACCCAGCAGAGGTTTTTATTTGTGATTGGGTAGGGGGTATTAGGGTGGCCCTGTGTGGGGGCTAGGTCTGCCGTGATGTTCCGGCAGGGTCTCGAGACATGAGTCAGAAGACTGCTCCACACGTTCTTCTTTTGGACGAATATATCGTAATTAACATGTACATTTTTGAGTCATAGATGCTTCTAGTGGGGTAGACTTTAGGTACTTTTATCCCGCCGGCTTACTAAAGATAGTCCGATGCCCGTGCTCGGCGTACGGCGGGAGGATTTTCCGGAGACTGAGCGGTCCTTTTACGGCCTTCGATAGCCTTAGATGCCGGCTCCTCGGGGCTTGGAGTTCGGCGTACAGGACTACGTGAATGACTGGAGCCTCTGCGGGAAGAGTTTCGTGAGTATCTGATATTCCCCTTCTGTGCAGGAATTCCTGAGTACCTAGAACTCCGTCTAGGTGGGCTTCGGGAGTAACTTGGTGACCGCCGTCGAGACTGTACCCGTCGCTGATTAGGTGAGCGAGAACCACTTGGAGTCCGACTTGAAGATCGACTGCGACTCGAGTAGCTTATAGACCGCTTGCGCTTGTAACGTGGAGAAGGGCTCCTGCTGCGCGAATAGCTGCGAGAGCGGCTTCGACTGCTAGAGTAACTTCGGCTGCGAGAACTGCGAGAACTGGCCGAAATGGACCGCCGTCCACGAGCATCTCGAAGTCCACGGCCCCTTGAAGGTGAACGAGAGTAACTCGGCGATCTTGAATAACTTCTCGACCTGCTTCGACTGTCCGAGTAGCTTCTGGATCGAGAATCACTAACTGATCGCGGACGACGACCTCGTTGAGGACTAGCCGAGTGTGTCTGTGAGCGACTTCGTCCTCGTCTAGGAGACGGGCTTCGTGAGTAGCTAGCTGACCTCTCGCTTGGTGACGGAGACCGTGGAGGGGGCAAGTTCTGTAGAAAGTCGCGCATGTCCTCAGTAAGGACTCCCAGGCCAATGGCAGTAAAGTAGTTGATGGAGAACCTTGTATCCTCAGGGTTACTCTCACTCTTCGGCATCATACCAGCAAGATATTTCTGCAAATAAGGCTCCTTGAATCGGTCAACAAGCTTGGTCAATCCCAGCTCCTGTTGCATCTCCTGAAACAGTAGTTTCACAAAGATTCGAGACGACGAAGTGCTTGCAGACTCGGTCATTTCGATATTTTGGAACACAGACCAATCAAGGCTATCTGAAGCCAGTAGAAACCCAAAAAGTGTCGCGATATTGCGCAGTTTGCTAGTTTCATACCGATGAATGACGTCGTAGTAGTGCGCAAACGCCTCAACAAACAAATCGTGCCATTTCCGAGAGATGCGGCACAACCGCTCCCCGACTCCACCGTACACCTTGTTGTATGTCTTCTCCTGACTGCATGACTCGATAATCATGTTCACAACCTCAACTTCGTGTCCTACTGGAACACGCACTCTCTGCAGCTTATGACAGATTTCGTCGATAGACATGGTCGACATGATAGTAAGGTAGATGGTTCGACGCAAGTTGACGAGCTCAGAATTCGTCATATCCTCAATAACACCAGCTTTTGGAGTATCGACCGTCGAGCTTGTGTCAGGCCTTTGCTCCTGCTCGCCTTCGCTCTCGCTTGTCGCCTCTTCTTCGCTGCCCTCAGCAAGATCCTCCTCATTGTCCTCCTCATCGCTATCTCCAACAATCTGTTTTTTCAGCTCCTTATACTCGTTCTCATTCGTTTCGTAATCTTCGTCAAACTTGAAGATGTTTAACGTGTCTTCTGATTTGAGCTCGTCATCCAAGCCAATCATATGGACCGACTGCTCCTCTTCTTCAACCAAATCCAGTTCTTTAGGAATGATTGGGTGATCTTTAAACTTATCTTTTCGTACCTGGAAAAGGACTTCCAGCATATATTGCGTCCGTTTGTCGATATCCGATTCATGCAGGATGACACGGAGGCGTTCAAACACACCATTTAGAGCAGCAAAGCTGTTTTCTGTAAGAAATTGACCTGTTTCACGAACAATAGCAACAGAAATCTCCACCGAGTCATCTGTAGGTTTAAATAGAAGTAAATGCAGCATCTCGAGAATGAGAATCTCATGCGCAACCTGTTGATTGCAAAGCTGGGCTAGAAACACAGCCGAGGATATGCACACAGGTTTGTCGTTTCTCTTATATGCGCGACGAAATTGAATTACAAGTCTCTTGACAAGAAGCTCACCAATCTGAGGAAGCTTGCTATTGATGACAGCCACAAGAGCAGCGTAGACGTGTGTAAAGGTTTGAGAGACAGCCTGTGCTTTCATGACCGAACGGCAAAACAGACCCCGTCCACGAATCAAGTTATGACCAAAGAGAAGAACGACAATCTCGCGGATATTGCCGGTATTGACCTTGTTGACCAGTCCATTGATGCCCTTTTTGAGTTTGTCCCATTGAATTCGCTGGTACTCTTTAGATGATTTCGACATTGAGATCTTCTCCAACAGAGCTCTTAGCTTGGCAGGAGGGACATACCGTCCTCCTGAACGTAGCTCCATGAGTCTTTTGTACTCCTCTACCGGATCCTCGGTAGGAGTGCTCTGGGAAGCGCCATCAGTAGTCTGCTCGTTCAGACGTCGCTGCTCCTCCTGTCTCTGACGTTCCAAGGCCCGTTGGGGGATAACATCCCGATGCAGCGGTAGTCGATCTCGACGTTCTAAACTTCTTCCTCGAGAATGCGATCTATACCTGGCCGTTGTCTCTGACATAGCCATCAGATCCCCAGCACGGTCAGAAAGTGAAATGGCGAAACTTCATGTAGCGACCTAGCCCTAAAATATCGTGGAACCGTTCGCCCGCGAACTTATAGCTGTTGAACTCTACAATGCGCCAGTTTAACAGTCATTTTGATTTGAATAAATAAACACAATAAACTAATATTCCATGCTCTTTTCTATTGCCTAATATAAGTTATATTTATACTACGACACATATTTAGTTGGAGCCAGTACTCGTAACGGCCGAGGCCACTCCTATCTGAGAGGGTATGGGATATTGTGGGGTAGATATCGTGTACGCTTTCAGAATTCAAACTCAAATCCGTTTCTCAACACGAACACAACTCTGCATTTATAGGTGAATCTCAAGTGACCTATATTCATTGTGATGCTGTACTATTCGACTCTTTCGCTTTTACAGGGTGGTTCACCGTCTGCGCTCGGTGACCGCTATTCTGAGTTCATTGGCGAATGCCTCCGAATGACAATGCCCAAGGGTCGGCTGGATCTACTGGTCATGACTTCTCCTCACACTGTTATCGAAGCTCAGAAAATCGTGAGCAGTCTTTACCATATTTCACGTCTTGAGGCAAATAAATGCGACCGTAAAGACGTCGGTGTGACTGTATTACTTGATGGCTTGGACATCGAACAGTATCGACAGCAGTCATGGGAAGTCATCATTGCTGCCAAACAGGAACCAGCATTACCAAGACTGTTTACTTCGCTTGTTCCAGAAAGCTCAGATATTCAAAATCTTCCGGTTGTTTTTACTCATAGCCCTGGGCATAACAGGGAAGAAACGACTCGACGAGACGGAGAACAACTTCTGGCCGCAGTAGACGCACACTCGTCGTGGGATCACAACGTTGTCGCAGTCGGTGGAACATTTGATCACCTTCACGAGGGTCATAAGCTGTTACTGACAATCTCCGGATACATAGCACGTGAGTGTCTTATCGTAGGTATCACTGGACCCGAGCTTCTCAAAAACAAAAAGTACGCTCAAGCTATGCAATCTTACACTGAGCGCAAGCAGTCTGTGGAGAATTTCCTTGGCTATGTGTATCCATCGCTTCAGCTTCACATTGAGATGATCAATGATATCTACGGCCCAACAGCCACCATTAAAGATATTGACGCACTAGTCGTCAGCAAAGAGACCTCGTCTGGTGGAGGTCAGGTCAATGAGTTCCGCAAACAGAAGGGATGGCCAGAGCTCAAGATCTATGAAGTTGATGTTATTAACGACGACGATAATGATGACAAAGTCAGCAGCACACAATTACGCAAACAAGAGCTTGAAGCTCGTACCGCCAAGAAACCGGTTTTGTAGTTGCTGCACTGTCTCATCTAAGTGGGCCGTGGTCCACTCCCTGTGTATTTATGTCGTTCTATAACATCTTCGGCTCGTGTGTAATGTGTTTTTACTTGCTAGTATATACAACAAAGTGGCCGGTGAAGTTCAGTCGTCGCGTTTTTCGGGAATCGCTTCAACCATATCGCTTACAACTGATGAAACCCAAAGAACGCGGTCTTTCTGCTTCCCTTTGGTAGGCAGAATACTCGATGAAACAACAAACCGCTGAAAGTACTGGATTCCGCGTAGTACAGTCTTATCCTTGGTCTTGACAAGCAACTGTAAAACCTCCCGCTCATCTCTAGTTTTTCCAAACATGCTGTCTCCAAAGCCGTTCTTCTTGGTGCCACTGTGGACACTTCGCTCCGACTTCTTGCCAATCTGTTCAAATAGACTCACGAAAAAGAATTCCAGGAAGATCTTGACATCTGTAACGGCTGTCAGGAAATTCACAACTTTCAAAATATCCAGCGTCATTGACCCCTCAGCAACTACAGTAGCATAGAATCGGGCTAGGTGGCTGATTCGACGAAGCTTATCCGTGTCATCGACCTGTGAGCTTACAGGCTTCCAGGGACTAGCTCCTTCATTTTCCGAGTCATCATCCATTTCGTCTCCTTGAAGCTCGGATAAAAAGTCCCACAAACAGAATTGGAATGTCTTCTTGATAGAATGCTGCTCGCAAAGTTTGGTTGCAACCAAAGCGTAGAAAGGATTATAAGCATCCTCGTTTCCGCAACAGTGCAGCACAACTCGGGGGATTTCGCGCTCTTGCTTACTCTTGAGGCGCAATTTTTGCAAGCGTTCGTAGCTGTCGAGGTAATCTTCACTACTCATTAGAGCTATGAATACAGCCCGTCTTATATCAGTGTTCATACGCTGCTGTCGCGCAAGTTCGACCCAGCTTGGCTCAGCAGCATCAATAATTTCATGAGCTGCGTCCATATCTGCGTCAGGCCCTCTAACTTGCGAGCGTGCGTTCTCATTATTCCACGCAGCTCCCACAAGCCACCACTTTCCTCGTGTCTCGACATTGTGGATATCGTCGAGAGACACTTGAAGTGGTTCCGAAGTCACGCCCACAATAGACCCCAGAAACTTCTTCATCTTCTGAGTAGTCATAATAGTGTTCTCGGAAACAGTCTTTTGTCTGTTGTTTTTTAATGCAGTGATGCTCTCAATCAAGAATTTTGTTCTTGAGTTAATGCTAGCAGGATCTGCCTTTGACACAGCAGTCTGTAACAAATAAATAATCTCCTTTAGCGCTGCTGGGTCGTCTGAGCGTAGCTGAGGACCAGAGTTCCGGACAATTTTCAAGAGCAACTCGGTGGTCTGCTCGTTGATATCATCCAAGAACAAGCGAATAAAATCATACACGAGTCCGCAGGAAATCATTTGGAATGTATATATTTCTGATAACAGAGATAAGAGATTTCCTGCTTCCTTTGACTGCTGCTGGCCCCCCTTTAGATGTCTCTCAAATGTTTCCACCAAAGTCTGAACAAAGTATGCACCAAAATCGACTCCCCCAGTTCGGTACAGAGCAGAAGCAAAGGCAGCATGCAAGACAAGAAATGATTCTAGAAGAGTTCCCTGTAGCGCAGTGCTCTCAATGATAATGGATGTTACTATTGAGTTCATCAGCGAACGAGGTTTCGTTAGGTACAAGGATTCAATCTCTCGCAAAATTGTACCAATGTTGGCATCTGAGAGTCGATTCAGATGACCTTTTACTACTCTTCGTAGACGGATGGTTTCTTCGCTCTCGCTCTCAGAGTTTTCAAGAAGTTTTCTCTTTGAAGGGGGAATATATTTGCCATGAGCCGGTGCAACGTAGGGATTCTCCTTTATCGGTTTGGTCTCTTCTTCGTCCTCGTCGTCTTCGTCATCCTCATCCTCATCATCGAAATCATCTTGCTCATCAAAATCTTCACCATCATCACTGTTCAGAGCATCCCAGTCTCCAGCTTCTAACTCGTCCGACTCATTTTCGGAGTCGGCACCAAAATCGTCTTCGGATTCTTCATCTTGACTTCCTTCAGCAAAGTGATCAAAGTCCAGATCTCCGAGGAGTTCATCGAGCCCGTCATCATAACTTGACTTCGACAACTTCATCGACTTAAGACCAAGTTTTTTGGCGTAGTATTCCATCTCCACCTCATCCTGTGCCATAAGTATCTTGTCGCGATCAGGGATAAGGAGCTCAGACTTTTTAGACTTTTTGGTTTTCGGATCAGCTCCATTAGACTTCTTAGCCAACTTCGAAGCTTTCAAAGTTGCCATCGTCTCTTCTGGAGTCATCTTGTGGCTTGTGCCTTTCTTCTCCTTAGCGGCTTTTAAAGCTATCATCGTCTCTTCAGCAGAAGTAGGGGCCTTCTTCTTTTCCTTGGCAGCCCTCAAAGCAGCCATTGTCTCTTCAATAGTCGAATTCGTAGGCTTTGTAGCTTTCAAAGCATTGGTCGATTGCTTCTTCTCTTTGAGAGCTTTGAGAGCAGTCATTGTATCCTTTGCTGTTTGAGGAGTCTTGGTGCTCTTCTCAGCCTTTGCCGCCTTTAATGCTGCCCATGTGTCGTCGTCATCCATAGTGTCAGAGGGAGAGTCGAATCCGCCAAACTCAGTATTGTCTTCATCCGCGGATTCAGAATCTTCGTGGTGGATCTTCTGCTTTTTGATACCATTTACAACAACATTTTCTCCTTTTCTCTTGCTCCTCTTGTTGAGACGGTCCTGTTTCCGGCGTTCTTTTCGTGATATGGCAGTTTTACCCCGTTTGATACCATCCGAACCTGTGTTAGAATATACAAAATTTCACCCTCAACTGCCAGTACTTACCAGAAAGCCTCTCTGAATCGCCTCCATTAATCTCATCCAATATTCGGGAGGGCAACTGAATGCCGTTCTGCCTCGCCCGAGCAGCCATGATGTAGTTGATGAGTTGATGCCTCTTGACTGACAGAAATTTTGATCTCGAAAAATATCGGGGCTAGGGGTTCTGATAATGCAGGATAAACATACGTAATGACTTACTTAACAAAATGGACTATATTGGTACATATGTCATCAACAAACAGCGATTTTTTTTTCTTTCAATTCTTGATAAAGATAGCTGCTTGCTGTCCGTATGCTCTACGGACCGATTTGTCGACGTGATCCAGCCCGAGCATGTCTTCCATACCCAGGGCCTCAAACAGCTCAGTGTCATCATCAATGTACTGAGGAGGCTCGTAGTACCCTGGCTTGACAATTGCAAACTTGATCTTCTCAAACACCTTGTCATATATTCCAAGCGCTTTCTGCAAACGGACCTTGGTCGCTGCAAAAGTCTCTCCCTTCTGAAGCACAAACGTGAACGGTATGCCATGGGTGCGGTTCGTATCCTTTTGGAAATGCATCACCGAGATTATACGCCGGTTGGGGTCAAATCCAGGAGTTGTCAAGTATTCCCAATCCTCAATTGGACCGACCGTAGCATACACAGTTACACTGTCAACAAGTGACTGAACTGGATATGTCGAGCTGTAGATCCGATGGAGTCGTCCATTCTGGGCGCCCCACATCTTCACCCGCGGCAACAACTCTGCACTAATGTTGAGCTTTTGTTCAAGCGCATCAAGAACGTCAGACATTACAGCAGTCTTGGCCACCATGATATCGTGTTTATGCTCTTGGGATAGTCCGTCAGTAAGCCATGAAACGGTTACAACCTTCTTCTTCTCCAGCTCTTCAATGCTTATATCGAGCACCTCGTAAAGAACAACTAGCGACATGGCCTGGTTAGCATAGGGAGAAGCCAATAGTTGATACAAGGTCGAGCCAGTACGACTACTATACTTGATCGGTGTGCGCTGATATCCCTTCATAGAGGTTGTAGAAAATTGGATGTAATCCGGCTTGACGTTAAGCCGGCGGGCAACCTTTGAAGCCATGCTATCGTAAGATCCATTACGATTCAGCCACAGGTCAAACTCACCTTCATCTTCCTCTTTAGAAGACTCGTCCGGCGAGCTGGCTCGACGGAAGATAACATGCATACGGTTCTGCAAGAACTCGTAGAACTCAATAGCTGTGGGGATATCGTCGCTGTCAAGGTCCTCAGGTACATTCACCTTCTCGAAGCACACAATGTCGCCATGGGTGATTTCACTAGTGGCAAAGTCCTGCTTTAGCTGCAGCTCTTCAATCATGTCCGGCTTGACCTCTTCCAGCAGCCTTAGAGGTGTATCTTCAGGCCAACCCATGATCCTGTTGATATGGGCAACAATTTCTGATGCCTTGTTGTGAGTTCCTACGGTACAGGTGCCCACTCCAGTAAGCTGCTGCGTAACAGGATCAAAGTGCTTAAGGAAGAGGACAATGTCACCATCAGTGGACTCGTGAATATTGAACAGTGTTCCAGAAGGCTGGCCTGCTGCAATCTCAACCCATAGGCGGAGCTCAGGCGCACGTCCATTGCCTTTCGCCTTCAGCTCCTCCATCGTCATCGCCATATCCGACTTCTCAATCGGTGCATCAAGACGGAAAGTCTTGTTGCGACGATGTACCATAGTCCACACAGTGAGAGCTTCGGTATCCGACACTTTTAAGGATTCGGCTAGCATCGACACGAAGTCTCCTAGGGTGGTAGTCTTGAGCACCTTAAAGGTAAGAGGCAGTGAGGCATCATCAGCAAGCTGCGTGCTGTTCTGACCAAATTGACCAATGTCGACACCGTGAAATTTGGAAAACTGCTGATTCGTCATCACGCGTACAGGCATATAGAAGTGCTGTTCTTCGCGCTCCTTACGGCGAGCAGTTTCTTCCGCCGCTTCCTGCTCGAGTCGCTGAGGAATATGCTGAGGAATAACATCATCGTTGTGAGGTAGGACCTCGTCTATTCGAGATTTGCGAATATACACAAGCATATACGCGCTCGAATGACGTTTGTAGTTCATGCGATTCATGGTAGGTCGTGGTCCAGTGGTGGAGGGAACAACCTCGCCACCAAAGTTCTCTTCCAGAACCTCCTTCATGGTTGCACGCGTCACTCGGTCGTCATCAAACTTGTACCACTTATCTTCTTGTGAAGGCTTGAGTAGTGCATAGTAGTGCCCTGCGTTGAGGTCTCCGGAGTGCACAAGCACTCCGTGCAGCGAGTAAACCCAAGGTTCAGACATGTCAGAGCCTTCCTCCAGGTACGGACTGAGGTCCACCTCAGTAGGAAACTCATATCGGTCGTTGATTTTGACCATCATGTCGCGATTGAAGTCATATTCATACCGCTTGAGCTGCAGGTGAAGTACTGGGGGGAACGACTGGAATACAACACCCTTGCGGGCATCTTGCAATCCATATCCTGTGGCCTGGTACTGGTTCTCACCGTCAAGCATCTCGACTTGAATGTAATCTTTGAATGAGTCTGTGATATCTTTCATGCCCTTGACGTTAAGTTGAATATCCCAGTAATCCTCAGTGCGGGAGCTTTCAAAGTCAACATTGACGCACTTGACGTAGCTCTTCATTTGGGCAACAAAGATGTTGTTGAGTGCACCCTCAACAGCAGTGCCTTTCATTTTGCCTTCAAGCTTGTCCATCAAGACTCGGTTAAGCTCCTGGACATCGTGTTGCGTGAAAGCATCTGCTGAATCCCACCCAAACGAGCGTGTCAGCTGCAAAGTTCCCACAGGTTGCTCTGATGAGCTCAGCAGATAAAATAGTCGCTGGAGTGCTGCTGGGACCGAATTGGGTTTGTCGTCCTCAGTAGGTATTTGGTACACTGCTCGGCGAAACACTTTGGTGAAGTATAGAGACTGAAGTAGCGAATTCAGGTAACAGGTAGCACCCTGATTCTTCAATCCCACATAGCCCGTCTCCTTTTTGGAGTTGTAGTTGTAAAAGTTGTGCCACAGAACGCCAGTAGGGTCCTTGATAACACGCACATAGGCAGTAATGTTGACTTTGTTTGCTTCGATAATGGCATGACCAGTGTTGAGATGGCGTGTGAAGAGACGACGCAAATCGTAGTAGCGCGTGAAGCCCCAATCGGCTTCATCTGGGTTGAATCTGTGCTGGGCCACTGAATGATAGTAGACGGCAGGTTTGTCCGGATTCCACATGACAAGGCCGAATTGAGCACACACGGCCCAGTCGTTATCTTCGGAATCACTGTCTGACAAGTCGATAGAGTCACCAGGCGCTCTGTCTGCATTTTCCAAGTGCTCGTGCTCTTCAGACGTGTCTGCAGACTCTACAGCGGGTTCGACGGACTCGGCGCTGCTAGGATCGGCTGTATCGGCTTCGGCATCTGTTCCAGACACAGGTTCAGTGGGCGAAGCTTCTAAATACAGAGACACTGAGTCGGCACGGTTGCCCTCAGGGAACACGAGCGGGCGGAACCAGTAGCCACCGACATTGAAGGCTGGACCGTGGACACGTTCACCCAGCGACTTCCAGTCATCAATGTACCAGGTATGTTCGGCTTCGGCCTCAATTTCAAGGTCATTATCTGCAGTGAATAGGCGGGCGCGCATGGCAGCTGTGTCGGTGGCCAAGTCGCCAGGCAGTCCCGAGTCCGCGTTCTCCACATTCTCAATAATATCACCAGACTCGACATTGTCGGTATCATCGCCCAAGTTGGGGCTGGCCGTCAGCGACTCCTCGACCGAGGCAACCTCATTGGCTTCGTCCTGAGTTAGTGGGGTGGTGACAATGGCTAGGTGGGGGGAATACATCAATAGTGGCACTCACAATATCCATTCCTTCCATTGTGGACTGTTGAGAAACTACAAGGTGGGGTTGGTGGCAGCACTAGTAAAAGGCCGCAAGAATATCCGTCACCTATGCAAAAGAACCAAGAATACCCGTACACGTAACAATCCTTCAGGAGTAGTGTGCAAATAGACTTGATGACGTCTATTACGAACCAGTGCAAGTGGTGGTAAGTGAGCAAGAACCGGTCCTAGGCGGCAAAACCACGTTTGTACGGCTGCTTAGGTAAGGGCACGCTAGAGCCACGGCCTAGTGGAGACACACACGAGATGTGGAGAGATAGACGTGAACAAGGGGGAGGCAGGAGAGGGGGGGAAATGGGGGGTATATTTATATTTTTTTTATATATTTCATTAGCTTATATACATGCACGATTACGCAACAATTTTTGTGTGCAGGATCTTTGTTATGAACTTGGCAGCTAACAAAATATGGAGAATCACCCAAAAGGCTTATCTGGGTGGTACGAGTTTGAGGTTACCCCACAATAACTTGAGCAATGGCTAGAGACGAAGTGACAGAGACAGCTGCTCAAAAAAACCAATGATATATCAATCTAGTGAACTTTCTATCAGTCTACTAAATCAATCTAATAAATTTATTCAGTAGTTCATTGTACATTGACATCACTTGAACAGAAATAGTTGAAGCGAAATTGGCATACATACGGGGTCCACCCAACTAAGCCCTAACTGGGGGCCCTAACATGAGTAGGTTGGTCCCTTTAACTCGCCTTTAACTAGCTGCGAAGATCATTACCCTTGGCATGTGCAAATGTCCTGGAGATCACGAGACCCCATCCCGGAACAAAACATATATATCATATCGTCTTTTCAACCATTAGGAATACAATTTTTTATGCCCTTTTAAAAGTCTACAAAAGTCTACTTCTTGATAGCGTTGAGACGCTCCTGGGTCAAAACACCGGGACGGCCAAAGCTCTCGTCAATGTCAAGCAAGATCTTGAGCGCATTACGCGAGCGTAGGTGCTTGACAGGAGTGTCATAGGTGCGCTCAGCTGATGGTACCGAGTGGCCAGCCTCGGTGGTATGGTGACCAGGAAGTGGGAAAATCTGGTGCAAAAACTCATAGGCTGCAAGAGTACATCCAAACTGCGGTGATGATCTCAAAATACGGGCAGGACCTCCCTTGAAGAAGGCCTTGAAGCCCTCCTCCTTAAAGATGGTCACTGCAGCATGACGAAGTCCCGTGTATACTGTCTGACCCTTACGAGCAGACACCTGCAAACGCGTCTTGATGACATCGGCAGGTGTCGTCAGGTACGCAGCAGGAATACCAGCAATGGCACCAGCAACGAGCAGCTGGCTAATACCAAGCTTCTTGTTGGGACCCTCACCAAAGTAATCCTTTTTGAGATGCGCATAGGTGGGGAAGTAGATGGCTGAGAATGGCACATCACGCAGCAAGCAGGCGGTGGCTCCCTTGTACAAACCCAACAGACCCAGGTGTCGCACGATCCAGATGGCCGAACGCTTGGGTGCATTATCCATGGTCTTGGCCAGTTCGCCCTGGATCTGCAGACGAATCTTGACAATCTCCAGAGGATTGGTAAAAATGACTTGACATCCTCCAGCCGATCCACCAGCAACAATCTCAGCCCATAGTGGGAGAGTTCCATCAGATCCAGTCAGCTTTCCACGAACAAGATCATTGACCGTCAGCTTGATAGCCTTCTCAGGAGCAACACCCACAAGCTGGGGACCAAGACCAGAGTACAGGCCCTTAACACCCTCACGGCTAATGACTTTTTGGAAACAATCCATCGAGTTCTTGTACAGCAGCTGCTGGCCTGGGCGCGAGGTTCGCTGGTTCTGCATACGTGTCTTGACGAGATCAATGGGGTAGACAACCGTAGCACCAAACGCACCGGCAACGGAGCCGAGAGCAAAGTTGTAGGCCGACTCAAAGACCTCGGAAAGGAAGGAGCGCGGATCGTTGAGCGCATTTTTGGCAGCATCAACCTTGATTTTCTCGGCTCGCTGGTAGCGCGAGTACACATCCTGCCAAGACGGATCAAACATTCGGCGGAAATCGTCTAACGAAAGGCGACCAGTCTTGTTGTTGAGCGAGGTGAAGTGGAAAAGAATCTCAATCTCAAGAGGAGTGAAGATTGAGAACTTGGTGGAACGGGCGGCCTCGTCCATAAAGTCCTGGCGCGTGATAGTACCATCCTTGGAGCGCGTAGTGGCCCGCTCAGCAATGACGTCCACAAGGTCGACGTGACGCACAATGTTGAGGAATGCACGAACACTGGCATACGAGACACGCGACGAGTTGGAGATGTTACACAGCGTGTGCAGCGACGCAATCATGTTATCCGACAGTTTGTGCGAGTGCGTCTTGGCGATGATCTCCTGGAACTGTTCAGGCAGAATGAAGCCCGTGTTCTTTGTGTCATAGTACTGGAAGGCCTGTCGCACACGTTCACCCAACAAACCACTCAGCATCTGTGAGAAGGCGGCGTATGACAGAGAATGACGGCGCGACTTGTCACCGAGGTACAGCGAGGCCCAAGACGAGTTCCAGTTGAAGGGCAGAGCATCAGGAGACCGGTTTCGGTTGTACAGTTCAACAAACTCGTTGAAATCAACCTCACCAGTTCCATCCTTATCAAAGACACGGAACGCGATCTCGTACTCGGCATCGGGCTTGTCGAGAAGCTGCTCAAATGCATACCAGTCCATGATCGAGACTCGGCCCGTGTGCGAGCGGTCAGCAACCTGGAACAGCATGGCGTACGAGTTACGCGAGATCTTGTGGTAGTCTTCATTAGGCGGTGCAATGGCATTGACAAAATCATCCTGCGACAAGAACTTGTTGGTTCCATCAACAATTGAGGCGTGTTGATTGAAGGTACGCCTGGTGGCTTCGGGGATTCCAGCCAAGTCGCTCATTGTGTATCAAAATAAACGGGCCGAAAAGAAGGAAGAACAAACAAACAAAGAAAAACCAAAAGTAGACAAGAGGGTGTATGTTAGATGTAACTTATCTACAGGCCATCGACGTCCATACTCTCTCTTTTTTCTTCTGTTTGTGGTGGTAAAAGAGGATTTGACGGAGATGATGCGGTTTATACCTAATTACCCCATTGAGCCGGCCACCCCTCAATTTTCAGCGGTCGGGGCAGGGGCTGGGCAGGGGCGCCATTTAGTCACTGTAAAAAGTCCTATTTATTCCGACCCGTTTAACCTCGGCCGCTTTCCGAGTTAAACTCGCGTTAAGCCGCTGGGGGGGTGGGCGTTATACTCGTTCTTGTTTAGGTAACGGTCTATCTATAGGTTACACAGATATCAACAGTACGAAGATTATGCTGATGATGATAGAGACATGACAGCTCACGTGCCCTTGTTTCCGTTCTAGGGGCCTTCTAGCCCTCGCTTCTAGACCCCCTGATAGCCGTGCCCGGTTCTCGGCTCGGCTCCGGTTCCTTCCATTAGAGATGCTTTTTGATACCCCCCTGACAGGCGCGCCGCCATCTTGGGGCTTACAAGTCCATAGGTATGTTTTGATTTTGGCTGAATTGATCAAGTACTCTCATGTATCCATGTACACTTGAATACATAATGACTTGCTGTCCATCGGCAACTTTCCGAGTCTTTCTGTCAACTTTGACACGCTTGCACTGGAGCCGCGCCGTTGCTTCGTTTACGGATCCACTTCCGCATGCAGCTGAGTACAGGCTGGTAAATGCGGAGTAGCACATATGTGTAGACCCTGGCATTGAATGGCTATTCTCGCTGTTGTAAAGCGCTTGAAACATTCCACAATAGCTAGCACCATCAACATACATCATGGAGGTCAGTGTCTATGCAATTGATCCAGTATGTTATACATGAACCTCGCATCACACATCACTTCGAGAGAAAACTGAAATAATAGAGCAATTGGCGCAAGACATGATCCTAATGACCGAGAAGAATCAGTACCAACAGGTACTAGATTATCGGCTGCTGTCACTTCATGTTGGTCTCAATAAGTCTCTATCGGCCTAGATCGTCCAGATCAACGGGCACAACCACGCTAGTAGACAAAAGAGCATCTAACCGTTCTCGCGGGGCCGCATAGTGTCTACTGCTCGATGTCTAGGGTTTCCTTGATCTCCAGATCAGCGATACCCACCAGTGGGTACTTGTATAGTGACTGCTGCTTCCCAAATACCATTGCTCAACTACCGTCTCGCTCATCAGGAGTGGCATCAGCATGAAGATCTCTAGCCGCAGCGTCCGTCTCGTCGTCGTGACCCTCGATATCCGGCGGGATGACCTGCATCTGCACCGACGGTGCTCCATTGAGGAACCGCAGTTGCTCAAGAACCTGTACCTTGACCGACTCAAGGTACTTGCGCGAGTTTTTGTTGTCTATTTTGCCCGACAAGTTTGGGTGCAGGTTGTAGTCTGGAGCAAAGTACTTCATGAATGGTAAACTGGGCGGTAGATGTGGATCCAGTTCGACGTCAAGACAAATAGATGTCTCATAGGCCCATAATCGCGACACGTTTCGCGGCGTATATCCTCCACCACCAAGCACTATCAAAGGTATACCAAAAGAACGGGTGAATTTGACACACTCTCCGTGAGCCTTGGTGTTAAGATTGAAGCATCCAAGACGATCGCAACCCAACGAGTCGGCACCACACTGTAAAACAATGGCGCCAGGCTGGAAGGTTGTCAGCACAGCTTCCAAAATCGACTTGAAAAGGCGAATATATGAGTCGTCGTCGATTCCATCTCTTAACGGCACATTCAAAGAATAGTGTTTTCCGTTACCTGATCCTATCTCGTCATAGTTGCCTGTGCCTGGGAAGTACTCGCCATTGTACTTATGTAGCGACAGGGTCATGACTCTATCTGACGTGTAAAACGCTTCCTGGACTCCATCACCGTGATGCACATCAATATCAATGTACAGCACGCGCGCATGGTATCGCAGCAGATTAAGAATAGCCAGCACGATATCGTTGACATAACAAAAGCCCGAAGCCTCAAACTTCTTGGCGTGATGCAGACCACCAGACCAGTTGATAGCAATATCACTCTGTTGACTGATAAGCTTTCGTGAAGCGTCTATAGATGCTCCGGCATAAATAGATGAGTAATCGTACAACCCATCAAAGATAGGACAGTCGTCTCCAATGTTGAATTTGGCAAACACATCAGTGAACTTTTTGACATTCTCCGGCGTTACTCGCTGCAAGAAATCCACGTATTCGTCGGCATGGAACGCCAGAATCTCGTCTTTAGTGGCTCGTCGAGGTTTATACAGATCCATACGCTCATGAAGCTCATACGCCGATACCAAATGATCAGTTAACATTAGTCGGAACGGCTTCATGGGGTGTCGAGCACCAAAGTGGAACTGTGACACATCTTCGTTGAAGTGATATGACACACGGGGCTGTACCGGAGACAAAAAGTCCTCGTATGGCGCCCTGTTCTGCGCCGTTTTGTGGTCATGGCCAAACGTGTCGTCCCATGTTTGCACCACCATTTGATCTCGGGCAGTAGGAAGCAGAAAAGTTGGTCTCGCTTATGAGCATTGATCTTGAATATGCCCCTGCGCGGCTAATCGTCGCCGCCACTCTTCCCTAACTTACAGCGAAAGGGTGCCTGCTTCTTCACGCTAACTACAACGACAAAATGTCAGGTAGGTGCCAATTGCTATGAGGAACCAATGGAGTTGTCATTACTAACTACAGGAAGCGCGGGTTTTGACCGTCATATCACCATCTTCTCGCCCGAGGGGCGGCTGTACCAGGTTGGTAAGTAAAGAATCGGTTTGTAATTTGCAAAGGAGACGGTGGTCCTTTGAGCGTTACTGTGTCGCTTCTAGTCACCAATTATGCCTCTGTTCTTTCATACCTCGGTCCCTCTATGATCTGACTGGAACTAACATAGAATATGCCTTCAAGGCCATCACCTCGGCCAACATCACGTCCATTGGTCTGCGTGGCAAGGACAGCGCAGTTGTCATTTCTCAGAAGAAGGTTCCCGACAAGCTCCTCGACCCGGAAACAGTCTCGTACATCTTCCAAATATCTCCTGGTATTGGTGCAGTTCTGACGGGTCAAATTGCCGATGCCCGTGCTGCCGTGTCTCGCGCCCGCTCAGAAGCTGCTGAGTTCCGCTTCAACAATGGCTATGAGATGCCTTGTGACGTGCTAGCCAAACGACTGGCTAACATCAACCAAATCTACACTCAGCGCGCCTACATGCGACCATTGGGTGTATCGATTACGCTTGTTTCTGTCGATGATGAGAAGGGGCCGATGCTGTACAAGTGCGATCCAGCTGGTTACTTTGTTGGCTTCAAGGCCACAGCTACGGGCCCTAAGCAACAGGAGGCCATGAACAACCTTGAAAAGAAGCTCAAGAACAAGGAGTACGCTCCAGGTGACTGGAAGGAGGTTGTAGAGACTGCCATCACCACTCTTTCCAATGTTTTGGCCGTGGACTTTCGCAAAAACGACATTGAGATTGGTGTCGTTGGCATTGACGGCTCTGACAAATTCCGCAAGCTGACTGTGGAAGAGATTGACGAGCGCCTTGTCGCGATTGCTGAGCAGGACTGACGGGTTTAGCATGTATCTAATACACGAGTACTAGACATTTTTGCCAGCTGTAGCTGTTAGGAAGTTAGCTTTTCCACGAGATTCAATCTGGAAGGACCTCTCTCTTATACTCTTGAAAAAATACATGATATTCTCGTGAATCATTAATAAATATGCGCTGTTATATAGTCTACAGATGACGGTCACCCCGTGGCATGAACATGTACTCGCAGTTGACAACTTTGCTTCCAAGAGACCGGAGAATGCAGTGGTTGATGAGACGACGGTCTTCGGCAATGAGCTCCCATCCCTGGCTTTCAAGAGACCGGCTAACTAGTCGCAAAAGACCCACAACCTGATTCTTGCCAACAACATTATCAAGCTCCGACACTCGGAAACATGACATTCGGTGCAAGAACTCATAGCCGTCTTCCTTTGCAGGAATCGAAGATGTCTCACGAATGATAGTACTGACAACTTCTTCGGGGTTGTTGGTACGATTGTTGATGTTTGCAAGAGCCGGAATCGCATCAGGGTCCTCAAGAACATTCGACTCAGCACCCTCGGTGCAATAGCCATAAATCCACACCACAATAGTACAAACGTACACCATGTGTGCGCGCTCAACAATAGGATCGTTGGCTGCACTGTACTGCATCTTGACGAGATCATTAAACATGTCAAGTCGCGGCAGGTTTTGCTGGCGCTTCTCAGCCGAGTCGTCGCGCGTCGGGGTAGCAGAACCACTAGGAGCAAGGCTTCGCGAAACTGGATATGCGCAGTTGCATTTGAGGAATCCATACTGCGTGTTGGAGTATCGTTCTTCCTCCTCAAGGTCGTTGCGGCTGCTCAAGTACATCTCTTTCAAGAATCGAATGGCATGCCAGAGCGCTTGTCTGCCGTTAATGCTGCGAATTAGTTCGCGGATCTTACGAGCAGACGTGTCCTGGTCCGATTTGCGGATACGGTGGTTAAAGGCAGATGGGCAGCCAGCAAAGATTTGCAGATCCACAGGCGACGAGAGCATGACAATATGTGACAAGTGGTAAAACGGCCATGTACATCCATTGACATGGAGGGACGACTCATTGAATACCGAATTACCATTGACAAGGTTTGATCCAGCAACTTCGCGGTGCAGCTTTTCTGCGTGCACATCGTGATCCTGCTTCCAGAAATCAATGGCAGGAGTTACAATATCTCTCCACGTGTTGCGGAAAGCTCCCCATCCAACACTGGACGCCTGAAGGTCGCGCTGCTGCATCTGCAGTATGATACACAGTAGACCACTCAGCAAGATACGACGACCGAATGGACCAGCATCCACATGAACCTTGTTGAGCATCTTCTTGAGCTCACCCAGGAATGGCTGTGCTGTTGAGCGTGGAATACTCTTCTCACTGGGGTAGCGGTCCCAGAGGTCTTCCGAGCAAGGCATGGATAAGCGGATCTCATGAACAGACATGATAAGTGGATGGCCAAAAATGGCTGCGTCAAACACGTCAAGACAAAAGGCAGCAAGCGCAGCACGCTTTGTTGCTTCCGTCTCGACCCATCGCTGCCAAGGATCTGGCTCCTTTGTCGTTTCGTCGCCTGTAAGAGCAGGACCGCGACGGATGAGCTGCAAGACTGTTCCGTGGTGAATATGGGCTCTTTCATGGAACTTTCTAGTTGACATCGTCTTTTCAAAAATCTCAACTAGCAGCAAAGCCTGAATAACCCACAACTTTGCAGGTGGATTCATGTCTGCCGATCCAAAGATGATGAACCGCAGTGGCTCAGCAATCTTCATGGCAAAATCGTAGGCCTTGTCGTAGGCAGCACCAATCATAATCATGGCCCATAAAAGACCAGCTGGAGACGTGTCAGCTTGGAAGCTAGGTTTGTGGAGAAGAGGGTACTGAGGGTGGAAGTAGAGCCAGTACTTTGAGATAAAGTTCTGCAGATAAGCCAGGGAGGAGTCGACTTCGGCCTCAAGGGAAGGGATTAGAGTCAAAATTTCACGTCGCTTATTCTCGCTCATGACAACTTCTTCTGGAGCCACTGGAGGCGACAGCAGACTATGAAGCGACAACGGTGAGTCAAAGGAGTAAAAGGACGGAGAAAGTAGCGGTTCCCGAGCGTTTGACAGCATTGCATCCGAGAAGAGCCACGAAATGAGGTCAGGAGTGTCATTTGATTCGGCAGCCACATTGTCCTGAGGGTCGTGAGCAGCAGGCATTGATTCGCTAACGGTTGCCAGCGCATTCAGTGCCGGTTGATCTTTGGAAGCTTCGGCAATGAGGGTCGAAGAAGCCACGGCTAGAGAGACGATGCCGTCACGGGGCTCTAGGCTGTCAACCACTAATGAGGAAGAGTTGGGTGACGAAGCAGACAGGAGCACCGTAGTACGGAGGTCAGATATCCGGCTATCAACGAGGGTCGAGCCAGGAGATGCTGCAGTGTCTAAGATTCCCATTGGCGACAGAGCCGATCCGTAGAGAGAGCGAGAAACCGAAGTAGGCGTCAAGCCAGATTTTGATTGCGAAATGCTGAAGAGGGCTGCTCCTGGCGAGGGAGCCTGCATGTCGGACTCTGCATCATCATAAAAGAGGCCACCATTTGAAGGGGCTGTAGCAGTTGGCGGTGGTGCAGATGCCATAGGCTGCGAAGCATACAGTGGGATCTTGTTGGGAGCAACAGTAGCTGGCGGTACCGAGCGTGGAGCTCCTAGAATGTTAAGACTCAAAGATGCGGACAAGTTGTCGTACGGTTGCTGTTGTTGTTGTTGTTGTTGTTGTTGTTGTTGTTGCTGTTGTTGCTGTTGTTGTTGTGATAACTGAGGTTCCATGGGTCCCTGCTTCGTGAGTGGTGGTGGCCACACCTGTGAGTCAGAGAGGTCAAACTTGGATTCCGACACGAGTGAAGAAGTACGCCGCCGAGTTCGTCGCAATGGTCCCTTTTTATCCTCGGATCGACTGCGGTGGCGGTCGACGTGCCTGTCACGCAGGTCTTCACGTACAAAAGTTTTGTTACATTCGGGCCATGAGCAGGTGAAAATCTGCTTTGGTTTGTGGTTAAGCTGGTGACGGCCGAGGTGTTCAAGACGAGTGAATTTCTTGCCACAATCGGGCTCATCGCATTGATACTGTTTCTGTAGACCCTTACGGGACTTTCGGCGTTTATTGTCGTCGTCCATGGAAGGTGAGTCAGGCTGGTGGTGACGCTTGGAGCCAGCGTCTCCATATCCGTTCATTACGTCTAGCATAAAGCTTTGCCGATGAAGCACCAAAAAAACACAGCTAAGTAGGGTTGAGGGACAGAGTCCAAATGGGTGGGAGTAACAGGTGGCCTAGCAGTGAAGCAGGCAAAGTAGCGGATAAGTCAGAAAAGAACGCAAGAGTCAAGGCCAAATAAAAAGGTGTGGAATGAAACTAAAACCTGGGGTAGGTGCCTTTTTTATTGCGTGGGACTAAGAGTGCGAGGGGTAGGGGCAAGGGTGCGGCGGCGCGGGGTCGCAGCTGGGCAAGAGGGTAAAAACAGAAGAGGGTGGGGAGGAGGAGGGGGAGACAAAGAAGAAACAGTAATGGGTGATGAAGAGAAGCAATAACAAGATATATAGGGAAAAGGCCCAATTTCACCTCGAAATACCGTTGCATCGGATTAATAGTAATAAAGGGTATCGAAGTGCACTCGATATCCAGGCAGGTGACGGATTTGGCCGGACGCCGGAAAAATGACTAGTTAACCTTGTTGGGAACAATCAGTGATAATCCGGCGATCACCGCCGCACTAGTTGACCAGCCGGGCTTTTAGCCGGTGAGGAGCGAATTTTGATTTTCCGGTGGGGTAAAGGCGGGCGGCGGGGGTATAAGAATGGTTGGGTGCAGAAGCGGATATTTTACCAGTTTGTTGCTAGTTTATCAAGGGCATTTGGTACAAGGAAATATTAATGTATTTGTTTGTGTGACGTTGTGTGGGGATGCATGCAGCAGCAACTGACCACGGCAGTATGTCCTGTTTTGGAGCCCAACAGCACTACAGCTAAAAAACACCAATTTTACCGTTTCTACGTACTTATGACTATCTAGTCTGTAGCATTGTAGTACATCGAGGTCTGGTGAACAATTAATAGGCTTCCAAAGTGTATTTGTAATCTTGTAATCAACGTTTTTGCCTACGTCGCACCTCTAGTAGGCAAATTCAACACAAAAATCAATATTCCGATACGGTGGCCGAGTGGTTAAGGCGATTCCCTGCTATTTCTTGTAGCCTAGGAGTTGACGTTTCGTCGCGCAGGTTCGAATCCTGTCCGTGTCGTTGACTTTTTTGTTTGTTTAATTCACATGTTTGATCTGTTTTTGCTCCTTATTTATATCTGGTATTTCTATATTAATTGCGTCGTCCTTTAAATAGTTGTATTCTCCTCACCACTACCTTTTGTCTGTCATTACTCTCTTTCATACTTCTACTTGCTGTTGTAGCACGTCGCTCATGATTTTGACACTTCACTTCTAATACCATTCAGTACTCATAAATATTAAAATAAATAAATAACCCATGCTATACTATGCTGTATACCCTTGTACATTTGACAAAACCCCAGACTGGATAGAGCAGACTGGCTAGAGCAGACGCATGTTCTGGACACCATCAGAAGCGTCATGAACCTGTCTTACACTCGTGGCTCGTCGCCGACCAAAACTCGACGTAGGACTCGTAACAAGAGGTGTCACTATACCACTGGGCGATACAGCTCGCCGCTTGATCGATGCGGCAGCCTCGCAGAAATCGTCGACAACTTTACGCTTCACATGTCCACTACTCTCTGCACTCCCTCGCGTGGCCCGCTCCGTCTCAACAGACGTCATTGAATCCAAGTCCCGATAGTTATGCTCATCGTCAAACGGAAACAGCTCATCTTCAACTTTCTTGGTATCATCGGCGGGTCTAATACGAACCTCAGCCAATGACGGGCCTTTGGCCTTTGCTGGCACAGACGGTCCGAACCTGCGGCCATCAAGGTGCAGGTCGTCGCGAAGACTTGACGTGATCTCGGCTTCGTGCCGCAGCTCATAGTCGAGCGGTGACATCTCGTCCTGCAGCTCCTTTGACACGCGCAGAAAGTTCTTGTTTTTCAGCGTTCCCAAAGAGCTCAGTGAGTTCAGCATCTGTCGGATACCAGTGTGCTGTGCAGCACTCAGCAACGACACCCGACTCGTCAGACTCGATCTGCGACTACCAGCATGGCTCATACGGTCATCTGAATCATAGCCGCTGCGCATATCCTCCTCCTCGTCGGAGGACGACGAAGATGAATCAACGGCAGAACTATGCCGATCTAGATATCCACTCTCGAGACCCAGCGAAGATACACTTGACGAAGGGCCATAATACAGCCCCGGCGAGCCCGAATGACCTGTAGTACTGGCTCGTGAAGTGCGCGAGTCATGTCGCGGCCTAGGGATCTGCCGAGATCCCGAGTACAACGATAACGGTGTAACGCTGCCTAACGAGGCAGTGCCGGCTGGTACATTAACCGACGGGCTCAACGGCGACGAGTCAGGCGTGTGAGAAAATGTCGTGACATAATGAAGTGACGTCAAACGTACAGGTCGGTTCATGGTGGCGTTGTTTGCGCCAGAAATGGGCGTAACTGGCGTCTCGGCCGGCCCCGGAACTTGGCCCCCTGAACGGACAGCGGCCTTGGACCGGCTCGGCGTGCTCGGTGGGCCCGAACCAGCTCCACCACGCTGTCTCAGCATACGACTGGTTGTAGGCCAACAACTGACGGGTTGTCACACCGGTTCTCGTAGCTCTACCGCTTGTTTCGCTAGAAAAAGTTCGAGATGAAACTGTGTATCTTAAAGATCCCTTGCGATATATATCGCGTGTGTGCCCTAACCCTATGTGAGATCTCGCCGTGTTAGTCCTGGACTGGTATCATTTCATAAGCTATGGAGTCATCACATTGTTCTATGAGTATTTCAATGACAATGTTCAATACTCAATGAGTTTTGTCCATATTGCCGTTTAGTGGGCTTTGGATTCAAAATTTGGTGTTCTCATCGACTGAGCACCAAGACTAAATGCTCATCGCGAAATGCTAACGCACTTAGCTTCCACGGATAGAAGCTTTGAAATGACAAGTAGTAGTCAAATTCTTGCTCAATTAAATGAGCAATTCACGACTGGCACATTTTATCACAAGAGCGCCATCGTTGTATGCTGACAGACCCTGTAGGCGGGCGGACGAGGACAGCGGAAATGGAGAGAGATTGTCAGGCCGCTCAGAATGAACAGCAGAAAGGGGCAACGGAATATGGCCATAGCCTATCCTCAGGACACTATGGCGGCCAATGTGCTGCGCTGCTCTGATGTACAGGCAACGAAGCTGAAGTACCAAACTACACGCCAAAGTAGTTCTCGTGCTGTATCATGGCGCATAAATGAGCCATTACTAGCTTAGTTGAAGAACATCACTTCACCAGCAATTATAACTCGTCTTAAGTAGCTGCTCAATTAACCAATGATAGGTTTCAAGGCTCGTGGAAGCCACTCGGCGGCATCGCCCTCAAATGCCCAGCCCTCAAACTCATTCGAGGCAATCTCCGTGTTGAATACAGCAACACGACCACCGTTCATGGCTACATGTTGCACGTAGCCAGCAGCAGGCCAAACTGTGCCTGAAGTACCCACAACAAGTATCAGATCGACGTCGCCACTGTCGATATAATCGTCAGCTTTGTTCATGACATCTAACGGGAGAGGCTCACCAAACCATACAACACCCGGGCGTAACAAACCTTCACGACACAAGGGACATATAGGTAACTCATCGCGCGCAATATTCTGCTTCAGATCACCTCCTTCAGATGCTTGACGAAGCGCTGGTGTAAGAGGTTCCTGGAAGTTGCCCGTCTCTTTATAAGTGCACGTAAATGAGGTACATTTAACGGTGAACAAATCACCATGAAGATGCAATAATGAGTCATTTGGATGGCCAGCACGAGTACTCAGCCCATCAACATTTTGTGTCAGCATCAGAAACCGTCCTGGTCTCTGTCTAGCAAGCTTCGCAAGAGCAAAATGGCCTGCGTTTGGTCTCGCTTGTAGGGCTGCTCGTCGTCTGTAACTGTAAAACTGCCATACCAGTGATGGATCAAGATGAAATGCATCAAGGGTTGCTAGCTGAGTGGCGTCATAGTTGTGCCACAGACCCCCAGCTCCTCGAAACGTAGGAAGGCCCGAGCTTGCACTGAGTCCTGCGCCAACTTTGTTAGGTGCTGCTTGCCAATGGACATAAACAATAGCACATACCAAGCGCTATGATTTTGCGACATGATGTAAGATACTGCTGGAATGAAACGAGGTCCGAAGACATCATTCCATGGCAAAACTGATGAAGAAGATTGAGTCGAGAAACTGATAAATAATGACTATCTGTCTATCAAGGTTAGGGTGTATCATAGTATTGTGAAAAGCTCGTATAGGAAGGTAAATCATATACAATAATCCTGTGTCACTTGTATTTATTCGTTAATTACAACTTGTCTTATCCTATACCTACTTCAACCTGTTTTCGCTCTGTTACTACGCACATACCATGCTCTCTGCCCCACCAGCCTCTCTTCACTTCTATGTTACTACCCTTCTTCTTAGTCACGTGACCGACCAAACCCTCGATATGGGCATATGAAATTTCCCGAGTTTCTTCTACCTGAACATATCTAACACTTCCCCACGTTGTTGTTGGTTTGTACGGAATTGCAAGCGCGCTTTCCCGGCCATTGATACATGTATAATATCTGCTGTGGTACTTTGATATACGACGAATTGGACCCTGTCACCGTGGCTAGCGTTGCTGTTTGTTGTAAACGAGGCCTAGTCGCTCTATAACCGACAGTTATACTCACAAGATGGCTGACTCGGCGAGTCCTACGGCTCCGGTGAGCGCTGACCAGCAAGCTATGCTGGACGCTATAAAGCCGGTCTTGGAAGGGACCTATAAGCTTAAAGACCCCGTCGATGGCCACGACGCGTCGGCGGTGTTCCACGTACTACCCGACCGACGACTAACAACATACTACAAGGTCATCAAGCGGCCCTACTCGCTACATATGATTCGCCAGAACATATCAAAGCACCAGTACACGTCGGTGAGCCAGTTCATTCGTGATTTTGCACAGATCACATACAATGCACGCGTGTTCAATGAGCTCGAGTCTGTCATTTACAACGACGCTGTGATTCTCGACAACTACCTACGCGACCAGATCAAGAAGCTCGCAGAAACAGGTCTTTTCACGCCAGAAGAACTTGAGTATCCGGACTTGGGTCCACTTCCTGATGGAACTGAGGATTACTGGGCTACAGGAACGCCTGGCGATGAAGACGACGATGATGACGACGAAGATGATGACGAAGATGATGACGATGATGATGACGACGACCATGAGGTTCGTCGTGGTCCTGGTAGACCCAGAGGTCGTCCTCCGGGAAGAAGAGGTCGTCCCCGTAGGTCTGTTGTTCTGGGTCGACGCAAACGCGAAGACGAAGAAGAAGAGGCTCGTCAAGCATCAGTGCAGGACGACAAGCGCCGTCGCCGCGGCCGTCCTCCCACCGTCGATAAGCCACATGAGCACCGTATCAAGGCTATTATGCGCGCTGTTCGCCGTGAACGCGACTCTCGATCAGGCCGATCGCTGTATCTCGAGTTTGACCGCTTGCCAGACTTCAGGACGTACCCCGAGTACTACAAGGAGATTACGCATCCAATTGCCATGGACATCATCCGCAAGAACATCAAGCGCCGCAAGTATACAACTGTTGATATGTTCTTGGCTGACATGAACCTCATGTTCAACAACGCCAAAAAGTTCAATGCTAGCTCATCGCTTATATACAAGGACGCTGTCCGACTTCAGCAGGTATTGACGACAACTGCCGAAGAGGAAATTAAGAAGCCCGACAGTGTGTATCAGGACCCTGACTCGAATTCTAAGACTTCACGTCTTCCTCTTGACCAGGTCGAGCACCGCGGTGAAATCTACCGCGTTGGAGACTGGGTACACATCAGTAACTTCAATGACCCCGCCAAACCAACTGTTGGACAGATATTTCGGATATGGCAGGCTGCTGATGGTCAAAAGTGGATAAATGCATGTTGGTACTATCGACCAGAGCAGACGGTGCACAGATACGACAAGGTGTTTTACGAGAATGAGGTCCTTAAATCTGGACAGTACCGTGATCACCTTGTTGATGAGATTCTTGAAAAGTGCTTTGTCATGTTTATTACAAAGTACCAGCGTGGTCGACCCACTGGCATTGGTGACCGTACTGTCTACTGCTGTGAAAACAGATACAATGATATTGAAAAGTCGTTCAATCGTATTCGCACGTGGAAAGCGTGCATTCCTGACGAGATTCGATCTGTTGAGTATCCTATGGATCTGTTTGACCGACTGCAGTTTTTGCGCCGAGTTGCGTCTCCCATTCGCCATTTGCTTCCCGAGAATGCCAAGGATGATGATCCTATTCCCGAGCCCAAGATGGGTGTTCCAAATGCACCGCCCATTGTGGGAGCTGTGTATAAGCGACCAATCAACCCGGACGATCCACCCGAGCAGCCTACGCCCGATGGAATGGAGGGTGTTCCACCTGAGTATTCAATGTCACCTAGCGCTCTAGCAGTGACACCTCGTCCGGGTCCTGGTCGTCCTCGCAATACGCCAGCTGGACTCAATATGGCAGCGGCACGATCGCATGCTCAGCGACCTCTGCAACCCACTGGTCCGTATGGCTCTGGAGTTATTCGATTTGGCAACAAGCCCAATCCTAACCAGCCAAGTCCTGGTTCCGGATCACCTATGCCACAGGGTGTGCGTAGCCAGTATCCTATGGCCTCTCTACCTGGCTATATGCCACATGCACCACCTGTTTCGTTTACACTTCCAAACAACACACAGAGTCTGCTGTCATCACGTAACCTCGGAGCTGTGGTCAAGATCAAGCATGAACAAATGGTTTGGTTCTCTGCTCCACCCGCGTGGATTTCCCATCGACATGCGCACGATCCGCTTGGCAAGAGCTTCGAGTTCAAGATACAAGACAACGACAGTGAAGATAGCGAGAAGAAGAAACCGAGCGGGTTTGGCCATTCGGCCAAATATCTGGCGTGGAAGCTTCAACAAAGCAAGGAATCTTCGTCGGAGTAACCCCGTGTCATGAAGCTCCATGTAATGTGTATCAGTGAAACTATTGAAATCTAAGAAAACTGTTGTAACTATTCAACCTCTTGAAACTTAGTAAAAACACTTGAAACTCACTAAAACTCTTGAAACTATTGTAACTTACTCAACTCCTGAAATCTACCGTTTGGAGAACTGATTTGAGTATAATATGGTTTTTGTATTGTATAGGGTAACAAGTACAAAAGGGTCTAAAACCTCTGAAATTGTCAATTTAGGCATTGTCCAGGATTCCCCAGTACTGCTCAACATTGAGGTAGCCAGGAGCTTTCCACAGGTCGTTGAAGGCAGAGAAGAGGATGACATCGTTCGAAATGGCACCCTTGAGCGAGGCAATGGCAGTGCTAAGGTTCTCGGGAGAAGGAACAGCAACACCGTTGGCCTCACCCCTCGAGGGCCAGCCAGACTCAGAGATGAGAACGGACTTGGCACCGTTGCAGGCACCGTAGACACGCTGAATCTGGAGCAGAGCCCACTGACCAGCCTGGTCAGCAGTCACGGTTCCATCAAAGAAGGCGTGGGCATTGACAGCCATGTAGTCAGAGTACTGGCACAGCTCGGGGTGCTCAATGACGGCAATAAAGGTGTCGACAGCAACGACAGGTCCAGTGTAGCCGTAAGACTGCAGAATACCACGGGCCTGGCCGACAAGCGAGCCAACCTGGGCAGGCGAGGCCTGACCACCGTTGACAAGCTCGTTACCGATGGACACTGTGTGGACACAGCTCCAGTCGCCGTTGAGGCCATCCTTCATAGTGGCAAGGTCACCGGGGACGTTACCAATGTCAAAGACACCGAGGAACAGCTTCTGGCCACGGTTGAGAGCAGCGTGGACATTGGCAACCTGGTTACAGTCAACGCCGTAAAGACGAACAACGTCGTAGCCAGCAAGCTGGGCCATGTCGGAGGCGACCTCCTGGGCGGTCTTGCAAGCACCCGAGTCGGTGTAGGGCGAGTATGAGATACCCAGAGCACCGCCGGAACCAACACCGCCAGCGGGAGGGACCGAACCAGAAGCAGCAGTAGTGGCAGCAGGAGCAGCAGCAGCCGGAGACGAAGTAGCGGCAGGAGCAGCGGCAGCAGCGACAACAGTGAGGAGCGTCGAAGCAGGGGGTCCCTGAGGAGGAGGAGCCGAGTAGACAGCCGACTGAGCTGCAGCGGCAATGACGGGGTCAATGGAAGCAGACACCAGGGCGTTGGCAGCCGAGGCAACAGCAGTGGCAGCACCAGCGTTGGCAGTGACGTAGTGAGTGACCTGGACAGTCACAAACTCTTCAACAGGCTCGGCCTCACGCTTGTGGGCGTGGTGAGCGTGCTGAACGGGCTGAGCAAGAGCCGAAGAGGCCATAAGGGCCAAGGCCAGAGTCGAAACAAACGAACGCATTTTCGAATGAAAGAGACAAAGAGACTTGGGGAGAGCGCGAGAGCGTGGTGGGTATTCAAAACAACTTGAGCTTCTCAATGACGGAACTTAAATACAACCAAATAACACCGAGGCCTGCTCGCGATTTGTTTTACGTTTTAGTTAAAGAGAGGTCGAAGTGTAGTTAGTCGAGAGGTTCAAAAAGGAACGGAATAACCAGGATCTTCTATTTCGCAGAGAGAGAGAGTCGAGAAGAAAAAGGTTGGCGAACTTGTCGACAAGGCACGTCCAGTCGGAAGATGGAAGGACGGAAGAAAGGGAGCAAAAAAAAGACTAGTTAAAGGAGAGTCGAGTGTAAAGCACCGTACAAAACAAACACCAGTGCTTGTTATTGTTTGTTTTTTTTTTAAAGGGAATGGACGAGATTTGTTAGCAATAAACAAATAATCAGACGCAGGAGGCGTGTCGGATTCAAGTACAACAACAAAAACCGGTACGATGAGGTAGAAAGGGGAAGTCAAGGAATGAGCAGCGTGCCGCCCATGTTATATAGGATTTGAGGTGGGTGCGGCCCCTATCCCGCTAATTGGCCAATCCTAGGGTAATGTTACGCGTCTGCAGTTGGCCCAACCGGCGCAGAATGTCACAAAAGCAACTAGCGAGAAAAAAAGCACCGAGGAGCCGAGCCTGTAGAATGAGGCACGCACCCCACCGTCCGAAGAGGGGGAAGAGGGGGCCGCGAAGACTATAGTGGGTACAAGCTTAAGGGCCAGAGCGTACGATTCAATAATGTCTAGATTAGTAGACTGACAGCATCGGAATTGTGTTCGATGGGTACCTGCTCGTGCTCATGCCTATGATCGTAGTCAGTAAACCGTAGGGCTTAGTACCTGAGATCTAAGGGGGGGGGGGGGGGAATAGGAGGGATCTCTCGGCTCGTTCAGGGGTTCAGGGGTTACGTTACTACAATAAATAAAATTAGTGGGTCCGACAATTGCCGCTGAAGATTGATTATGATAGCTTATGAAATTGCAGGTGGGCCTATAGGGCCGTACTTCTGTTTCCTTGGGGCCTAGAGATATGCCGTTGGGTTGGCACGGGGGTTATCGGCATTGAGCTAGACACTTACTGGCTCGGCTCGTTCAGAGTTTACTACCCTCTAAGTTTTTTTTCCTCAGTAACCTAATAAAGTTGAGTTGATATTAAGCGGGGTCAGTTGATTATAGTCGACGTGGTTCTATTGACAACACAATGTCTTATCTTATTCGTTTGGCTACGAGTTTGTGCTTCCCTCTATACTTGTATGTCTCCTATTTCACCTCCACTTCCCTACACACACCCTACGCTCTCCTATCAGTTGCTCCAAAGTTTCCCTCACATTCACCTGCCATTCTCTCCTCAAGTAAGGTATATTGATTCAATGGTTCGCCTATATAGCGACCTCGGTTAACCCACCTGATTTGATCGTCTTGTCGGTCAGTTATTTGTGCTCTTTTCGGTTCCCTTTCTTGCTAGTTCCCCTTCATTTCGTAACCTAGACTACTATGTAATTAACCTACATATGGGTCTTAAATTGGATGTATACAAGATAACAAGCACAAAAGATAACAAGCAACACCAAAACTCATCATTAACAAGACATTGACAACTATAAACCATAGACAAAGGACCACTCAATATGGACTAACTAACGTCTAACGTTGTTCATATCCCCACAATGTAACAACGTGCTTCAAGGCCCCACGGCAAATGCCCTAACCAAACTAGTCAATGGACAAAGACACAAGTAGAATCCAGTTAGTCTAGCAACAGCAACAGCAATAGTAGCCTATAGCACACAAAGCAATGGCACAATGAATAAATAGTCGGTAGCCTTGATCCAGGTACTGGCTTACCTCTTCCTCTTGGAACCATCACTACTGTAACAATTGCCCATCTGTTCAATCATCACCATCCATTGCAGCCAGCTTGCCGCCCCGCGTTATTACCGCCCGCACACCGTGACACAATGTCCGCACAGACGCTCGTACATCCACTGCCTTTTGTCTGCGGTCTGGCGTGAAATTCTCTTCTTGCGCGACCTCGACCGATCAGGCAATCTCTTCCACAGTAGTCCCAGGACTGCTTCCTAAATGGGCCATATTTTGCTCGGATCGGTGCAGATAATGCACTGGAGCCTGCCTATTTCAGAACAGGCCCGAGCCGTGCCTCTGCTGGTTCGCTCCGCACAGACCTGGCCGGAGTAGAGGCAGCCAACAACGCATATCAGCCAAGACTCCTAATCAGCCAAGCAAACACGAGGCTCCAAGTGTACCCAGCAGCCAAGATCCTAGACCTGACTATTGCAAAACTCATGACAGTGCTAAAAAATGCTGTTGGCAAAGCTATGCCTCCCTACACACACCGTCGATCACAAATCAACAGCGTTGCACTGCTGCACGCCAAAGGGCAACACTGGTATACACTGTGACCGGTGATCTTCCCCGTTACACTGGTGGTACTTGCAGACTTCAGGTACACAACTGCACAAGCAGCAATTTTTCCCTCCGATCACAGCCCTTTTCACTCTCGTCGTCATCCCGGTGATCCCATTCTGGCATCGAGGCGACCTCCAACGGTGCACAACAAAATATTTTACTCGTCACTGCCTCAACATGGCGGTAGCAACGGAAGCCGATCCGCTGATCGGCTGTTCGACCTGCTCCTTGACGAACTTTCGGCTTGTTCATCTCAGACACGGCTGAGACATATGGCAGAGACATCTGGGCGCATAGTCGAAGCACCGACAACCGCTAATAAAGTCTGAAACAAACATGCAGTCAATATTGCAGGCATTATTGGCAATATTTTCAAGCACGACGATATTATGATAGGAGTACAACCGTCAAACATGTCTGTACACTTGCAAGATCGAGCCCAAACCAACATGTGACGAGACGACACCGTAGGAGTAAAAATTAATATAAATAAATAATATGCAATTAGTATTAGCTGGGAAATAGCGCGACGCAGTGTGACACAGTCATTACCGCACACCACAAGATGCAGTAAGGAGGATGATACCACAATACAGTAACCAAGTAATGCTACTACTGCGCATCCATCAGCTTCTCCGGGTGTTGGCCACCTGCCGCAATCAAAACCATTTGAGAATATAGTAGAAACACACGAGCATCACCAACACCCCCCCATAGAAGATCCACTTGTCTTGGAACGCTCGACGCTCCACTAGCCGGATAGTTTCGTTGGATACACCCAATGTGTTTGCAACAGAATAGATTTTGCGGCGCGTGGTCTTGAGCATTTCACGTTGCTCCGACAAGTCACCAAGGACCATGCGACCGCGCTCCAGAAACTCATCAATCTGCTGCCCAGCACGCCCAAGCACGTCGCTCTCCCGCATAAGACCACGTTCACGCGAGATATTCTGACCATCTGAATCAACCGCTGCACTATAGGGGTTTTCTGGTGTGGCCCCATTGCCATGATGAGCCGCCACATGTCTGCGTCCAAGCAGCTCATTACGATTTGAATTATGAATGAGTTCTTCCCGCTGAAGCTTCAGTTCTTTGAATTGATCGCGTGCTGCCTGAAGCTCGTCACGGAACTTTTCGAGTCGTGCTTGTGCACGTTCCTTGCGTTCTTTGACCAACTCATTGGAGATGGCATTGGCATAGTCATCGAGAGTCCTGCTGAAAGTTGTCAGCGTAGCCGAGATTTGACCTGTGTTAGAAAGGAGTCACGATACAAGTGCGCGTTGTGAATAGTACAGTGGACATTCCGAATGCTGAAAGTGAGAATTAATATGATCTGAAAGGTTCACCAAACCAAGTCCAGTCCCATAACAATAGACAAGAACCTTCGCAGGCTACCACAGAACAAGCCATTAGGAAATCCAAAAAAGTCAATAGAATAACAGATGTATACAACAGCAATTGATCAGTAGTAGGAGTATAGGCCGGGTCAAAACAATGATTGATTCGACAGCAGATCACCAACTGTATCATGATGCAAACAGATAAAAAGAGCCATATACAACAAGCCAAACACATCAAGCCCAAATGAAAACCGAATCAAACGGAAAAACGTCACCCCAGAACACACCCAAACGCAAACAAAGCCATCAACTTACCATGAAGAGCCAGAGGCGTAGATTCTGGTGACGCAGCAAAACTGTCGAGGTCTTTCTTCAAAGACTGAGATTGCTTGACAGCATGATTAAACAGAGAGTTCTCATGTTAGCAAATATACACTACAGCAAACAACCAACTCACCATTTTTCAAATGTCTCTAGACGGAACAAATCAGTGAACTTGCACTTTAGTGTACCTGGTCAAAAACAATTGAACTTTGTATGGGTGGGTTTACGTGGATGCACCCGCCGTGTCCGACTGGAGCCCGTACCCTAGATACAGCAATGAGTCAAGAGTGAAATTTCATAGGAATCTTGTTCTACTTCTTTTATCCAGCTTAAAAATGGTTCAGTAAGTAGAGCAATGGCAATTGAAGAGCCAAGAGTCTAACAACAGGAAAGTACTACTACTCGGATCCGGTTTCGTGGCTAAGCCCACTGTCGACATTCTGTCGGCTGACAAGAACATCAAGCTCACTGTCGGTAAGTGGTTGTTTTAAGCCAATCTGACTCTTTCTTCCATATCCCAAGACCAATTCTAACCATAGGCTGCCGTACTCTATCCAAGGCCAAAGAGTTGGCTGGTGAGCATGCCAACGCCGTGTCTGTCGATGTCAGCGACGAGAAGGCACTTGATGCCGAGGTTGCCAAGGTCGACCTTGTCATCTCGCTGATCCCCTACACGTACCATGCCGACGTCATCAAGAGCGCTGTACGCAACAAGAAGCACGTAGTCACAACTTCTTACGTCTCCGAGGCCATGCTGGCTCTCAAGGACGATGTTGAGAAGGCTGGAATCGTTGTATTCAACGAGATTGGTCTTGATCCCGGTATCGATCATCTGTACGCCGTCAAGACCATTGACGAGGTCCACAAGAAGCAGGGAAAGATCACCTCCTTCCTGTCATACTGTGGAGGTCTACCTGCCCCCGAGGATTCGGACAACCCTCTGGGTTACAAGTTCTCGTGGTCGTCGCGCGGTGTGCTTCTGGCCCTTCGTAACGCTGCCCGCTTCTACAAGGACGGCAAAATTGTCGACGTCAAAGGAGAGGACCTCATGACCTACGCCAAGCCTTGGTACATTTTCCCTGGCTACGCCTTTGTGTGCTACCCCAACCGTGATTCGACCCCTTACAAGGAGCGCTACAACATCCCTGAGGCCGAGGAGATTCTGCGCGGAACTCTGCGTTACCAGGGATTCCCCGAGTTCGTCAAGGTTCTGGTGGACATTGGATTCCTTAGCGACGACAAGGCTGAGTTCCTCGACAAGGAGATCCCCTGGAATGAGGCTTTTGCCAAGATCCTTGGATCATCATCCACTGACGAGAAGGACCTCATCTGGGCCATTTCGTCCAAGACCCAATTCAAGGACACTGCCGACAAGCAGCGTATTATCCAGGGTCTGCGCTGGCTGGGACTGTTCTCATCCACGCCCATCATTCCTCGTGGTAACCCTCTGGACACTCTGTGTGCTACTCTTGAGGAGAAGATGCAGTTTGGACCTGGTGAGAAGGATATGGTCATGCTGCAGCACCGATTCACCATTGAGTGGGCTGATGGAACCACCGAGGTCCGAACCTCGACTCTTGTTGAGAATGGAGACCCCAAGGGATACTCGGCCATGGCCAAGCTTGTCGGCGTTCCCTGTGCTGTTGCTGTTAAGCAGGTTCTTGACGGCACCATCAAGACTCCTGGTATCCACGCTCCCGTGACCCCTGAGTTCGCTTACCCCCTGCTCAAGCAGCTCAAGGAGGAATACGGCATTGAGATGACGGAGAAGGTTGTCGGTTAAACGCTATGGTCAATAGATAGATCACAATAAATAGGTACTCAGCACCTGCTCAGTTGCTAGAACCAGAGTCCGAGTCCGAGTCCGAGTCCGAGTCCGAGTCTGATTCTAGGGGACTCTTTCTAGGCTCCAGTACACCTGAATCTTCAAGTGCAATTCGCGATGGGAGTCTTGGAAGTGTTGTATCGCAAACACGCGTTTCGTTGAGTAGTGAATCAGCAAACTCGTCCATATACGTGAGACGTACACCCGACACAGTGCGAATCCTCAGCTTGCGGTAGTCGAGAAGTAGCGGCTCCAAGAGGTTATAAACGTCCTTTGCCTTGAAGAAAAGTCGAATGTAGAATGCTGCTAGAGCTGTTAGGTATTTGAAGTCGGGCTGACGAAGGTATTCGAGAATGATGTCCTCGTCTGCTTGCAGTTGAATAAGCTTGAATGCAAGACACAGAAATGGGCTCACGCGCAAGTTTGAATAGTGACCCCCAATATACTTGAGCTCAACTGCTCTATCACAAAGAGTAGCTGCGTCGAGTCCAAAACATTGTTCTTTCCAGTACAGCGACTCGTAGATGCGTTCTCGAACGATCTTTTCTATCAGAGTTGCTGGATTCAAGTCATGGATCGTCTTGGCCCCATGTACTATTCCTCGATCCACAATATACTCCGACATGTCACTAGATCAACTAGCTGACCAAAAAAACGTGCAATAAAGAGGTGTAGATGTGCAGTGAAGAACGCTGTTCTGTATCGTTTGCGAAGAAACACCCCCTGATTCACACCCTTACCCCAATATGTATTCGTCAAGAGCGCAGCACCCGTTCTCTACTTATCGGTGCGAACCATGAGCGAATCAAGAACAAACCGGTTCTGGTCCAAGATTAGGAACCAATATGGCTCGGCGTCAGCAGCTCTGTCTTCGCTCTCACTGACGAGCTCTGAGCATGATGGAGACTCGGAAACAGACACTGTAATCCATAATGCCCTGTACAAATTCTACCAGCAACGGGACGGTAGAATCCCACAGTGGCTGGGTGTAGAGGTTGTTTCCAACGGCATAGACCAGCAGAGACCTCGGTCAGAAGCCCAGATCACGAAATCAAGGTCTCAATCATCATCTCTTCAAGACATTTACCAGCGACGACAGGCCCAACATCTGGCGCCATCCACTAATGCCCCGACCCGCTCACAATCATACAACAACAGTATGAATAGGATCGGTGGTGTAGATACGACCCCAGAACATGGAGGTAATTCCTCTGACAGATCAGACAAGTTCCGCAGCAAACTGCGATCTGCTGGTCGTGCTAATTGGTGAGATGCTTAGCTACAGAAGTTGTCTGCCAAACCTCGCTTCATCTCGACGGAAATCACTTTTGCATTGTATGGCAAATTACACTTAACTTACACTATCTACTAGATGCCACTGGCACACACACACACACACACACACACACACACACACATGGTAATACATTACAGGTTGTGGGCCGACAGTGCCGTTTCAAGAATGTCGAGACCACGGTTGATGAGGTCGTCGGGGATGTTGAGGGCAGGAACGAATCGCAGAGTGTTTGTACCGCAAGTGATGACTAGAAGTCCGTTTCTGAGAGCCTCGGCAACAATAGGAGTTGGGTCAATACCAAGCTGAAGACCCAGCAACAGACCACGGCCACGAGTTTCGCGAACAATATCGGGGTACTTGTGCTTCCACTCTGTAAACCGATCTAAAAAGATGTCAGACTTGGGCTGGATTCCGTTGAGGATCTCAGGGCTGGTAAGCCGCTCAATGACATGGCTGGCAATACGAGCACCAAGAGGGTTACCTCCATAAGTAGTACCATGATCTCCTACCTTCAACACCTTCTCCACTCTCTCGGTGACCATAGTGGCAGCCACTGGGTAGCCGTTTCCAAGGGCCTTGGCCATGGTGAGGATGTCAGGATGGGCTTCTTCGGGATATGATTGATGGGCCCACAGGGTTCCGGTCCGAGAGAGACCGCACTGGATCTCGTCATAAATAAGAAGAGCACCTACCTCATTACATCTGCGACGCAGAGCTACCAGGAAAGAAGCGTCGCACACATTGACGCCTCCTTCTCCCTGGATGGGCTCGACGATGACGGCGCAGGTATTCTCGTTGATCGAGGTGTTGAGGCCCTCGATGTCGTTGATCTTGGCGTGTCGGAAACCCGGAACCATTGGAAGAAACGGGCTCTGATACTTGGGGTTGGCTGTAGCACTCAAAGAGCCAAAGGTGCGGCCATGGAAAGACTTCTCAAACGATACTATGTCTGTTCGAGCTGTAGACCGCGTGTTTCCCCACTTGCGGGCAAACTTGATAGCAGCCTCATTGGCCTCGGAGCCACTATTAGCCAGAAAGACCCGCGATGCGTCCTTCATACCGCCAGATGCCTTTGTAGCCTCAATGATGTCGCGGCCGACCTTCAACGTCCAGTCATTGTAGTAAAGGTTGGAGCTGTGGATGAGTGTTGCCGCTTGATCCTTGATGATCTCAGTGAGCTGGTCATCACAATGGCCAAGACCCGTGACGGCAATTCCAGCAGTGAAATCGACGTATTCTTTTCCATCCGAGTCCCACATTAGTGAGCCCTTGGCCTTGTTGAGGATTATCTCCGGCCGAGCATAGGTGGTGACGGCGTACGGGCTTAATTGTGCAATAGTGTCCTTTGTGGAGATGAATCGGCACGAACCTAGACGATTACAAGCAGTTTGGCGTAGCGACTTTGCAGCCAAGCCCTTCCCTAGTCGAATCATGAGTGAAGAGTATAAGAAGATAGGAAGTATGACTCAAGGGATAATTCATGTTATCAGAAAACCTAAACCGGTGAAGTATGTGTCCGAGATTGATAGCATCAGTAGAGCATACAATTAGCCAGAAAAGACGCTTTCAGAGTCGAACGTAACATAATATATGAATATTACAACGAGGGTTTGTAAGATAAGTTTCTAATTTTTGACAGTTGACTTTCTGACCTTTTCAACTGTAGTAGGACTTACAGCATATTAGAGCATATCATTGATCTAGTAGTTTGAGCACAACAATAAAACACGGATTTTAGATGCAATTGAGTAGAATGTATTTAATTTCCTTTTTAGTCTTAATATATAGAGTTAAGATTATCGTCCTCAATTCGATTAATAAATCACCTTAACATCTTCCCCCTTCACCAGTACATCCATACAAGGGTAAGGAACCATATGAAAAATTGGTTCAAATCACCAACTCTAACAACTTTGGCATCTCGGGCATACCCAGAGCATTGGGCATTACAACATTTGTAGTTTGCAAGAGGATCAGAGCATTATTTGTCGGTCTTTACGTTCACTTTCTTTACTTGCAAACTATCACACATCATGCGGTCGAGCTTAATAGCGCTGGCACGTCGTCAGCACCTTTTGGCATCAGAAGTTCTTGCCAACGCACAGCGTCTTAAGGACGCACAAGCAGCAGCTCAGACTGCTTCTGATGGTGGTGATGCTTTCTTCCAACAACTTCCGGCAGCTCTCCGCCAGTTCTTCCAGAAATACCCTCCAGCACCTTTCAGAGAGTACTCAGACAAGCCTACTAGTACACATGCCGCCGACGCCAACCCGTTTCTACCAAACCGACACCCCATCACAAATGCCTGGCACGACCCAAAGTACTCGATGCGTCGCCAAAGCGACCTGTACAAGATGGCATACCGTTATGGAGTAGACCATCTTTTGCCAAAGATTGGCAACAATAAGAAGTTCTACGAAGACAAGTACAACACTAAGAAGCCTGTTGACGGATCCATGCGGTTCAAGCTTACCAAGGGTGAGCGTATTGCACCTCAGCGACAACAGGAGGTGGATGCTGCTGTTGCAAAGGCCGACGAGACGATTGCCAAGGCGCGTGGTGCTGGTTACAAGCGTCGTCTGGCCAAGAAGTCGGACGTCAAGGGTTCTTTTGTTTGAAGTGTATCCAAGGCGCCTCATATTTGACTTTGATTTAGTCAATCCTCGACCTCTTTATGGTTTCGAGCCAATTGTATATAATAGAAGCCGTATAGTTGGTTCAGATAGGTTGTAAGGGCACCTGAAGATGAAGGCTAGCACATACCAGCCTATTAGCACACTAGCATAACTGCAAGCGTCATATTTGAACTCCACGACTCACTATTATTTAACTACAAACATCATATCTGAACTCGAGAGCTCACTATTACACGAGTCTCCAATATAGAGCTATACAGCTACTCCCCTGAGATCAAATGAAGTAGGTGGGCCCTAGTCGAACCGTACCCAGATATCGCTCGTATTGCATGACAAAAGGCGCCGGGGCTTTTTTAGTTTCTTATCATCAACTCAACCATGTTAAACCGCCGGTTTGCGCTTCTGGGCGTCATAGTGACGTTACTCATGTTCATCGGCTACAATGTCATGAACATGGGGCCTAGCGGTTTTGCGGCCGTGCTGCCTAGCACTTCTGAGCTTAGTACCGACAATATGAACTCGACTCCTCAGGCCGTCATCACCTCGAAAGTGTACCTGGATATCACTCAAGGGAAAACAAAACTGGGTCGAGTCGTCATTGGTCTATATGGAAATGTCGTACCCAAGACAGCTGAGAACTTCAGAGCCCTGTGTACCCACGAGAAGAGCTACGGGTTCCGGGGATCGACGTTCCACCGAGTCATTAAGAATTTCATGATCCAAGGCGGTGATATCACAAATGGCGACGGAACTGGTGGCCTATCCATCTATGGTGGTCAATTTGCTGATGAAAACTTTACGTTGAAACATTTCAAGCCGGGCATCGTGTCCATGGCCAATGCAGGCCCTGACACCAATGGATCCCAGTTCTTCATCACCACTGTTGTCACATCACAACTCGATGGACATCACGTTGTGTTTGGTGAGGTCCTTGAAGGCATGGAAGTTGTCCACAAGATTGAGGAAACCCCTACTACTGGAGATAGTGGTGGTAATGTTCCTATAGAACCGGTTAAGATTACACAGTGCGGTCAGTTGTGAGGGCCAAACTTTTTTGGAGCTGAAGATGGCTTCATATGAGGTTGACATTTTGGCATTGATAGTTGTATCTAGCGGGTTTGAATCTGTTTGCTTGTTGCTCATGGTATAATGCAGTGAGTTTGACGAGATGCAGGAGTTGAAATCATAAAATAACTGTAACTTGAGGAGCCAAGAATCAAGGACCCAACGAGTTAAGCAATCAGGAAGTAGGCCAAATTGAATATCAATATCATGAATTCCTCGTTGAAAGGGAGCTACTTGGAGAGGTGTCCAGTGGAGTAGGCGGAACATAAGTCTAGAGTCATTGATCAGCTTCCTTTCATTGTCTTAATACCTTTTCTCTTTCAGTTACCTATTGTTAAGGGAGAGTGACTAGGTAATTGTATATTTTTGCTATTGGGTGTTCTCTGTGTTGGTTGTGCTCATCAATCAGTTGACCACGCACTGCGGAGATGGTCAAATGCCTTCCTAATGCGTCCTTCTTGGCTTCTCGAAGTACCCCGCACTACCCTAGAGATGTGTGAAGCTAGAGAAGAGGTGTGTGGGGTATCCGCGCAAAACCACATGTCAAGTGGTCGGTGATCAGCTAGATAACTTTATAACCGCAGCTATGAAAGCATATGAAATTGTGCCGAAATCAGATGTCATGGGCACAAGACATTTTCAAAACATTTTCTCTCAGAAATGTCCTATGTAAGCAAACCCTCCAAAAATGATCCAAAGTCTGAGGTCATGGTCGACACAATCCTCGGCAGACTTCATATTGACATCTCAGGTAATGGTGATCGCGTACTGGCTCTATGGCCAAGCTTGCTCACGGCAGGATACGTGTGGCAAGAGCAGGTCGAGTTCTTCACTGAACGGGGGTTCAAAACTCTTGTTATAGATCCACCGGGTCAGGGCAAAAGCGACGCAGTGGAATCCACCTTCACGCTGTACGACGCGGCCCTTTGGTTCATCCAGGTCCTCGATTACCTGGGGATTGACAAGTGTATCTTCCAGCTGGAAACTCATGGGGAGGAATTACCGCCGGTATTGCTGCAGCTCTGTACCCTCAACGCATCGAGACGGCAATCTGTATGAACTGTACCTCGTCAGCAAGCTTCTCACACATTTTTAACTACCGAATGTTAACACTCATTAGTCGCAGGTGGGGTAATACTTACCCCGAGTTCCTTATGGGAAATGCCGTAAATGGACTTCTCGGCGCGACCACCGGTCGCACACGACCCGACTTAGTCGAGCGCGTCAAAAAGGGTGTGCGCGCCAAGCGCATGCACTCGGCTTGCAACTGTCTAGATAGCATCGTGCCGTTACGTCCCGATACAACGCGAACCCTACAGGCGACAAAGGTACCGGTCCTCGTTATCGCTGGTGAGGAAGATCGCACCTTCAGTATTGCTGATGTTCAACGAGTGGCCAAAGCTACTGGTGCAGAGCTGATTGTTCTCGAGAAGATGGACCACCTGTGCCCCATCGAGTGCCCTGACATCGTCAATAAGCTCATGGAAGACTTCATCTCCAAGCTGCCTACCAAGAGCAAATTGTCAGATAGCGATTGATCTTGTGTTTAAATAGGATGTATGATCATGTGGAAGAATAGTAGAGTACAGGTTAGTGTCCTCAATCAGCACAGTATAGTCCAACATGCTCCCTTATTTAAATAACTCCACCAGCGTCTTCTTGTTGACTTTGCCCATCTGGTTGCGGGCAATGGACTCAACAACAAGCATGTGCTTCGGGATTTTGGTGGGATTGAACGTCTTGCGCAGCTCAGCCTTCAGTTCCTCGAGACCAAACTTCTGCTTGGCTCCCTCTGGCGACAGAACAGCCACTACAGCAACCTCCTGACCCCACTCCTCGGAGGGAACACCCACCACAGCGCATTCGGCAATCTGAGAGATACCCAGAATCTCGCGCTCAATCTCCAGTGCAGAAAGTTTCTCTCCACCCGACTTGATAATGTCCATGCTGGCACGACCCAAAATGAAGATGTTACCATTTTCGTCTGCTCGCGCAATATCCCCAGTACAAAACCATCCATCTTCCGTCATAACCTCACGTGTGGCCTCTGGCCTTTTCCAGTACTCGGTGAATAGAATAGGTCCTTGAAGCTGCAGCTCACCAGGAAGATGTGAATGGATCGTCTCACTGCGACCCTCGCTCGTGTACTGAATTGCCTGGGTATCGGGGTCAACAACAGGCATTGAGCTTTCGTTGGTATATAGGATGGCCTGGGTGTCGGGGTCAACAATACGTGCGTCAACAGATGACACAGGCTTGCCCACTGAGCCGCGAACACGGTCAGCAGGATTGAGAGGTTGCGAAATGGTGATACCCGTCTCGGTCATTCCATACCGCTCCACGAGCGGCACTTTACCAGCACTGACCTTGTCCCAGGCAGATCGCAGCGGGTCAGGAAGTGCTGCCGAACCGCACATGGCGAGTTTGATCTTGGATAGACCGTTCTGGACTGGCTTTTTGTCGAGCGGAGATAGAGCAGATATATGAGCCACAAGCTTTGAATAGATGGTGGGAACAGCAGTGTAGGTATTGATGGGTTCAAGCTCGGTGTTGCTGATACGGTCAGCAAATGCCTTGGCATTGAATGGAAACATGAACTCCACACGGCCTCCAGCAAGCAGAGGCAGAGTCATGCCAATGACGAGTCCGTGAACATGGTGCAACGGCAGGGTCTGCAACATGACAGTGTCGCTGTTAATATCCCATGCCTTTGTGAGTGCATCTGCCTGAGCCAAGTAGGTAAACAGAGACGTTACAACACCCTTGGGCTTGCCGGAAGTTCCCGAAGTGTACAGGATGTAGCCTGCTGAGCCATCGGCAGTAGCCGCGGCAGGTGCGGGGTCATGAAGTTCATAGTCCTCACAGATGAGCATCTCCCGTCCAAATTCCAGCCCAAAGGGCAGAAGCTTCTTTGCAAACCGGTCAGGAGTGACCATGAGCTTGGCATCACTGTCATCGAGCTGATACTGGAGCTCAGTGGCCGTATGGTTGGTGCACATGGGGACCGCCAGGATTCCAGGTACCATAAGAGAAGCGAAGAAAGCCGATACAAACTGGAAACTGTTTTCTCCCATGATTGCTACTCGCGAACGCTTTCTTCCCAGCGTTTTTGTGTCGAGAACCGCTCTCCACCGGTTAATACTGTCGATAAGTTGTCCATAGGTATAAGAGTGGCCTGATTCTACGTGCCGAATAGCAACTTTGTCCTTTGGGTGCGCCGCCAACTTAGCAGCAATGGGATGAGGAACCGTTGAGTAAGACAGATGGCCTCGAGACAATTGTAGTCGTACCATTGACCATTGTGTGCGCAGAGCTCGTGAGCTCCAAGTCGAGGTCATAGTGTAAAGAGTGAAGGTTAGGCCGGAGTTGCGAATATCGGGAAGTACTCTACAGGCATACGATGCTGTCAACTGAAGGGTCAGAGCAGAGCGACGAGGGCTCTCTATATGTCTAGATACGAGTGGTATATCACGGCAGTTTCCAATGAGTCGTCTGTTGCACAAGCGACCTAGCAATGCTGGATGGACTAGTCTTGATTCTATGTGACTTCATGATCATTAATATACAAAAGGTTTACAGATGCTAGAGAGTACAACCACTCGACCCACAAACTAAAACCCACGAGCGCGTCCACGACCGCGAGGACCTCCACGGCCACGTCCACGTCCACGAGGATTTTGTTCGGGCTTACTTCGTTCCCGTGGCTTGGGTGTGTCGTCTATGAGAAGAGTATCGAGAGGCAGTGAGTCAGGCAAAATGAAGTGACGAATCGTGTTTCCACGGATATTGATGTAGTCAAGGGATTCAGGGTCCCGGTCGCGAATCGTCATTTTCACGCCCCGTAGAGTCGTGTTCATGTTAGGCGACACCGACACAATCGTTCCAGACACCACTGTTCCTGAGAGTTAGTCTACAATGTTTAGGCGTTGAGGTTTGCTGGGGGTACTCACCATTTTTGAGCTCGACCTGGACCGACTCAGAGGTCAGTTTCATAAGAAATCTGCGTTAGATAGGTTCTCCACAAGTACAGCACACTTACCTGACGAGCTTCATGGTCTATACGTCCGGATGCCAAGCAAAGTCGTGAAGTGTAGTTCCAACCTGACGTCCTTTTCAAGCTATGCAAAAGTCCTTGCCCACACATGCTATTAAGCGGACATAACTCTCAGGAACAGATTCTGAAGAGGCTCTTATACGATATACTGTACAAAGTATTATATTCTATATATGTTCTATGCTGCTCTTCAGATCATTGCTTAATAGGCCCAGCATAAATCCGCACTTTCATGTTGGTATGGCCAGATCAGTTGTCTATTCCTGCAACTCCAATTACCTTTAAGCGAATACAAATGCTCGGGCTTTAGACAGGACTTAACCTTCGGGCTCCATGAGGAAACAACCACCTATAATCACTTGATAACCTTCAATTCAGTTCTTACTTGCCATTTATTGTCGTACTTAAATGCTAATAACGAACAATGGCTCAATCTGCCTCAAGGATCTCGGCCCTCACAAGTTAGCAGCCGCACCTTGCCTCTTATACGCGTGGAAGCAAGCTTCTCAACTTGGCTTCATATTCTCACAATTGACACAATGGTGACTGTCAATCTTAAGACTCGTGGTAAGCGGATTGCACGGCTTCCGTCAACACTTGAAATTGATGCCTCAGCACCCGTATCTGAGCTTGTGAAGCAGATTTCCAAGGCGACAAAACTTTCCGGCGATCGACTCCGCCTGACGATTCCGACCGTTGATGGAAAACCTGCTGAAGCATCACAGTCCAAAACTGCTGTTCTTGATCCCAAGGTCATTCTGAGCACATACTCTCAGAAACAGTCGGAAATCACCGTCCAAGTTAAGGATCTAGGCCCTCAGCTAGCGTGGCGTACCGTGTTCATTCTCGAGTATCTTGGTCCTCTGCTGATCCACCCATTGTTCTTCTTTGGCCAGAAGCTGTTCTATGGTAGATCGTTTGAGCACTCGCAGGGCCAGGCACTCGTATTTGGATTTGTTTTGCTGCACTTTTTGAAGCGCGAGTTTGAAACGGTGTTTGTACACAAGTTCTCTCTGGCTACTATGCCTCTGTTCAACCTGTTCAAGAACTCGGGTCACTACTGGGTTCTTTCGGGTTTCCTTCCCGCATACTTTACTTATGCGCCTGTTGGTTACACACCCATCAAGGCACTTCCTTGGTTGTTCGGTTCCGCGGACCTCATCCCCTTGACGTCGGCGATTACTGCCGTAATCAGCATTGTATGGACCCTATCTGAGATCTCCAACTTTAACACTCATGTTACGCTCTCAAACCTGCGTCGACCTGGAACTGCCGACCGTGCCATTCCTTATGGATATGGATTCGACATGGTATCATGTCCTAACTACTTCTTCGAGAGTGTTGCATGGCTCGCCGTTGTTGGTCTTGCGCAGAACTGGTCTTACGCTCTGTTTTGGCTTGTATCCACGGGACAGATGTGGCTATGGGCTGTCAAGAAGCACCGCCGTTACCGCAAGGAGTTCCCTGATTACCCCAAGGATCGACGCATCATGTTTCCGTTCATTGCCTAAGGGGGACTTGATAGTCTCTGACTATGTCTTAATGTCACTAAGGTAGAGAATCATGTTCTACACATTGAGCTAGAGCAAGGAAACAAAATAAGAAAAGATTGACAAGAAAAAAAAAGATCAATCATTGGATCGTAATCGTAATTTAACTATTAGAGAGAGAGAGAGAGAGAGAGAGAGAGAGAGAGAGAGATGGCTCTTGGTTGAGCTTGTTTAGAGGTTTCCTAGAAACTTCGGAGCAACAGACTCAACAGTCTCCCACTCAAAGAGACCACCGGGGTTGACAAAGTCATTGCTGTTGTCGGAACTGAAGTCAATGGCTTTGGAGGTGACGGCGACAGCGCGAAGGAAGTGCAGCAGATCTTTGGGGTCTTTCTTTCCAGTGGTGAGAACCTCATCGGCGACCTTGGTGATTTCCTCGATGGAAGCAGGACGGTGCTCGAGCTTCTTACCAGAGTACTTCTCGTAAAGCTCGGCGAACTTAGTCAGAGAAACAGTGTCACCAGCGATGCGAACAACCTCAGGGATCTCACTGAGAGGGCGGGAGATGACAGAGACCACAGACTGGGCAATGTTCTTGACCGAAGTCAATGAGACATTGTGCTCAGAGGTAGGACGGTCGGAGAAACCAGCCTTGTGGACAAATCCAAGTGGAGAAGCAGCAGTGAGAACGCCCTCAAGGAAGAAACCAGTGTGGAACTGAACAGTCTGCAGTCCGAGACTGCGAGCCTTATCGACAGCAGCCTTCTTGTAGGCGAACAGAGGAGTGTATTTGCCAGCCAGAGAGTAATCGATTCCATAGTCGGAGCTTGAGAAGAGCTTGACTCCAGCTTTAGCAGCGGCAGCAATAGGAGTTGTGTCGCTAATAGCATGAGCCGATCTCAAGTCGAGAACAATATCGACACCCTCAAAGGCCTTGGCGTATCCCTCCTCGTCAGAAGCAGCGTACACCTCGGTGTCGGCAGGAACGTTACTGACCTTGGAAGCATCGCGGCTCAATAGACGAATAGGCAGTGTGAACTTGTCACGGAACTGAGGACTGGTAAGGACCAAGGCAATTGGCTTGGCGAGGTATCCATTGGCTCCAACGAGGGCAACAGTAGGCTTGGTCATTTTTATTTTTGAGACTTGATTATTGTGTGAGGAAGATGATAATGAAGATACTCCAGGGATCCAGATGATCGTTGTTTTATACCTGTACGGGTCTCAACCTAATTGCTGCTTGCTGACAAGATGTCGTGATGAGACGTCGGAGGTCCGTGCTAGGTTTCTAAGGTACACATGAGCACGATTTGTCAACAAAAGCGGCGGAGCGAGTGCCAATCCATTGGGGGCTGCATGTGAGTCCGCGGACAGAGTAGTGACATCTGCCAAGAAATGCTATTGTCACCCAGAATGGCCGCCTTAAACCCGACTTATCCACTATACTACGGACGTCCGTCAACGCTGACGCATGTGCGACGGAGGTCCGCTGCACGCACCTGCATGTGATATGCAAACCCTGGAAATCCGCGGGGAATTATGTAGACATGAAAAGAACATCAATTACAAACAATTAACTGTCTAATAAACTCAATTAATATCAAGTAATCGTGCTTCACGGCGGACCTGCGAACCGAACCGGGATGAGGCCCTCTGGTAACACAAATTCTCCGCGGAGTGAGCTCCCAACAGTCTCCAGATCTGAAAAGAAGAATCCTGCCATTACAACCATGTACGCAAGAATAAGAATCGAGCCTTTGAAATAGTTGCTTTTACCCTCTGCGTAGATGTAGGAAAACAGAAACACACAAAAGATAACGACCCATAAATCCCAGCGCGGGAACACAAGAGTAAACACATAATTATGGAGCGTGCCAACAATATTAGTGTCTCTAGCCAACCCGTAAAACACCAGTGCCGGTACCTGAAGCAGGCACACCTGCAATGCGTACGCTGAACCAATTTCCATACTTAGAGCAATATTGCCATGAATGGCAAACGAAATGGCGTTCAAGAATTCAGTCGTGTTGGGTACTAGGGCGAAAATAGTGATACCAAGGAACTTCTCACTGATAGCCAGGTTCTTGAGTACAACGTCGACAGTATCCACGAGGATCTCGGCAATGATTGCGTACAGAACCGTGGCCCCCAGCAAGATAACATAGCTCTTGAGTCGACCCCAGTTGGGAGCATCATGGCCACCTGCTTCTTCGCCGGCGTCGCCAGCCTCCTTGACCGCCTCGACAACAGCACCACCATGCTTCGAGCTCTGGCGGCGGCTTCCGTCTGGCGTCACCGTCGTCGGTAGCAGGCTATCATGTGCAGCAGTAGCAGCAACAGCCTGCTGATGCGGTTGCAAGAGCGCTGGAACAGCCGGCTGTTCTGACGCAGTTGGTGTTGCCCAAATCATGGCTGCATGCGTACGTAGAGTAAACCACAGGCCAATGATATAAGATACAAATAACAAGACTGAGCAGGTGATGCTGAAGGGTCGGATGACATCCTTGTAGAACGCATCATCCGTCAGTGGCATCTGTTCAAAGCGGCATTTGCGGCACGACGGCGCGTCCATAAGCCCCACAGCACATGGAATGCAGACAAGCTCGTAGGTGCCGTAGATCTCATAAAATACAGTTGGCGCAAAAGAGCCAATAACTGCAAAAACAAGCATCGTTGAGCTAACACCTGCCGACCGAGGGTTGTACCGCTGCGTCTTGCGCTTGACAGCTCCAGCACACATGGATGTACCGGGCAGCAACAAGACACCAGCAAGAATGGACCCGATGATGCTGCCCTCGACAAGGTCACCTTTTCCCTGGTCAAGTGCCACCGAGTACAGGAAGACCTCGACCACAGTCGAGAAGAATGCGTTGATGGTTGCACCCATGCCCATGGATGACTGAGCCGAGATGGATGCAACAGCTTGACCAATAAAGTAGGCAAGGGGAATCACAGATGCAAGACTGAGGCCGAAAATTACAGCCGGAGCCGTGATGAAGGACGCCAAATGCAATGTTTCGTAAAGAAAGTAGTAGTCAAAGATGACAAAAAGAACTGGAAACATCAGGTTGATGATGATGACGTTTGTTCCATCAATGGTGTACTTGTAGTAGTTCCAGCCAAAGGCACGGTAGGTACAGAGCACAATACTTGAAGTCTTGTCGGGAGTATGGTGGCCAGTCAAGAAGGATCGCGCAGGGCGAAATGACATTGCCAGTGGATGTCGCGCTAAATGAGGCACAAGAATAGTGACGACGCGCGACATGGGGATCGAGAACACACCTAGCCAGCAGATGAGCGCAATGAGGTACAGAATAGGTGCAATAACAAGGTAGAACCACACGTAAAAGAGAACGCGACCGACGTTCCACTGTCCACGGCCAAACAAGCGGCGTTTTCGCCGGGTCTCACCTGATCCTGGCGAGCGCAGCAAAGCGTCACCCTCACCGGCTGCCTCATCATCATTAACATCAGTTTCGAGTCCATGACTCGCAGTGTTGTCGCTACCGAGATCAGCGGCAGGGGCAAGACCATGAGGACCATCGCCATCATGGTGTGTGCCAGGGGTAGGCCCAAAGAAGAGACGTCCGTGCTCAGCGTCGCCAGCCTGCCACCGCTGATACTCGTCGACGCTGCGGCCAAGCCCTTCGTCTTCATGCAAGTAGTTCTCATCCTGGGTCAGTTCGACGTACTGACCAAATGGGAAGAACAGATATCGACCGAGATGGAACAGTGCTTTACCGTACTGCTGGGCAGAATCACTCCAAAACAGTAGGAGACACGATGCCGAGGCTAACAGGCACAGGTTCAACAGAATGGTGCCAAAGAAAACTGTCCACAAGCCGTTTCCGATCCACACAAGCCACGAGACGGCCTTTCCTGGGGTGGAATGTATATCACCCTCTGCGATTTTTTGAACAGAGCGCACTTTTTTATAAACAGCCGGCTTCCAGATACGAATACCGAAAGGATGGGTAGTGTTGATGGCATCCTGGCGCTCTCGCAGTGTGAATGTTTCGTTGGAAGCGATGCTGGCGCCATCATCGTCTTGATCATCGTCTTCATCGTCATCGGCACGGATATCTAGGTCGCCTTCGTCGAGCTCACCGCCGTCGTAGTCACGAATCTCGTCAGCCTCAGTGTCGCTGCGCTCATAGGCACGGACCGTGTTGTCTTCGCTGTCGATAGTTGAATCGCCCGGTTCCGATGCATTGTCGTCGGCTAGGAGCCTGGCAATGAGGTCGCTGCGACGATGGCGGAGGTCTGGCTCACGGGTATCTGCGAGCGAATGCTGGTGATGAATTTGATGTTGGAGGTGATGCTGGGGTTCGCGAAGATGACGTAGAGTATGACGTCGTACTGGAGGATCAGGGCGTTGTGGAGATGATTCGAATGTGGTTTCAGTGGGTGCGGGATCTGGTCGCACAGTGGACCGGCGATTGCGTCTCTCCTTGAGACCCTGGGTGTAGCCCTCGAAGTACTCGCGGTTGAGATCCGCCTCGAGCTCTTCTTCGTCGTCATCTGTAGAGTATTTGAATCTCCGGACAGAAGAAGCATTGGAAGGAGCCTGAGGCGCTGACACACGCCAGCGTGGTTTGAACATGGGACTGGTAGGCCGGTGAGGGGGTCGAGTGGAGGGCGCCGTTTCGACTGATAGCGACGTTGGAGACGAGGGCTGATTGATGGAAGCAGAACGAGCAGACGTGATGGACTGCTGGGAGCCCACACGTTGTGAAGTAGCCAGCGGACTGGGCCGCGGCGGGCGGGTGCCACGTTCGTCAGGCATTGGCAAACAACGACTGTGGTTTTGTGGTTTTGTGGTGTTGTGGTTTGTTTGTAATGGGGGGTTAACGCGCGTGGCTCACTGATGATGGGGACCACAGTCACACGTGCAACGCTAGACTGCAAACGGTGGTTATCTATAGGGAAGGATAGCAGCACTCAAGGCAAGTGACACTGGTAAGAAGGAGGTCTGTTGATATGACAGTGGGACCCAGTTACACGGACAAAGTCAAGATGGTTACGATGAGGAATGTGGTGCTTATCACTCAGGTAGGGGTGCAGAGTGGAACAAAAGGTGCAGACACTTACAGCACACAAAGGGGGATATGAAACAGAGCAGGATGGGGGGTACAATGAAGTGGAGACAGTAAGAAGACATGTCAATTATTATCAAATCGTCAACAAGTGACACGTAAGTGGTTGGAGATCGATGTTCGGTGAGGCATTAATGAGAGAATAAGTGACCGAGACTCGGAGTGGATTCCAGTGGAGTGGGATCTCCCTCACATTCACCCCCACTCCACCGGAATCCACTCAAGGGAAGTGTCAGAGGAGCATTCTTGGCGCCTTATAGACCTACAGTAAATGAAGTGAACTTGTTACATACAGTTCAAAGCTGATAGATAGTCAGGGGTATCTGTTTTCCCAAACTCTATACATAGTAGTCCAGGGACGCTACCTACAGGGGCAACCAGGGTGATGAATGAAGTGGGCAGTTGTACGTGATTTGAAGCAGTTTTTATACAACCAGAAACAATTATATAAACCTGAGTACTGAGCGAGCATTAGGATGAACAATACCGAAATTTCAGCTATAAAAAGCGGTGCTTATATGACCAACTGCTTCATACTACCATTGAAACCGAGAGAGCGGCACTATGACGCCAGGGCTAGGGGATTCCTGTTGGAACTGAAACGAGCTGCCACCGTTTGTACAACTCAGCCTTGGATTATTTATCTTTTTTTTATATAAGTGGCCCAATAATCGACGTTCGCTTCACCTTGTTCCTATTGGTCAGTCATTCGCTCTACGTTTTCTTACCGTCGGCCACTTAGTTACTATGAAGGTCGCCACTGCTGCTGTCGCTGCTGCCATCGCGCTTTTCGGGGCCGTGTCTGGTACGTAACCTCTAACTATGGCCACTGACACCCTTTTGCTAACTCCAGCCGATATTGATCGTACGTCTGTCCCCCTGACTTCGTCACCATCACCCCCTCCTCCTTCTCCTACTATTGTTTACCTCACACGTACGCTTGCCGGCGGAGTTGTCATGACCGTGCCAACGCAATACTCTCAGGTGTACACGTCCATGTGGGAGGAAGTGTCACCAGTTCCTTCTGGTACCGTCGGTCTCGGTACTATCAAAGGTACTGTAGGCAATATTCGACCTCCCGAGATTGTGACTGTCACACAGAGCTCATAAGGCGCCAACGGTCGTCGGGTCGGCTTGTTTCACCAACCGTTGCACTGTCCATTCCCACCAACCGTTCGCTATCCACCCCCCTCCTCTATTTATTGCTATACGCGACGTATAGTTCATGCCGACACAGCAACCAATCAAACAGATGTTGAACGACGCGCCTACCGGCTCTGGTTAGTGCCTCGGGAACCCTTTCACGCTGGGGCGCGCGCTAGTCGTGACCGCCCCCCTCTCCGTCCCCACCCCTTTTGCTGTGTATAACGTCTATCGAATCACAAGTGGTTCCCAACATTAGATGACCATTTAATCGATGTTCAATCTCTTCGTCTCCTCGTTGACCTCCCATCCGCCATTGTCTCGTCTCTCTCCCTCGTTTAGATTGTGCCCACCAAACTCCGATTAGCCGAATCTTTGACTTGTCAGATGCAATGCCATGCAATGCAACCTCTGCACTTAATTTCTTTGGTTCCCCGATTCCGATTCTTTTTCTTTCCATCTACCATTGGCTTTTTGGGGACTGTATATTGTGTTGTCTCGGTTGTGCGGATGTACCGCAGAGGTTTATCATTGTATTTTTGGTATCTAGCTGGCTACTGGTACGTCGGGGGTCTTTGTGCATCTACTATCCACAGCCACAACTTTGCAATAGTTGTATTCTAACCGACTCTTAACTCAGCTGTCCGTTGCTGCTACAACTCATACCGAGTTGCTTACGTTGTACTCGACAATGCCGGACCCGCCTGCCGTCAGTGACAATGGTCTTGCTGCGACTGTGCCGAGCTCACCCTCATCTGTCATTGACTACATGTTCACCGACATCAGTCGCCATGACAACACCGTGACACCCATCAGCTCACCTCCTGGCACTGTCGGTCCCAAGGCTATCGCTTCCACGAGCCTATCGCCGTTCCATCTGCGTGTCCATTCTACAGTTCATTCGGTGATGCTTCCTGGTCCCGTCGATTCGCTGCCTTTGGATACGACACAGCTTAAGCATGATCTGACGAGCCCTTTTGATGATCGCTCCCGTTCGCCTGTCATTGATCCTCGTATCACTGAAGAGGAGGAGGAGGATGGGGAAGAGGAGGAGGAGGAGCAAGAGGAAGAAGAAGAGGAGGAGGAGGAGGAGGAGGAGGAGGAGGAGGAGGAGGAGGAGGAGGAGGAGG